>CM076570.1:1025124144-1025724144 GCA_034641835.2 Pinus albicaulis
CAAAAAATCAATTCTGACAACGAACAGGAAACGACAGCGCGACGAATTCGGTTGAAATTTGAATTTATCTGCATTCACACAAACCATTGCAATATATCTGCATTTTTTATCCCAAATTCATTCACTGCAAATATCGCAGGCGATGCATTGCAACCAGTCTGGTACAACGCGTGTACATCTGGAACGCGAACAGGACCGCAGGTTCGGCAGCTATGCTGTGGGGGTTTTGCAAATTTGATGATAATCACGTTTATATTCTGCAGGAACAACAAATATTCTGGCTGGAGCGATCTACAGCTAAAATAGGCTACATGTTGTCTGCAAGAACATTATGGATTCCTTGGGGTAATGACAATCGCTATTGGCGATGGGTTTCTGTAGAGAATTCCAGGTTATTTTTGCTTCTCTTATCAATTTTCTTATTTCAGAAATGGGGTTTTTGTGATTTGGATTTAAATTGTGTTGGTTTTTTTTTCAATATCGATGACATTGATATTATAAACTCCACCTTATTGTTGTTGTTTTATTATTTTCGAAATCACTTGTTCAACCCAACTCTGCGAAAAAATTCATTTAGAGGAAACCCTCAAACCGATGATATATGTTGTCGTTATTGATTGTGAGTTCAGATTCGAGGAAGTTGCAGAGCTATTAAATGTTTGCTGGATGGAGGCCCGCAATGGGTTTGACTGCAGGAAATTGTCTGCAAATACAGAGTACAGGGTGTTGTTTTTGATTAAATTTGGAGAGAGACCCCATGGGTGGAATGCGCTGCCGATTAAATTTTCGATTAAAACGCCAGACGGAGAAGAAATGGAAACCGAGCATATTTTAGCAGCGACAGGGTTGCCCATAAATAGTGACGGATGGATGGAAGTGGTTGCAGGGGAATTCATTGTGAAAGCAGCATATGAAGATTCTTCTATCATCGAATTCTGTATGAAAGAAGTGCAGTCGAACTTCTGGAAAAGAGGTCTCCTCATTCAGGGAGTTAAGAGCGAACCCAAGTACACTTAAACTAAAATTAAAATAAGATACTGGTTATGTTTTGGAACATGGTATGTGGAGAGGTTGTGGATTGTTCCGTTTTCTTGTTTTGTTACCAGAGGTTTCGACAATAAAATGTAGAATGCACTTTGTTGTTTTGTTATTAGAGGTTTCGACAATAATTTTGGTTGTTAACATGCTATGTGGAGAGGCTGTGGATTGTTCCGTTTTCTTGTTTTGTTACCAGAGGTCTCGAAAATAAAATGTAGAATGCACTTTGTTGTTTTGGTAGTAGAGGTTTCAACAATAATTTTTGTTGTTTAAAATGCATTGTGATTGCATGTTTTTTTCTTGTTTAAAATGAAATTTTAAATGGATAAATAAATTCAGTGATCTGAAATTATACAAAATCATACTGATTATGCCAAATAAATTTAATAAAAAAAATTATAAAAACAGTTAAACTATAAACATCTCTAAATTGCATAACAACAGTTCGGAGCAACACCAACAAGAAACTTCGAGAAATTAATCTTTGTAATTATTACCAACGTTTATGGCACATTTCATAGTGGCTGTAATGCATGTCCACAACCTGTACCGGCCACAACAGCATAGAAAGCACAATAATGAAGGAAAACATAACTGTTTGACTCAAGATATAGCTCAATTGATTTTAAAAACTTGCAATGACAATTTAAAACATCTTTCCTTCACTTTGAGTCATCAGATTATTCAGTGAAAACTCATTTAATACATAATCATATATGCATGAATTTTTGGCATGACTGTCAATCTAGGTTTTATGAACATACTCTAAAGATCATCAATATGGAAAAGAAAAAGTAATAGGTTTAATGCTTATATCTTATTGATGGTATGATATGGAGTAAAGAAAGATGATATATGTGATATTGACATTTCAAACGTGGCTCAAGGTTTAAGTGTATAATAAGGGTATTCAAGGTTTAAGTGCATAATAGGGGTAATTTATTATGGAGTTTTAAGATTAGATCCATATATTCATATGGTGTAATTTTATGTTAACTTTGAACTTATAACATTTTAGTTGAGGTTGTTGTTATGTGCATTATTTAGTTTGATTAAAGGTTATGTATGAGAATGTGGTAAGTTTATTAAATATATGTTGTAAAGGGTGACAATACTAAGTAATATGCATGGAGGTTGATATATGTGTTGCATAGTGATGAATGCTCTCCATTTATGGAAAAAAGTAGATCTCGAAAGATGTTAATCTTGATGCAAGTAATTTGTAATTTACACAAGAGATAAAACTCATAACAAAGCTCAAAAATACCGTTTCTCTTGAGTAGTAAACTCGTGATGAATTTTGATGGAAACCTGAGAGCTTCTCACTGAATGGAGAAGTGGCATAAAGAATTGAGTTGGTGTGGAACAACAACACGGGGTAAAGAAGAGTCTTGGGCATCCACGTGGTAAAGAAGAATCTTGGGCATCAAGTTATGCAACCTAGAAGAGTCTTGGGCATCCACGTGGTAAAGAAGAATCTTGGGCATCAAGTTATGAAACCTAGAGGAGTCTTGGGCATCCACATGGTAAAGAAGAATGTTGGGCATCATAGTAACGTTATGGAACCTATTGCTACTATAGATAGAGGACATAGTCTTTGTACACGCTTGTTAATGACTAAATGTTCTTCGATGGCTTTGTTTGAGTTTTATTCACTTCACGATTATCTTGTCATGTACCTCCTAGCTCAAGAATTGAATATAGCTTGCATGTTGAATACAATTACAAATTTGATAAGTTTGGAAATATACAAAGCTTGTATTTTCTTCTTGTTCTCAAAATGTTGCTCATTGTGTTTCTAAAGTTCATTCTCGACTAAAAGACATAGTGAGTTAATGTCCCAGGCTGATATGCATTGTATAATTTATTTATGTGTCATATTCTTTTACATGTATTAAGAATATACAAAGATTAAAATCATTTCCTAAGACTAAATATCTTTGTCAAAAGAAAACAACAGAAATGGGTTTCTACCATTGGTGCAATCCGTTAGTAATTTGCTTTTTTTTTTTTTCTCCACATATAAACAAAGTATATGTTATTGTCGTCTCTTCCCTCTACATGTTACAATGTATTACATACCCATGTATTTGAAAAGACTCGCACTTATGAGATAACATTGTTAATATTTCTCACGAAAATAGAAATGAAATAAATGTGGGCTCTTGAACATAGTAAAAGAAAAGAATGTTGCATGTATGGAAAACACTTTGTTAAGATTTTGCATTTCTTTTCCCCTTTCACTTGTTTCATCACTTGAGATTGCATAGCCATTTAAATAAGTGCAACCATTTTGTTGTTAATGTATTTTTTCTCCAAACCATGTCTCTACTTTGTTTTATGAGTGAAATGAAAACACTAACCTTGTTTTAAAAAGGAAAATTCTTAACAATTGGGTATTATATCAATATAGTTCCTTTAAATATTATTTTCCACTTTGGTTCAACATCAATCATAAGCCATTTTAAGCATGCATATGTGATAAATTGCTCTTTATTGAGTTATATTTGCATGTCATACTTAGAGAAAGTTTTTTTTTTATTTACAACTTGAGTGGGCCTAATGGTTAAGACTATGTGCTTCCTTGTTAGAGGTCATGGCTTGAAATCTAGAGGGGGTAGAGTATGTACATATTTGTAGAATTTAGCATATTTGCATGTAATTTTTCTTTATAGACAACTTGAGTGGACCTAATAGTTAATATCATATGCTTCCTCGCAAGATTTCATAAGTACAAACCTAGAGGGGGTTAGAGTATGTACATCTCTATATCCATTAGTAGGAAAATCATTGTATGGAAGAAGGTCCCTTGTACCATAAGAAAAGGGTTTTCATACACCAATTTCATGTCCTACATGGCTGTGACTTTAAAATAATAATAATAATAATAATATAAGTGATTCAGACTTATGTAGGAACACAATAAAATATAGAAATAAACATAAACGCATAGATGCAGTAGAAATATAAGTTCATTTCATTAATATCAAATGATTGAAATATGCTTACACAAATAAGTGAAATAAACTAGCTAGGGCACTATTAGCTTATCTCTAAGAATAGATGTGGTTGCTACAGGACTCTGAACTATGGTACAATGAGGATTGAAGACCTATTTATTATTGAGGAAAAATGGAAAACCCTAAACATCCAAAAACCTAACCTTAGGAAATGAAACGCCAAAAATATGGGCCTCGTTTCGGTAAATTGGTACATCAACTTCTCGGGGACGTAACTTTGGCATACGATCACTGTTTGACACACACAATATCTCGTTAGAAATATTTATCCGAGGACTACAAATTTTGAGTGAGAAACATTAATCTAATACCCTTGTTTCTCCCATTTTCCCCAAAAATACACCGTTTAGGGCCTCAAAACGGCACCGGAAGTTTAAGAGCCAAAAAACCACTAAAAATAATAAAGTGTGCTACATTTAAGGAAACTGAAAAAAATGAAAGAAGCAATGGTGGGGGTCCAAGTGGAAGATGCGGGTGGCCACCAATATCCACCTGGATCATTCCTCTCCCCTTAGGAATCAATGGTCCCCATTACGTTGAGTTCTTCCATGAGATGAGGAAACTTCTGCTGAACTTGGTCCTTGGTGAGCGACTTGCCTTGGTGAAAGAATTGGCCTGCTTTGACAACTCAATATAGCTGGATCCTTTGTTGTCGAGTGTTCTTGATCTATGTATCTGTTAGCCCCCTATAAATTTTTGACAAGCAAATAGGGGGCTAAATGTTTTTGAGCCTTCAAGGAATGCATTTCCTCTAAAACAAATCATCCTTGAAGCCTCCTTGTGCCTTCTGTCCATCGATAAAATCCCCTCTGTTGATTCCCATTATAAAGCCTCTCTTTTTGTGAAGAATGCCCAAAGGCCTCCTCTCCCCTCCTATTTCATCCTCAATTAGCCTCTGTTTCCCTCTCTTTTTCCCTCCCTTGTTCCCCTAAATTATCTCAAAATCCCCTTTAATCCTACACGCACCCCTTATTTGGTTTACTTTCCCCTTTTTCCTCTACCGTTATCCCTTTCTGACCACAAATTGCATTAAAAAGGCCGAAAACCCATATTTTAACACATATCAGGCCTAGCCCCATTCAGCTCAGCCCCCTCAAACCATTTCCCCACGTAACCCTGCGCCAGAACCAGACGCTAGCCCAGAAAGCGCTTATTGCAAATGGATGTCGGGAGCGCTATTAACCATCCATCTGTACAGATCGGACGGCCTTCACAAACTCCGTAGCATCCGTGGCCCCCCCGTTTACCCCTCCGAACGCATACCCACCGTCCATATGACCCGCAGATTGACGGCTCGCAGTTCATCTGCCCCGGTGGTCCCTGCGCCACGCCCTGTGCAGAAACAGGCAGTTTCTATCGCACCGTCTTTGGAAGGTGGGCGGTATTTTTCATTTCGCAGCGATGCCATTCACCGCAAGACACGTGTCTTCGAGCACTATTTAAAAACCGCCCCCCATCGTGCATTAACATTCGAATGTGGACCCGACGCGATATGCGCTGTCCATCCAACGGTAATAGCGCCACGAAGATGCTCGGGAATTATCCGAGGCAAATGGAACCCCTGGCCCACCATCTGTCACCCTCCGATGCATTCTCAACCGTCGATCTCCTCCTGAGATCGGACGGTCCGGATTAAAGGCATACCCCGCCATTTTTCTGGTCCCACCACGTCACCATTTCATATATTTTTGTCGCATTTTTTTTCATTCCCTTTATATTTCATTCAAAGGTCAAAATGTCAAAGTTTCACATTAAAATTTGTTGCATTCTGCCAACCTTCTCCAAATCATCCTCCATTGTTTCGCTGCGTTTTTTCGCCATCACCCTGCACTGTTCCACCATCCAACCAAGCTGTACTGCCATTCTCATCATCCCCGCTGCATCCACCCTCCCCATGCATGGTTTTCTTAATGAGTTTACGTGTTTTGCAGGGTTACAGACAAGCAGAAAACCGCCATGGTTCACAGTCACTGTTACAGTGGCAAAGGACGCAGGGAAAACCATGTGCAGAGATCAAAATTAGGAGGAAAGGCCTAGGAAGGTGTTATGACATGACTTTCAATAAAGGAACAGGGTTAAACTCTGTAAAACCTTCCCAAAGCCATTAAAGCACAGATTTCACTGACAGAGATAGGAATGGAACAACAGAGAGTATCAGGGAAAAGCAGAGAATTTAAGGCTTGTAATTAAAGATCTTGAGCCTTAACCCAACAATTCAAAGGAAAGGTAACAGATCGAAGACATCATGGATCACACAAAAGGTCCAGTGCACAGAAAACCGTATCATCAGGGTGTCTACATCAACATAATGTTTCCTCCTGAGAAAGGACATAGTACTCATACGATTTTAGTTTGCATTGTGTCCATGAGAAGTTTTCCCCCCTGACAACAGTCCTATACTATCAGAATCATTTGTTACACAGTATGGCAGACTTGAGTCGTTGATCTGTTTTTGTTCAATTGACTAGAGTATTGCAGAGGTATTACAGCAAGTACATCAAAGACATACCTGGAGTAAATTGCAGCCTGACGAAGACCACTCTTTCATCCAAAGAGTACTGAAGATAAATGCCCAGGATTTAAAACAGAATGGGGCCTCGACCCTCTTCCTCTTCTGAGCTTTAATGCTACATTTAGTTTTCACCTACCTCCTCTGCTCCTCTTTCAGCTATAAAATTCATGAAGAAACTCATTGTAAAGGTTGTTGATCGAATATCTATGAACTGCAAGTTGTTTCTCTTGAGACATGTTCTCTGTGTAAAGTTGTAAGATAGGCTGAGGAGGATGTTTTCAGACTGAATACCAATCTGTTGGTAATGTTGTACATGACTGGTTTTGCTCTTTAATATGACAAGCACATTTATTTGGATCCTGATTTAAAGGAGCAGTGATGTTTTCCTATCTCTGTCTTTAGTTCATTACATTTCATTGCTTCTGGCACGCATCAGAAATATGGCATAGGATTTACCCTTGTTAGGTACCCTATGTTTCTGCTCTCCCTGCCTTCAATGTTTGTCTGCTGTATGTGTTATCTGAGAATTGATTCCAAGCTAATTTAACCAGTGTAGTGGTCAAATAAACTGCTAGCTGATGTATGAATTAATGAATCTATTCTTAGATGTTCTTAGTAGGTTTTAATTGAATGAATTGGGATACTAGGAGTCTAGAACTCAGTCTCTGTCTCACTAGTATCTTTTTCAATTAATTGAACCTTTCTAAGTTCCCTTAAGCTGGATACCAAAGCATTGAGAGTTCAAAGTCTCTCTCTGATCTCAGGTTTTCAACTTTGTGTTCTAAATCTTTAATGTTTTCTTGTCTGAAGAGTTAGCCTTTAGGTTTTGGATCACAGGTTGTCCAATGGCATGTCCTATCCCTGGATCTGATTTCTGAAGGTCACCTTGGAGGTTTCCTTGCTTTCACCTCCTCTCTTACCATTTCATGCCACACTATCATCTTTAAGATCCAATGCTTTAGATGACTAGCCCAACGTAAAGCCTGCATATTGAATAGAAAGTAAAAACTTTCCTGACTCCATTGCCCAATGGTCTTGAATGTTCTCTAAAATCATCCCTCCTTTGCCTCAAATCATCTTTGCTCATCCTTGTCTTATATTGAACCATTCTTTCCTGATTCCCAACAACGAAACAAAAAAAAATCAAACAAACAAACCACGTGCCTATAACTAGCCTAATATCTTAACTTTGAGCTTCAAAGACATAAAACCTTTGCTTATATAGAGAGATCCGTCTCTGGACCCAGGAGGGCTAGATCCTAGGGTCTGGAAATGGTTATGATGTTGTATCATCTTTTGGTATTGCCAACCTACCAAAACATGGGAACCCCAACATAATGGCGACTCCGCTGGGGAATAATCTGAGAGTCTATAACTGATAACTTTGTCTGTCTCCCATTGTCATCACCAACATAATGGCGAATCCGCTAGGGACGTTCTGAGTATTTCCATCTTACTACATTCTAAGAGCCTCAGAAACCCACAATCTCTGGTTAGGCACAAAGAAAAAAAAGCAACAATGAACCTGATGCTCTGATACCATCTTGATCTGAATGTGGGGAAACTTGTTAATGTTATGCAAGCTCCCTCATTAGTATTAAAAACGTGTTTCTTATGTGCATAGGAATTTTACTGAGCTTTCAGAGTATTACAAGGATTTTTTTTTGGTGTATTTCAATACGTAATTCCATGATTTGGTTATATACTTGAAATCACTATGAACTCAGTGGAGCATAATAACCTTGTGCCACTTTAGACTTCATAAAAATAAGACCTCTATCGTGCTCAACACAACAGAATCCGAGAGTCTTGACAAACAAAACCCTGTATCCATTGGAGTAAGCAACTTCTTGCCACAAAATTAGACCAAAATTTTTTCTTAACCACGTACAACTAGTAAACTTCATCAAATTCCATAGAAATATCACACTATGCCACTCCTATGCTATCCTCAAAGTTATAAGCCCATACTTCTCTATCCAGGAAAACCATAAATAACGGGAAACTCAAGAAAAAAAAACTAGAGCGAAATAATTTAAGTTAGGTATGGATCGCCCACAAGACCTCCACAAATAATGCCCATGCACAAAGGCTAGTACTATCCATTGTTACCTTGTCATGACCATTGCACAACCTCTCTAGTTTGAAAGTGACCTCATAATTATTATTTAAGAAAAACAATATAAATTAATAGAATTTATTAAAACCAAGTTTAGTTTGAAATATGACTTCTAGAATTTTAATTTAATTATCAATAATTTTTACTTGGATGGTAGGGATTTAAATTCAATGGAATATTCTAGAATATTCTTAGTAATATTCTTAAAAAGTAAAATCAATATTTAACTATGAAATATTTGAAATGAAAATTTAAAATATTCATTTTAAAAAGTATGATGTGAAGTATAAAAATGATGAATATGAGTAGATTCAGTTTTAACTATATCAACTTTAGTTTAAAAGATGACTTATAACATGTAATCCAAAAAAAAAGTAAAAATGTTAAAATAGAAATAAAATTTAGCAAAATTGGATATCGTAACAAAAGAGAGTTTAACCATATAAGGACATGGAAATAGATATTGGTAGGGTTCTAAGAGGATGTAAATGGCAACAAGGATACATATAAATAAGAGGATGCAATGGGGACATAATAATGTAGGTATTATTAGGACACTTTATGTATGCAAGTGAAATGCTAACAATGTTTTGTTTTCATTATGTGTTAATTGTTGCTAAAAGTTTGAAAAGCAATATGTTTCAAACATGTTCACTAAGAGGAATTATTAGATATAGATGCATAACTAACTTTAATATGACAAGATGAATTGTGCATCACTACTTTTGTAGGCTTTTGTTGAGATTCAACAAGAAGATCCTAGTGAAAATTATGCACCTACACTAGGATGGAGCTTCGGGCTATTTAGGTGGATGGCTTAGGGGATGTCTCAGGTTGTTGCAAGGGATCACTAGCAGGCTGAGTTTTCTCTACTAGGATTTCAAATTTGTTGCTTGTAGACGGGGCAGAGGATGCGTTCGGAGGTATTTTGGGAGCAAAGGGTGGTTTTTTGTGTTTCTTTTTGCGGCTAAGGACTTTGGTGAACCCCTTTGCATCAGGATGTTCCATGGTAGCTATATTTTTAGATAGATGATTTAGTGGACAGTCCTGAAAGAGATGTCCATGAGCATGGAATTTTCTACTGCGAAAGGGTACATGTTCATAATCAATGGTTTGTATCCATTCAAAGTCATCATGATAGAGACTTACTGAATCCGAAAGAGCCTTTTCCATATGCATGTAGACATAGATTCTAGCATACAAAGTGTATTTTTTGAGATTTATTTCCTCTGCAATATTGATAAACTCTCCTAAGCCATTACCGATGGCCTTCAGTGATTCTTCGTCCCAATATTGTGGGGGTAGGGAGTACATTCTGATCCAGACAGGGGCCCAGTTGAAGTCTTCTTTGTCTGGGTTGAATCTCTCTACCCAATCCCTGAGATATAGGCCTGCAAAGTTGAAGAAATAAGGTCCTCCATCTAAGATCTGATTTCTGTCTTCAATGCAGTTAAAGATGGCATTGAAGAAGCCTTTTGGTCCCAACTGGAGAGTTACATGTCCCTTTGGCTTCCATTTTGAGGCAATCCAGCCATGGAGAGCTTTCTCAGTTGGCCAGAAGCCGAAAAATTTTCCTATGAGTGCATGATATTTCATGTACTTTATTTGTGCATTGATGCGATGGCTGGGTACATCAATCTTTGGTCTTCTGCTGCAATGGGGAAATAAGTTGTGGAAGTCGCCTTTGGTTGCTCCGTATTTCCTGCAGTCTCCTGAGGCTTGTTGCCTTGCACGACAGTGGATTCAGTCTGGGGCTCTGTAGATTCAGAGGACGGAATCTAAGAAGCGTTAGTACACACAATATCTTCTTTGCTAGAAAGGGGAGGGGTGCCACCTCCCCCCCCCTTGGGGTAGTCATCGAATGCAGTTAGGGATCAGACAAAGTTCTAAGCCTTTAGAGGTTGAGGAGCCATTGGTGTGTCAGAGCATGTCCAAACCAGTAAATTAGTCATTTATGTTATGGAGAAGTTTTTTATTTTTAAATTTTTAAATAAATTTTATTTATAAAAAATATATTAAAAACCTTGTAAAATTATTTATTTCATTAATATTAATCAATTAGAGAATAGAAATTTCAAAATTAAATTTTAATTCCTAGAATAATCAATTTAATCTTTAATTTTTTTAAACTTTTCATAAACTTTATAAATTATTTGAAAATTTTGAGAGATCAAATTATTTTTTGGACCACAAACGAATGTGAATATGGTGTATTTTGTAATTATGAATGTAGTGTATCAATAGATGTAATAAATAATGTGAATATGTTGTATTAATGTACTATTGGGAAATTTTATTACGAGTAGAAATATATTTTATCATATGAAATTTGAAAAACAAATAAATTTATTATAAAATTTGTATTTTATTATACAATTTATTATAAATTTATTTAAAAAACAAATATATTTATTTAAAATAGATTTTATCATATGAAATTTAAAAACAAATAAATTTTTTTTTTAATTTTTTTTATAAAATCTATAAAAATTTAATAAATTTATTTATAAAATTAATTTGATAAATTTATTATACAAATAAATTTATAAATTTATTATATAATAAATTTATTAAAATTTATTATAAAAGTTATTATACTAGTTAATAGAATGAGCATGGATTCTTTATTACAATCTCAGGGTGTTGTGGTTCTTTGTATATTAGTAAGTTAATATTAATATAAAATATTTAATATTTTAAAGAGATAGTTTAATTTATAGATGAAATGACTCTTTTAGCATGAAATGACCTTTTTCATGACCATTTCTCTGGTTAATTTTAATTAAAAATTGAAAGAGATTTTCAAAAAATGAGTTCAAATTGTTTAATCTACATAATTGGAGTGCCCAAGGTGTTTTTCAAGGTGCTCAATTTATTTATGCATTCAAAATTATATTTTAAACAACAAAAAATCTTGAAATTCTATTGCCAGATTTAAGTAAATTTGAGTGAAAAAATTTATTTCGTCTATAAGTTAGATTACGTCTATTTAAAATAGTTTATAATTTATTATTCTTTCTTTTATCAAATAAAAAATAAAAATATCTAATTTATTTGAGTGTTATATATATATATATAAGTGTTAACAGAGTTTTAAATAATAAATTAAAATCTATACATAATCATTAAAAAAAAAAAAGAGAACCAATATGATAACTAGTTGTAGAAACATATACACAAATAATAAATTAAAAGTCAAAATAATTATAGTTCAGTAGTGAAAGTTTTGAGAGTATTTCAAATAATAAATTAAATACAAAATAATTATAATTTAATAGTTTAGATATGAAAGTTTTCCAAATATCTTTTAAATTTAATTAGAAAATATTAAAATTATAAATTTAAACTTTTGAATTTATATAATTTTGATCAATTAATTTTTTTTTAAACATTAAACTCATTTATCTATTTAATTTTGATCCTTATTTATATATTTAGAAATATAATTTAAATAAAAAATACAATTTCATCTTTATAATATTATAATCAAATTCAAGAGTAAATTTATTCATACACCCAAAAATATTAAAAAAAAAAAAAAAATCACATAAATGATTGGACCCAACCTAATCGTCCCAAAATTAGAAATTTCCATATTTATTATAAACGAGTA
Source organism: Pinus albicaulis (assembly GCA_034641835.2). Lineage (NCBI taxonomy): Eukaryota > Viridiplantae > Streptophyta > Pinopsida > Pinales > Pinaceae > Pinus > Pinus albicaulis. Next base: position 1,025,136,447 of record CM076570.1, read on the forward strand.
GACTACTTAAACAAATGCAAAAAAACATGTTCCCACGTCTAAGTTTAAGCCTTGATTGGTAAATAAGTTCGTATCATGAATTCACAAGCCAGTAATCTATCAGATTGAGTAAAATGGTCTTAGAGATAGTGGTTTATAATTGAGAAGCTAGACGTTCTTATCTGCGCGATGATAATACACCCTAAAATTCAAATTGAACATGGTAAGGTTAACCAAAAAAACATGTTAAAAGAAAAAAACAAAATAAAAATACTGATCTTTCAACATAATGATACATATGGAACAAAATCCAATATTTCAATATCACAGAAAAAATCTATGATAATCCATCATCCCACAACTCATCCTGTGATAATGAGAAAACCTATGTTCAAACCTGTGATAATGACAGCTAGCGAGAAAACCTGTGTTCAACCCTGTGATAATGACCGTGAGGCTAATCTTTCAGTTTTTGTTTCCCCTGCTCGCATCAAAATGTTGATTACACAATTTCTATTCCTTTCAAATAAAAACATTGGGCGGGACGAATTCAAAAATTTTGAGCGAGTTTGAAATCTAAAAAATATTGCGCTAGACAAATTCAAAAATCTTGATCCAGCGGAACAAATTCAAAAATTTCAAGCCAGTTTGAAATGTTGTACGTCGAGGTGACAGGTGACATTGAATGATGGAGCTACCGGAGGGCAACCAATATTTCAGCTGCTATTCCCAGATGGCTCCCATGACCATGGAGCATGGCGATGGCATGGCATTGGTACGTCGGGAGCATTAATGAGTGGATAGCAGCTGAAATAAGGGTCGCCCTGATATTATTGTGTAATGTTTAATCTTTTTCCTCCGAGTTAAATTTTTAACATCATCCAGACTGAAATGAATTTTTACTATGTGAAATAATCAATACAGTAATTTATTTACATGACACAGACGTTTAATGGATTTGCATGTGCAATATGAGAGTACTACGATCTCTGATTCTTAATTCAAAGTCGACTCTGAGAGTGCACCCTTTTTCATGAATGTACAGACTAGCCTTTATCTTCTCTTCGCTCAGCGTTGCAGAGTGCTAAGCATCGTATTGCCAACTTTCTGTAGTAAATGACATGTATTTTGCACTTTGCACGTGTTCTGGTTTACGCCTGTCATGCCTGCTTATCGCGTGACAATTTCAGAGTTCGACAGAAATGTCTTTGAGGGTAGATATTGTTTTCAACATATCTCGACCTACATCCCTTTGTTTTAGCACGACAGTGCATGTGCTCCTCTTCAATTTCATTTCCTTACACGACCTGACTACGAATCAGAATTCCGTAGACGCGACATACCAAGCTTTATTCAATGAATCAGGGATGAAATTTGACGGACAAGTTTACCATAACGGGGTGATTTGCCTGTCAAACACAGGTATAAACTTCAACCGTCAAAGAATTTTGGTTAAAATTCTATGAGAGGTGTGAAAACCGTCAGACTTACCAAGTGAGTTTCTTTTGAAATTCCGGTCCTTGCTATGCTCAAAGAAAGTAAATTTATTTTGAAATTCCAACCCTTACCATCTCAGAGGGTAACGCCATTGTCAAGTATACTCTCCTGCAACCCTGGAATTTGACTTTAAATGCATTTCCCACTAAATAAAAATTTACCGAATGTCAAAAGGTGAGATAGATTGAGCATTTAAATTTGATGTCCAATAATTTAATTATAATTTGATGTTCAATATTTAAGTTATAATTTCATGTCATAATTTTCAATAGCTTGTTTATCTGTTTTACATGTTAGAAGCAGAGGCGGTCTTGCGCTTTATTTCCAAAATTGTTGGTACAAAGGTGTTGGCAGAGTTTCGTTTAAGTAATTAGTTTTATAGTGCAACCGTTTGAGGATTTGCATTTTCAAACTTTGTTCTATAATTGCGATTTATTCCCTTTTTATCTTGGAATGCTGCAAAAGTTGTAAGAATGAAATTACTTGTTCATCCCAATTTCATTAATAAAATCTAATGCTGCAAAGGTTGTAAGAATGAAATTAGTTGTTCATCGCAATTTCATTAATAAAATCTAATGCTGCAAAAGTTGTAAGAATGAAATTAGTTGTTCATCCCAATTTCATTAATAAAATCTATATTTGTGATTTTTGTATAGTGGTTTTTCAATGTTGTTTTCTTATGAGAGGATAGGTGAATTCCACTTTAAAGCTAAAGGATGCAGTGGAAAACTGCTATTTGAACTGCATATAATTAGAATAGGTTCATCAAAAGCACGGATTTAACATGAGTTGAGAGGGATCAATTTGTTTTAGCTGCAAACTTATTTTAGAGTGCAAAAAATAATGCATAATATTTTGTTGTTTAAATTGCATTTTTGAATGTTACAAAGATTACATAACATGTATATTGAGCCACTTTATATTAATTTATGTTAAAATATTTTACTCATAAATCACACTGCATGTTTTATTTCTACAAAATTATATTATTTAACATAGAACATCCAAATATTGTATTTATTAATAGATTTTTAAAATTATTTTAATTTTGAAATTATAAGCTTGCATAGAGGTCGATCATTAAGAAACTGAAAATTGAATTAAAATAGCTTACTAGTTCCATATTGGATTGTTTCCTATGATATTGATATGGGAAACATATATTATATTTAATAATAGTAGTAATAATAATAATAATTAAAATTTATTAACAGTATCTATTATTATTATTATTATTATTTTAATGATTAGGGGTAAATTTTATTAGCAATATCTAATAAGGTGCACAAAAATATTACATCCAATGTTTAGATATATATTATTTCCAAATTGGCCTCAAGATAGACACTACATTGTTCACCATGATTAGACCTGAATTAGGTTACACAAAAGTTTAGGATGGTCAAAGTTGTTAGTGTCTTCCAGTCTGGCCAGTGGATGGTCATCAAATATGCTCTTACAAGGTTTTTTTATTGTTAGAAGTCAATTTTTTTATGGTTTTAGTAGGTCTTCAAATAAAAATTTGGTCACTAGCTAGTCTGTCTAAGTATGTTACGACTCCTTAAGTTTTGGTCTTGCCATCATTTATTTCGATGAGTTGCCACTAAAATGTCAACATCACCATCTTAGTCACATTACCATGGTCATTAGTCAACTCATTTCATGTACTTTCACCATTAGTTCTTAGGGTCAAAATCATTAAAATCAATCATTTCACCATTAAATTCAGCATTGGAGTAGTAATAGTAAAAAAATGTTCAATAAAGATTTCAAAAGTGTAACTTCATTTCTATTATTATGTAATATGTTTCATAAGGTTCTAAAGATGTAGTTTTAAATCAAAGGTAAAAAAGACTTGGTGGGGGCCACTTAACCACCGAAGAAGAAAATCGATTTTCAAGCTACAAAATACCAAGGGAGCTTCTCATTTTCTCATTTTATCTCCAAAAGACATCTCTCCACTCTCAAAGACCAATTGCACCACCACAAAAACCATGAATTTCTACCAAAGTGCTCATCATTTGCTGCACTGCGCTTTTGCCAGAGGAGTTGCGCTTTCTTCAAGGAGGCGAAATCATCACTGCATAGGATTTCTACATCAACAAGCAGTATCAGATACAAGTAAGTGGGCCCTCATATGACCTCTTTTGTTTTCATTTTGTGCTTGGAAGGAGAAATTCCCTCTTCTAGGGTTTCCTCATATGACCTCTTTTGTTTTCATTTTGTGCTTGGAAGGAGAAATTCCCTCTTCTAGGGTTTTTGTTGTATTTTCTTGGTTTCACAATCCCATTGACAAATTGTTGAGTAAAACCCTAACATTTGTAAGGATTCTGGACACCAAATATATCCACAATGGTATGATATTTTCCACTTTGGGCCTAAGCCCTCATGGTTTTTCTTATGGGCTTTACCCCAAAAGGCCTCATACCAATGAAGATATTTGTCCATCCTTATATACCCATGATCCTCCCCACTTCTAGTCAATGTGGGACTTTGGTCGTATACCCAACAATCCTCCCCTCAAACAAAGGACCATCGAGCCTCCCCTCAAACGATTATCCATCCATCCACTCTCTACCAACCAGGATTCTCCGCTCCAATGCATTGGAAGCACACGCCTTAGATGGAGCACCACCTGCCTCGAGAGCTTGCTCTATCTGAGGTCAACTCCTCTTCACGCAGGCAGCCCCAGGACCGGAACCCAAATCCATGAAGAATAAAACATGCTTTGTCTAGCAAGGCTCATCCATGGATCATCGTGATCCCTTAACCTGCAACAGATTCGACATTCGGTTCATCCACTTCGCTAACTTCGGGGCATGGCTCTAATACCACTTGTAAGGATTCTGGACACCACATATCTCCACAATGGTATGATATTGTCCACTTTGGGCCTAAGCCCTCATGGCTTTGCTTATGGACTTTACCCCAAAAGGCCTCATACCAATGAAGATATTTGTCCATCCTTATATACCCATGATCCTCCCCACTTCTAGTCAATGTGGGACTTTGGTCGTATACCCAACAAGATTGAAGCTCACTCAGCCTCCCCCACCTGCTATACACTCTTCTAATCATTTCTCCTCACTAATATCCCTCATTTACCCTATTTTCCTACAAAACCTAGCCTAGACTATACTTTCCTAGGCTAGGACTATTTTTTCACCTTTTAGACCCCTTCCCCTCGCTCATTCCCTGAAATTTCACTTTCCTCCTCTACTCCCTAACATCTCTCCCTACCCTCGTAAATTTTTTCAAGAATTTAGAAGACCCCTAACCCCTTAATATCCCTTCATTTAAAAAACCCCCTAAACACCTTATTTTTCCCTACACCAAACTCTAATTCCCCTTCCCATTGAGATAGGGTTTGTAATGGATTCTAAAACCACTAAGAAGAAGAGGGACAAAGGAGGTCAAATCAGCCTGTATGAGCCCACTTCAGCATATGATATCATGTCTTCACCCTTCCTCAAGAAATAATTTCAGGATGTTGGATGACTTTCCTTTTACCAAAAGGTTGAGGAACTTTGTTTTCATGATAGACTTAATAGCACTTTTTCCACCAGATGAAGGAGAGATAAGGTGACTATTGCAAGGGTGGTGTTAACCCTTTCAATAGTGACCATTGACACAACAACACAGATTCCAAACTATGGAGAAAATTGGTTCAAGAGCAGGGACCTTGACCTTGAAAGCTACATAATGTCTTTGAAGCCAACATATAAAGAAAATCCAACACACATCTTTCCATTCAAAAAATCATTGGAAAAATATTCCCCTCTCATGAAATTGATCATGAGATATTTCTTATGTGAGTAATCAAGGTTATATCAGTATCATATGAGACTCTAAATGCATTTCATTGGTGTAAGAACCCTAAATTTGGCTCATTACCTTTACAAAAGCATGGTGAAAATGGCAGAGAAGGTACGGAGATTGGGAGAAAATGTTCATGCTAGTTTTTTTCACCATGGCTTGATGAATATCCTGGTTTCCCATCAGCGCACACATATCAATTTGTCATGGGATGGTTTTATATGTTCAGGTTCTCTTTTGTCTTCTCCAACTTAATCTAGTAATCACTCTTCACCTTTTTTATCACCAGCACAATAAAAGGTTGCTTCCACAAGCAGACCTACCAAAAGGATTCCTAGGGCAGAGGTGCCTCAGACCTATGTTAGAGGTAATATGGTTATATTTACTATAGATACTGTTGAAAGGGCCATGATTACATCAAGTGAGCAAGAAACATCATCACATCATGAGGAACCATTGCAGGATGAGGAACAATTCCTTCATGACACTGATATGACAGATTTGGAGGTGAATGAGGAGAACAAAACACCAGGGCAGATCATCATGGAGAAGAAGGCTCAGATTAGAGAGCTCAAGAACAACTTGTAAGTGGAAAATTATTTTGTTTCATTATTGCAACAGGATAGCGTGCAACTAAAGGTAAATCAGTTTCTCTTAAATAATCCTAAAGCAGATTTGATAAGGGATGATGCAAAAGGTAAGGCAGTGATTGATATTGACGATTCAAAGGATTAATAAAAACATTATAGAGCAAGAATACCAAGGAAAAGAGGCCTTACGAGGGCACTTGAGCAGCGAAAATAAACATCTCCACCAAAAAATCAAATGATTGATGAACTCATTTTGGCAGAAATTGAGAAACACAAGGTATGTTGGCTGGATAGGGTGAATTTCCACATGGAAATGATTCTCAACAAGGCAAATAGGAACAAAAACCTAAAAAGGCACATGGATATGCATTATTATACAAGGAACCTACATCCCTTTGTTTTAGGAGAGTGCACGTGCTCCTCTTCAATTTCATTTCCTTACACGACCTGACTACGAATCAGAATTCCGTAGACGCGACATTCAAGATCTATGCAATGAATCAGGGATGAAATTTGACGGAAAATTTTCCCATAGCGGTGTGATTTGCCTGTGAAATACAGGTATAAACTTCAACCGTCAAAAATATTTTGGTTAAAATTTGATGGGTATTGGGGAGCGCGAAAACAGTCAGATTTACTTTGAAATTCCAATCCTTGCTATGCTCAAAGGAAGTGAATTTATTTTGAAATTCCAACCTTTACAATCTCAAAGGGGAACCCTATTTTGAAGTATACTCTCCTGCAACCCTGGAATTTGACTTTATGAACAAAGTTTTTTTAGTTTTTAAATGTATTTCCAGTAAATAAAAAATTACCGGGGGAGATAGCAAAAAAATTAAGCATTTAAATTATATTTTCATGTTCAATATTTAAGCTATAATTTCATGTCATAATTTCCAGTAGCTTGTTTATTTGTTTTACATGTTAGAAGCAGAGGAGGCCTCGTGCTTTATTTCCAAAATTGTTGGTAAAAAGGCATTGGCACAGTTATGTTTAAGTAATTTGTTTTATAGTGCAACCGTTTGAGGATTTGCATTTTCAAATTTTGTTCTATAATTGCGATTTATTCCCTTTTTATCTTGGAATGCTGGTACAGTTGTAAGAAAGAAATTAGTTGTCCATCCCAATTTCATTAATAAAATCTATATTTGTGCATTTTTGTATAGTGGTTTTTCAATGTTGTTTTCTTTCCAGAGGATAGGTGAATTTTACTTTAAAGTTAAAGGATGCAGTGGAAAAAAGTACTATTTGAAGTGTTTTAAATTTCATAGCTTATTTGATTGGCATATAATTTGAATAGGTTCATCAAAAACACGGATCTAATATGAGTTGAGAGGGATCAGCTTTTTTTGGTTGGAAACTTATTTTAGAGTGCAAAAATTAATGCATAATATTTTATTGTTTAAATTGCATTTTGGAATGTTATAAAGATTACATAACATGTGTATTCAGTCATTTTATATTAATTTATGTTAAAACATTTGATTCATAACTCACATTGGATGTTTTATTTCTGTAAAATTTTATTATTTAGCATAGACATTTAAATATTCTATTTATTACTTGAAGAGTGAAAGCCAAATATCAACAACTGAGTTAATAATAGATTTTTCACTGTTTATTTATATGGTTATTAATTTTTCTTTTTTTGTTTGGCCAACATGAGCTAAAATTATTTTAATTTTGAAATTGTAGGCTTGCATAGAGGTCCATAATGAAGAAACTGAAAATTGGAATAAAATAGGTTACTAGTTCCATATTGGTTTGTCTCCTATGTTATTGATATGGGAAACATATATTATATTTAATAATAGTAAAAATAATAATAATAATTAAAAAAAATTAGCAATATCTAGCATTATTATTATTATTATTATTATTAGTGGTAAATTTTATTAAGGTGCACAACAATATTACATGCAAAGTTTAGAGATATATTCTTTCCCAATTGGCCCCAAGATAGACACTACATTGAATTAGGTTACAAGAAAGTTTGGGATGGTGAAAGTTTTTATGGTCACAAGTCAATTTTTTATGGTTTTAGTAGGTCTTCAAATAAAAATTTGGTAATTGGCTACTGTGTCTAAATATGTTACTACTCCTTTCAGTCGAAGTTTTGGTGTTGCCATCATTCATTTTGATGAGTCACCATTGAAATGTCAACATCACCATCTCAGTCACATTACCATGGTCATCATTCAACTCATTTCATGTAGTTTCATCATTAGGTCTTAGGGTCAAAATCAATAAAATCAATGATTTCACCATTAAATTCAGCATTGAAAGAGTTGTAATAGTAAACAATGTTCAATAAAGTTTCCAAAAGTGTAAACTCATTTCTATTATGATGTAATATGTTTCATAAGGTTCTAAAGATGTAGTTTCAAATCAAAAGGTAAAAAAGGCTTGGTGGGGGCCACTTAACCACCAAAGAAGAAAAATTATTTTCAAGCTACAAAACACCAAGGGAGCTTCTCATTTTCTCATTTCATCTGCAAGAGATATATCTCCACTCTGAAAGACCATTTGCACCCTCGGAACAACCATCACTTGCTACCAAAGTTCTCATCATTTTTTATGTTGCGCTTTTTCTAGAGTTGCGCTTACTTCAATGAGGCAAAATCATCATTGCATAGGATCTCTACATCAACAAGCAGGTTCCAGTGTATCAGATACAAGTATGTGGGCCCCCAGATTAGCTCTTTTGTCTTCATTTTCTGCTTGGAAGGAGAAATTCCCTCTTCTAGGGTTTTTCTTGTATTTTCTTGGTTTTACAATCTCATAGGCAAATTGCTGAGTAAAACCCTAATATTAAAGCTCTGTCACCCTCCCCAACTTGTTATACACTCTTATTATCGTTTCCCATCACTAATATCTCTCATTTACCCTATTTTCCTATAAACGCTAGCCTAGACTAGACTTTCCTAGGCTAGGACTATTTTTTCACATTTTGGACCCCTTACCCTCACACATTCCCTTAAATTTCACTTTCCTCTTCTCCCTACCCCCTTAAATGTTTGCAAGAATTTAGGAAACCCCTAACCCCTTCATCTCCCTTCATTTAAAAAAACTCCCTAAATCCCTTGTTTTTCCCTACACAAAACCCTAATCGCCCTTCCCATTGATCTAGGGTTTGTAATGGATTTTGAAACTAATAAGAAGAAGAGGCACAAAGGAGGTCAGATCAGCCTGTATGAGCCCACTTCAGCACATGATATCATGTCTTCACCCTTCCTCAATCAATCATCTCAAGATGCTGGTTGACTTGCTTTTTACCAAAAGGTTGAGGAACTTCGTTTTCGTGACAAACTTACCAACAATTTTGCCACCATATTGAGGAGAGATAAGGTGACTCTTGCAGGGGTGGTGTTAACCCTTTCAATAGTGACCATTGACATAGCTATAGGGATTCCAAACTATGGAGAAAATTGGTTCACAAGAAGGGACCTTGACCTTGAAAGCTACATAATGTATTTGAAGCGAGCATACAAAGAAACTCCAACATGCATATTTTCACTCAAAAAGTTGTTGGACAAATATTCCCCTCTCATGAAATTGATCATGAGATATTTTTCATGTGAGGGAAGATAATCAAGGTTATATCAGTATCATATGAGACTCTTGATGAATTTCATTGGTGTAAGAACCCTAAATTTTCCTCATTACCTTTACAAAAGCATGGTGAAAATGACAGAGAAGTTATGGAGATTGGGAGAAAATGTTCATGCTAGTTTGTTTCACCATGGCTTGGTGAATATCCTGGTTTCCCATCAGCTCACACAGATCAATTTTTCATAGGATGGTTTTATATTTTCAGGTTCTCTTTTGTCTTCTACATCTCAGTCTAGTAATCACTCTTGACCTTTGTCATCACCAACACAATATGAGGTTGCTTCGCAAAGAATACCTACCAATAGAATTCCTAGGGAAGAGGTGACTGAGACCTATGTTATAGGTAAGAGGCTTGTGTTTACTCCATAAATTGTTGAAAGGGCTAAGCCTACATTAGGTGAGCAAGAAACGTCATCACATCATGAGGAACCATTGCAGGATGAGGAACAATTCCATCAGGACAATGATATGGCAGATTTGGAGGTGAATGAGGAGAACAATACACTAGAGAAGATCATAATGGAGAAGAAGGTTGAGATTAGAGAGCTAAAGTATAACTTGTCAAAGAAAAATTTCTTGGTTTCATTCTTACACCAGGATAGCATGCAACTAAAGGTAAATTAGCTGCTCTTAAATAAGCCTAAAGTAGATTTGACAAGGGATGATGCAAAAGGTAAGGTAGTGGTTGATATTGATGATTCGAAGGATCAATAATAACATCTTAGATCAAGGATACCAAGGAACAGAGGCATCAAGAGGGCACTTGAGCAGAAAAGAGAAACATCTCCACCAAAGACTCAGATGACAGTTGATGAACTCATTTTTGCAGAAATTGAGAAATACAAGGTAGGTTGGCTAGATAAGGTGAATTTCTACATGGAAATTATTCTCAACAAGGAAAATAGTAACAATAACCTACAAAGACACATGGTTATGCATTATTATAGAAGTAACCATGTCTCCCAAGTCAAAATCAAGAAGTTGAAAAACAATCTCCAACAAACCCTAAAGAAGAAAAAGGAGAAATATAAGCTTGATTTTCTTTCTGAAACCTCTGTCATACCATGAAACATCATCACATGGTCTCAGGGGACAATTTTGAAGATTTTTTGAAGAATTTTTGCAAAATTTTGGTTTTTTGTGACCTTTGGCTTATTCGGAAATCTCAATACAGCCAAAAGTGCAGGGCCTTGGCGCTGCGCTTTTTCATCAGTTATACAAATGTCAAAAAAATTATATGGTTTGATAGATAATGAGTCATACATCACAACTATCAACTTGTATGCCTTATCAGCAAACTGGTGGAGAGGAAATGCCGAAAAATAGGTCAAAAAGACACTTCCTGCCACCTTTCTGGACTAAGCATTGCACTTTGGGAGTAGTTGTGGGAGAATGCATTTTTCCTTGTCATGGAGTGTCAATTTTTATTTCTTGAGGAGTATAATGAAAACTAGACATCCTCATATTTCCATAGCATCTTTCAAAACTATATTTGGAGCACGGGAATGCCTTCAAAATTCTATCACAAGATAGGTGTTGCGCTTTTGTTTGGAGGCATTGCGCTTTTGCCTGTTTGTGAAATTTTGACTTTTATTCAGTCAATTTTAGTCTTTATGATGTAATTTATTTATTTTTATGTTGGAATGATGTAATATAAGGTTAATGTGCTTGTTATGGTCCTTTTTATGTAATTTTGGAGCTCATTTATGAGGAGAAAGTCGGTCAAACTCTAAATAAAGGATTTGTTTTAACCTCCCTAGTCATTACAATTTTGTTGAGAGATTCTTGTGAGATGTTCCTACAATGAGGGATTTGACCCCTGATAGAGGGGAAGTTTTTTTTGTCTATATGTATGTTTTTTTCAGTCATTTTGATGGTTGGACATTAGAGGGTGAAAGTATTGTAGCTTGTACTTCATCACTTTTTACAGGAAATCAAAGGACAGTTGTAGCTATTATTCAGGAATTATCGTTTTGTGAGTTTGTGATAATGTTTTCTCTATGTTATAGTATTATACGAATCATATACTTGTCTCCTTACCATATCTTTGATCTTCGGTGATTTTCCTAAAAGGTTTTAAGCATAGTTATTTTAATTAAGCTTTTCTTTTTTAGGAATATCATATTTTGTAATTTTCCTTCTTTATTAATGAATTCATGGTGCACATGTTCATTAAAATATTATTTATCTTTCAAACCCTACACTACAATGATCAATACTTAAGCCATCACAAAATAATAACTAACTTGCTCCTCCATATCTCTTGCAACTGAAACCTTTGATACTTCGACCTAGTTCCCTATTTTTCAATCTTGATATAGCAGAAAAACCCTAAACATTTCAAACTCTAGAGCTGATTTATCTAGCCTAAAAAACATTCTTACACCAGTAAAATCCTTGGCTGTATTTTTCATAGAGAGAGCCCTCTCTGGTTTGGTATGGATAGCTACAAAACTAAAATCTTGGTTTGAGGTTACCTTCATCGATATCCTTTCAACCTTGGGAAATTGTGGAGGATAACAAAAGTAATACCTAAAGTAAACCTAGGTTTAAGAATCCCAAGATGAGGAAAACAATTGTATGCATAATATGAAAATATTGAAATACATCAAAAGAAACTACATTCTACATAGTAGGGGCTGAAATGTTTAGGTAAGTAATATGGGAGAAAGGGATGAATCACATTTAAAAAATAAGCAGAAGAAAAAATCAGTTTGAGTTGCATGTTGTAGAAATACATCTAATTTATGTCCTATAACATCAATTTCATCATCTTGATCCATTGGCTTCGCTTAATCCAAATATCCATAGTGAGAAATAAGTAGTTGACCTTGTTCACAATATCAGAGGATTCACCAAAATCATCTACATGAGTATTCAAAATATGCACATGACTAGAGACTATATGTTTGATAGTGGAACCATATATTTGATGGTCGGTATTCTAGAACACTTCTTCTCACTAAAATCCATGGTGAGTATGCTAGACCACTTATCACTGAAATCCATGTCTGAATTTAAACATCATAGTCCAATGCAAAATATCATATATCGATTGCATTCTCCATAATAAATCCCTGCACGAGGCATTAGATTATACAACCTTATGTGAGGAGGGCCTATACTCTAAGCATGAAATAAATCCCACATCAAACTATAATGAACTACATACAAACCCAAAGCACGTGCACAAGTTGGCTATCCTAATTTTTTCCATGATTAAAAATTTAATTGTTTCTTTCATGCTTTGTGTCAGGATGGGCTTTGACATGACCTATTAAATCTTCAAATAGAATTTTTTTTGTGGTTATATGTCATAAGAATTATGACTAACAGATGGTGTGAAATTGGTGCATCTATTCACCATTAAGGTTCTAATTTTTCTACAGGATGTTTGAGTGTCCAATGCATCAACTTGCATATGAAGTTCTTGAAGCACAGGAAAGCCATGGGTTTCCCTAATGGTTGCTATCCTAGATATGATTCATCTATATATGGAATACATTTTTTAACTTGAAGATGAGGTACCCATATTTATATATTTAATGATATTATTAGAATCCATAATGATGAAAAGCTTGCAAATATTCAAAAACCTATCTAGGTATATTCCTTTAAGTAGATCATACCATGTCAATTGATTTTTGGAAGCTAAACCCATCCTTAAAGAATAGGATATTTTAGATTTTTATTAAGGGATAATGATCACCTTACCCACACCCCATATCCCCAATAAACCCACCACCCTAGGGATTTTTCTACATACCCTATAAAAGCACAATACAAAGGGGTATTAATACTTTATCAAAATTATCCTTTGGAGTAGAAGAGTTAGCAAGGCTTCTTATGAGGGGAGGTATTGAAGATTGAAGGTTTAAGGTTGGACTACAATATTAATATTTATTCTCATGGATCCATGCCTTCTGGGGAGTATAACGTTGGAATTTTGGAGAACATGTATTTAACCACCAACTGTTTGGTCATTTGGGCTACCACAATAAGATTCTTTCGAGTATAACCAAATAGATATATGCTTGTTCCAAGCCAACGAGAGTTTCTAGCATAGATAATGAAGGAAATCCATTTAGAGAATTCAAAATAATGGCCTCCCTAGAAAGGAGAAAAAATAGTTATATAATTGATTCACTCAACTAGGTGTGATGTATCATCCATACAAGAGAAAAATCACATAACTTTCTTAGTCTATGCAGTGCCCAAAAAACTTTGAGGAATGGATTCCCAATTGAATGAACATAGGACGCATCTGAAGGGGCCTTGTTACGATCCTCCCACCTTGAAAATGTTAATAAACCAATAATAAATTACACTTTAAGGGGGGGGGGGGGCGCTCCTTACACAATAAATGCAATGAACACGACAATATTTGATGATACTAAGACTAACTCTCTTTATTATATATATGGGATACAAAGGATATTGATTAAAATAAAATGGGACCATGAAGGGTTGTAGCCTACATAATAATATAAAAGTAGAAATGTAATCACTCAATATATAAGGCTTAACAAAGAGTTTTTGGGTTAACATGGGGATTATATAGGGCTAAACATGCCCCTCCACTTTGAGCAAGTGTTGTCCTCAACACTTTACTATCAATGGGTGTTTCTACATTAAACACCCATCTTCCCATGAATTCCCCCTTTGGCCATTTTCTCAACTATGAGCCATTACTAAGGTCCAATATAATATTTTCACTTTTTGGAGACCATTTGGGTTCTATCTGTTATTACCAAAAACTACAATGTTGATGGGGACCATATTTGAATAATTATACCTCATATCTGAGCTTCACAAAGCATGAAGAAGCATCCCAACCACAAGTGTATTCATGATTTTTATTTCTCGTATATCTAGAAATTAGCTATGAAAATAATGTGTGGGGAATATTCTTTATATGAGGGGGGATTATGCCCAAAACCCATCCAATACAATCCCCATTTAAAAACCATTTTGAGTTGTCAAGAATGGTGTTCTTTCTAGCTCAATTGAGCTACATCTAATGTAGGAGATAATGAAAGTTATTAAGAGGAGGCTTTTCCATCACATTGTGATTCCAAATTATAATATCATTTCCATTTCATAGTACCCAAAGAAGGTGAGATTATAGGAGAGGGATTTAGGTATAAGGAATCTGCGACATTTTGGACCCTCCATTAAAGGATGATACCTAATCAAGCTATTGCACATGATCACCATCTAGTTATTTTTTACGTATGACTTGTTTCCACAAATCATATTGATCCATAAAAAGGCGCAATAAAATTTAAATCAAAAGGCTAGATTCATGAAATATGGGTACTCCACCCTTAAGCCTCTATGAGTTAAGGGGAATCTAGGCTCTTCCTAGTTAACCAAATTAAACATTTTAATATTCAATATACCTCATTGTCATAAGAATTTTTAGAGGTCATGTGAAATGGCTTGGATTATTGAAAATAGAGCCAAGATTATTGAGAATTTGAATAAAGGAAATGTAGATACGAAAATGTTCAAAAAGAATAGTTGTCCAACTAGGTAGAGCCACTAAGCTCCCCACTTGGAAAATTTAAGCTTGAATTTCATTATAATTGGCTACCAATAATGGTGAGGGAGGGGATTTAGGTTGACATGGATATTCTTGATTTAGAATCAAAAGGATGTGAAGGAACTCTACTTGCACACTATAGCTAGCATTGCAAGTGATTAATAGAGAATGTTTCCCTTGTTTATCATGCCCCCAGACACTAGTACAATATAATAAATTACTCTTTTCAACCTTGCTAGAATTATAATTGAAGCCCCTACCATAAATATGTTGTCATCAAAAAAATTGGGTGTGGTTGATGTGCTTTACCCCTCTCACAATCCAAATAATAGATAGAAATTTAGTTCTTCTATCATGTTCAGGTTTTATGCCAAGTGAATATACCATTAAAATATACAATAGGGATGACAACAAACATCCTTTCTTAATAATATGCGTAATTTGAGAAAATTGTTTTGACTTTCCATTAACTAATCAAGAAATCTATGTATTAATGATGTATTAATGATGTAGGTAAATATCTAGCCAATGAAACTTAGACTAAACATAAATCAATGAAGAACTAAGAATAATAATTTTAACATACATAGTCAAATGGATTGGCCATGTATATTTTGAGAATCATTCCTTTTTCACCCTAAATTTGAAGGAGAGAATGGCCTCTTGAAATATAACAAAATTATCCAATATTTTCCTTTTCCAAACAAATTCTCCATGGTTGTTGGACATTCTCATGGGAAATAGTAGTTTGACTTTATTTACTATTATTTTGGAGATTTTTTTTAAAGAAATATTACACACAAAATTGGGCTGTAGTATGAAAAAGGATCAATTATTTACCTCTTTCAAAAGCACATAATAAATATGCGTTTATTCATAGAGTCTTAACAATAATTTGGCTCCATAGTCATCAACTCCTGCAACAACAGTTGCAATATAACCATGGAACATGTAAGAATAACCTATTAGTAGTAACACATCACAAGACCATATTTTTTCCTTTGCACCAACAACACAAGATTCTGTCAATTCGATCCTATGTTGAACTTATTCAATGAATCAAGATGCTCATATATTCACACATTGTGAATACTTCAAAAGGTGACCATTACACTAGGTATATAAACACAAAAATTCAAAAATCATAACAATAACATGTATATGTTCGACCCTCAAGTCACACGCCTTGTATTTTCAATTTGTATATTGCACAATCACATAATTGTCTGAACCATTTTGCAAGTCATTTCTCTACTTTCCAATTTCAAATATTCACACTAGTCCGTAAAGACGTTTTTTCAAGATTAATCTGATCACATTTGACCGACAAAACACAAAAATAGATCAATCACTCATCGAACAACATCTTGCTTCAGACTACCTTCGATAACACAAATTTACCCTTTGTTTTCCTTTAGAAAATCATATTGTTACTTTGAAAAAAATCATTCAACACCATATATCATCGAACAAAGTATTCATTCAACTCTCAATCACACTAGATACTTCCGATGCATCTACAATGGACTCTCTCTCGTTGTTAAAATTGCATAGTAACTGACTAGAATTAGATCCATGCCGTAAAAAATTGTTACACAAAAGCACACATTGAGATACTCTTGGATTAAATAATAATATATATGAAAAAATGTTCTAACCATGACATAGGAATTTAATCCAACTCTCCGATGCTAAATTGGAGGATATCCTTATGCATTGAATATATTCCATTACACTTTGGAGGTGAATTAAAAATTAATTAATCACCATGAATAGATTAAATCAAACAATGATGAACATAACGACTAAATCAACAAATTTTAATGTATAATACACATTATAGAAACAAAGGATATCTCCATTTTCCATCCATGGTGGTAGGGGGTTTGGAAAATTTTGAATGGAAATACCCTAAATCCAATTAAAGGTGAGGGAAATATTACTTGTTCATAGATCAAGAAAATTATTGAGAGTTACAATGTGGGAAGCAATGGGGTTTATGTAAAGGAAATGATTCAATCTTTAGTTATAAATTTTTTGGTAAATCGTCAAATAATTTGGCCATAAAGAGATTATTTAAAAATATCAATCCTTTTTCTATCTCACTCCATGAGGTTATGTTAGATTTTGAGAAAGATAATTATGGTTTACCTAAGTTTTTTAGTAATTTGGTTTTAGCTATAGAGATTTCAGTGAGAAATTTGGAGGGAAGACAACTATATGGAAAAAATGCTCCTTTACTTCTACTAAATTTTGGTACATTGCTATAGATTAGGGACCTCACTTAACTCCTTGGATTTTGAGAAAAAATGTTAGTATTGAATGTTTAGATTCCTTACATGAATAGGGGGGAATATTCGGAAAATTATTCAAAAAAGGATTAGTAGTGATGGGAAGAAATGAATTTCACTTTGGGAGCTTTATATTTTTAGGGCCTAGTTGCATAATTGGATTTCTTCTCAAAGTACTTTCAAAATTATAAGAGGCTAGTATTTTGGATATTGAACCAGATAAATTATTCCATACTTGAAGAAACAAAAAAAATGGATGCAGATACAATTTGAAAGAGGTTTGATCAGTTCTTAATCTTTGTATCCTTTCTTTATGAATTCATTTGAATAAATTAATGGATCACCTTGGTAGGGTCAGTTTTAATCACAAAATTATATTTCTGAAACTGACACTTGTTTTATTGAAACATGTCATCTCATTTAACTTAAATCTACAACTACCAAAGGTGGAGGACTTATTAGGAAAAAAAAATCCATTTGGAAACCTTACCATGGATACTTTAGAGAATCTACTCTGATCCAATTTCACCAAACCTAATGAAGATAACAAAAGTAGCCTCTAAATTGGAAAGAGAGAAAAATTCTAGGGAAGCGTAGGAATCCTTGGGACTAATTTACATCAATGAAGGTATTTTGTAAATGAGTAAAGAATCAAGGCCACAGGTAGAACCTCTACAAGAAAAAAGTAAGCATATACTTCCATAAAAATAAATATTAGAGGCTTAAGAGCAAGCCTTTATGGCTATAGGTTTATGATGAGAACAAGTTTTTTTATATAGGTTTATAAACTATAGAAAGAATGCTAATTCTCTATGTTAAATTGATAAAGGAGATTGTATTTGGGACACAAATTTTAGGAGAATGGAATATAAATGAATAAGATACATGTCACCTCCCTTTTAAAAGAGTAAACTTATTCTACAACAATAGAGGTTATTGTTTTTTCAATCTCTTTCCCTAAATTTCTCTTATGACAATAGTTTGGGTTCGATAAAAGAATCAAAAAAGGAAAAATTGTCCCAAAACTTGTCGTGTTTTCAAAAGGAAAAAATAATTAGGCATGTTGGTCTCCTTATTTATTCCTTATTAAGATTTATGCATTTATATAATATTTAATATGAGTTGCAGATATCATAAGAAATGAAAGGGAAATGCTAGTGACCTTCAATACAGTATTCCTAGCACAAATCCCTAAAGAAGATAATTTCATATCTTTTCAAAAATATAGGCTAACCTCCTTATGCAACTGCATTTATAAAATTATTTCAAATATTACTGCTATAAGGTTTAAGAAAGTTATATATAATCAAATATCTAGGGAATGGTTTGGATTTTTAGATGGAGGGAATATTGATGAGGTGGTGGGATAACGAAAGAAGGCATTCACTAAATTAAAGTCAGAGACTAAAGGAAATTGGTCATAAAAATGGATGTGTCCAAGGCTTACGATAGGGTACTTTGGATTTACATTGGACATATTCTAATTCAATTTTGTTTCTTTCATCCATTTTTTCTATGGGTTATGAACTCAAAATCATCATTATCTTTTTTTATGGTAATAAATGGAGAAGCATCACCTTTATTATAATATGAGAGAGGACATTATAACCTCTTTTATCTCTCTAAATAGCTAAAGGTTTATGTGGGTTAATTAATGATTTAGAAAATATTGGTGGTCTCCAGGGGGTATCTATCATAGTATCATGCAACAGTCACATGTCTATTATTTCTATATGGCATCAATATATTTTGTGAAGTAACTAGAAGGGCCATTAACAAGTTCAAAGGCATCATGGAATATTTTGTAGGGCTATTAATATGTAAAAACACATTATCAAATTATGGGGAATATATGAGTAGTAAAAATATCATTTTCTAAGTTATCCAATTTCCAAAAAACAAGATTAAAATTAGGCCAAAAGAATCTAGGTCTGTTTTTAAAGAAAAACTAGCATAAAAATTTCAACCACAATCACTGATACCTAAAGTGGAAAATAAATTAAACATTTCGTGCAGATGTGATTCTCTAGAGAATGTCACCTTGTATTAGTAAAAAAAGTTTTGGAAGATGCTTGATGTAATTTTCCTAAGCTGGGAAATGAGTACCCAAAATCAGTTGGAGGAATTGCATAAAGAATTTTGTTTAGAGATCAAGGGAAGAAAGTCTTAGTATTGGCATAATGTTGAAAGCTTGACTTACAAAATTCCAATGGAGGATGCGTGCTTAAAAAACCCTTCATATTCTTAGTGTCCTCTAGTGTAAAAATGAGTAAAGGCTAATTCAAGGAAAATTTTGTGGGTTTATGTTTTTAGAGAAATGTTTATATACCCTAATATAATTTAGTAATGTGTTAAAATACTTATGAAATTATTAGAAAATGGATCAATGATATAGAAAGAAATTACTTATGTGTTCCAGTTTGTTTGCAATTGGTTGATATAGAAAATTTGGAATAAAGATAAAGTTTAAATTAGCTTGGACCGATGCATTAGAATAAACTATATGTATAGACACTTTTAGATAATACATGTATTAATAAATAAATGGTTTATAGGCTTATAAATGTTTCAAAATTGGGAAGAACTACAATTTGGCACTAATATTGGTTACCTCGAGAAGAGTTATGATTGTGAGATCACTATGTATAGTTATGTAATAAGTACATAGACATACTAAAAGACTACAATTTCATACTCGCAGATAAAGAGGACAAGTTCATTTTCGAATTGAATCTTTCTAGAGCTTATGTCCCAAAAATTGCCTACAAAGCATAAATGTAGGAATAATGTGGAGATCATCAATTGGAGAGGTGAAAAATAATTTGGAAATTAATTTATACTACTGAAAGAAAATCTTCATCTGATTGATTCTATACAATAAGTAACCCACATGGGAGGATTTTCAAAAAACAAAATTCATTAGAAAAATATGGTGTATTCAATGTCATCATGTCTAAAAATATATTTATCCGATATCATCTAAGAATATCTTGTTACCAATGATGTATGTAAGGACATATAAAGAGTTTTCAAGGTAAGTAACCTTTAGGAAGCTGAGATTATTATTTTTGCTGTTAGAATGCGACATTCAGAAAAAGGAGAAACTCAATTAGAGCAGTACCACTCAACGTATCCTGGCGAGTATTGTTTTCCCAGAAAATAATGTTTCTTGAAGGTAAAAATACATTAGCTATAAAAAATGACACTCTTTTTGTAACTAATTTAAATGGTTTCACATATTTGCATTTAAAATCATTCTCTAGTTCTCATCTCTAGGAGGTAATAATGACATACATCAACGTGAATTTTCTGATTATGAACCATAGGTAAACCCTCTTAAGAGTGGCTTGAGAGAAATTATATACTTATCTTCAACTCATATTACCTCCCTGAAAAGTATAATTGGTTAATAATTAGTAAATTTTTATGCAATGATGGCTCCAAAACTAGTTTTGAGGCTTGCATGAGATTTTTGTGTATCTCAACTATAAAATTATAGTGACTCAGTGCATGCTATTCAATATATATGAGAATAAATTACATTATACATTTTTTCCGTACAAATTTAGCATGATGAAGCTCCTCATATCCTCACAATATTTTCATACATGCATCTTTGTATCATATTTAAAGGGACATAACTAGGCTTGAAAATGGGCTCAAAATATATATTTCATCTAGAATGATGACCTTGGATCACCTCTATAATATGAAATGGATGCTTAATTGAATATAACCATGACACTTAAAATTAAATTTCCTTGAAACAAACTTTTATGATATTTCAATCTATACATATTTTTCCTTAGAAAAAATGAAAGTAAAAAAATTATCATAGTTAGAACATTTAAACTATATGTCATTTAATATGATGGATATGTATAATTCCTTCCATGCTAATCTCTCTCTCTCTCTATATATATATATAGAGAGAGAGAGAGAGAAAGAGAGAGAGAGAGGTATCTATGCTACTATCTAAATTGATCAACTCTCTTATATCAAAACTTTATTTTCTAGCACATATGAAGATACTTTTATTTTTCCATATATATTTGGTATTTAAGTATTATAATTATTATAAAATTATATTACGATGAAAGAATTATTTACACACATGCCATATGTCTATCATACTAGTTGCAAATATCATGAAACCACACCAAAAATATAAAATAGTCCAACTATTAAATATTTAGCAAGGTTGTGCCATAATGGAAAGTTCATTATAAATATCATGCAAGTATGAGGCCTTCACTTATTCAACTTAAGTCATAACATCTATGTTCATATGATATTAAAAAATACCACTAAAAACACCTCCCCAAAACCCTTTATAAAATATTGATCAATAAAATGAGTTCTCTATGCATGAAATGCTTAATGTACATATAATTATACTTTTAATAACAAAACAAAAATATAGTTAAAAAATTAATATCAAATTAATTATTTATATAATATATAAGTTCTAATTTCAATATATATGTCTTCCATTCAAAATAAGAGCTTAATAATTCAATTTATTATATATAAATAAGAAAAATATAATATTGTTCTAATTATTATATACAAATAAGAAAAATCATAATTTGTCTTTATTCTGAAAATAATTACTCTGAAAACTCCGCATTTCTCTTTCCCCATACTACACTCAGCACAATGAAATTACTTTGAAGAGACTACATTTTCCATTCCACACAACTATATCTTGAAAACCTAAAACTATTGAATTTAATTGTTATCTAAAAGTATGTAAGTGACAACGCTCGAATATTACCATAGATTTAGTGTAGTGTGGTAGTATGGGTAAAAAAAATTAAAATATTAACATTGTCCCCACATTTTCTATTAATAGTTATCAATATGCCGGCACGATTAAGGTAATGTGGGGTCCCTATTTTGATGTTATTTGAGAATGATCTATTTAAGTAATAGTTTTCACAATACTAGTTATCAATATGATAATGTGATTAAGGAAATGTGGGGCACTCTATTTTCGCAATCATTTCAACAACCTGTCATTATTCTTACTTGTGCACATTGCATGAGAATATTAAGATTTTCATATTATCTCCCCTCACTCTCTTCCTCCACACCTATGTTGATTTAAATTTATGAAAGAATAGAAAATAATACAAATATAAACATGTAGACATAGATGCAATAGAAATATAGCTTCATTTCATTAAAATCAAATACTGAAATATGTTTACATATAGAATGGAAATAAACTAGCTCGAGCTATGGTAGCTTATCTCTGAGAATAGATGTGTTGGATAATGCCTCTGAAATGTGTTACAATGAGGATAAAGGTCCTATTTATTATCAAGAAATAATGAAAAACCATAAAAATCCAAAAACCTAACCCTAAGAACTGAATCACCAAATCTGTGGGCCCCGGTGGGGTAGATTGATACATTAACTTCCCAGGGCCATAACTTTGGAATGCGATCTTCGTTTGACGTGCACAATACCTCGTTAGAAATATCTATCCAAGGAATACAATTTTCGAGCGGAAAAAAATGTCATTTGACAAATTTTGGCCTATTTTTGTCCCAAACAATGTCGTTTAGGGTGTGAAAATAGCTTCGGAAGTTGGGACCCAAAAAATTGCCAAAAATAGTAAATCTTGCTACAGTTAAGAAAACTGAAAAAATGAAAGAAACAATGATGGTCCAAGTGGAATAGGACGGTGGACACCAATATCCACCTTGATCATTCCTCCCCCCTTAGGAAGCAATGGTCCCCATTGCATTGAGTTCCTCCATGATATGAGGAAAATTCTTCTGAACTTGGTCCCTAGTGAGCCACTTGCCTTGGTGCAGGATTTGGCGAGATTTGACAACCCAATACAGTTGTATCTTCTACTCATGAGTGTTTTTGATATGTGTGTCCATGATTCGATCAATTGTTTCCTGTTCCATGCAGTCGTGGTTTAGCTCTGGGCGTGTGATTTGTTCTACAATATCTAATGTGTTCAGTAATGTTGGAAAGTATGGCTGAAGGAAATCCACGTTTAACATTGTGTGAAGGCCATGGAATGGGTGAATGATGAGCTCAAAAGAGTTGTCTTCCATAGACTTGATAATAGTGTAAGGCCCATATCAGAGTGGTCTGAGCTTCTTATGAGGTTTGGTTAGGTGTTCTTTCTACAAATGCAACCAAACTTTGTCACCCAACTGAAACTTGTGTGGCACCCGATGTTGATCATGTTGCTTCTAGTACTTTCCATTAGCCTTCTCAATGATTTTGTGAACCTGCCGGCGGAAGTGTTGGAAATTTTCAACAAATATGGTTTCTTTAGTAGCCTCAAACAATGCATGTGTGGATTATGTTTGTTTAGTTAGATGCGGTATGACAACATTAATTGAACACAATGATTGAAAGCCTAGACCCACTTGAAAGGAACCGTCAAAATTCGAGCTATGGAGAGATTTGTTATAACTTTGTTGCACATAGGGGAGGCTCTCATCCCAAGT
The DNA here is from genome assembly GCA_034641835.2 of Pinus albicaulis. Classification (NCBI taxonomy): domain Eukaryota; kingdom Viridiplantae; phylum Streptophyta; class Pinopsida; order Pinales; family Pinaceae; genus Pinus; species Pinus albicaulis. Next base: position 1,025,160,256 of record CM076570.1, read on the forward strand.
TCATGGATGCTTTATTTGTACATGCGAAGTATGTGCACTATCATCATGTTGACGACCTTTGTCTGGCCATCAGTCTAGGGATGGAATGCAGTCGACTTGGTGAGCTTGGTGTCCAATAGTGTCCAGAGGCTTGACCATAATGTGCTTAGGAACTTTCTATCCTGATCTTATAGAATGGTCTACGGGATCCAAAAATTTACCCACACTCATTCAAATAAGATTTTGGTAGTTTCGTTTGCTATGATACTCTTCTTGTAGGCCATTAATATATCCATATTAGAAAATTGATCCATGACCATAAATACATATTCCTTACCATGCTTGGTAGAAGGGGGGTGAAACATATAGTCCATGGAGATGGATTCCCACGGCTCGCTAGGAGTAGGTAGAGAAGTGTACATGCCTTTCTTCTTAATGGTTGGCTTGGTGGTAGCATAGGTAGTGTAGGATTTGATATATTTTCCAACATCTAGTTTGATTTTCATCCAAAAAAAGTATTGTTGTAGTTGAATAACAATTTTCTCCACACCAAAGTGTCCTCCGACTCGACTATAGTGTGCCTCCCAAATCAAATTGGCATGCTCACTCGAAGGAACACAAAGGTGGCTAATCTAGCATAATAATGCATCGTGGAGGTCGAAATGAGGAAATTCCTTTCCATCTACGATCATATGGTATGTGGAGGTGAAATATGGATCATTTGTGTATAATTGCGACCATACAGAGGTCTCGTGGACACAAGAGTTGAGAAAAATAGTTAGCGATGCAACTGGGGGTCGGCTAAGGTAGTATGAAACATGATTGATGCTATCCTTTTTTTATTTAATGTTCAAGTGGAATTATTGCAGATATATAGACCAACTATGATGGTTATAGTTCTGCAACTTCCCTTATTTTTGTATAAACTGAAGAGGTTAGTGATCATTTTGGATGACTATCTCCTTCCCGATAATGTAATGTTTCCATTGCTGGAAAGCTTGCACGATGGAATACATCTCTTTATCATAGGTAGAGTACTTACGAATTTTATTGGAAAGTGTCTCACTATCATAGGCCACCAGATGCCCATGTTGGGTGAGGAATGCACCAATATCATAGTCAGAGGCGTTTGTCTAAATTTCAAATGATTTTTGCGGGTCTGGCAGTTTGAGTATCGATGCAGAGTTGAGGTAGTGCTTTAACTCAACGAACACCTTCTGTTGGGATTCAAACCAAGAAAAATTTTCTTTCGTCATGCCATTAGTAATATCACTCAAAGGCCAAGTGATATGTGAGAATCCCAACATAAACCTCCAATAAAAATCTGCAAGGCCCAAAAAGCTACAAAGATCCATTAGAGTGGTCGGGGCTGGCCCATCCCAAATGACTTGCATATTTTTTGGATCCACATGCACACCACACTCATATATGATGTAAATCAAATATTGGATGTGGCTTATGCTAAAGGTGCATTTCTCCAAGTTGGAACAAACTTTTTGTTGCTGAAGGGTTTTAAGGACCTCCTGAATGGTTACAAGTGTTCTTCCCAAATCTTGCTAAAGATGAGGATTTCATCCAAATAAACAACCACAAATGAGTTGGTGAAGGGCAAAAAGATGTCATCCATTATCCTCATAAAATTAGTAGGGGATTTTTTCGACCCAAAGGGCATAACAAATCATTCAAAAAGGCCTTCCTTAGATTTGAAGGTAGTCTTCCATACTTCTATGGGATCTATTGGAACTTGGTGATATCTAGACTTTAGATTGATCTTGATGAAATAATTGACCCCCTTCAGTTGGTCAAGAATGTCATCAATCTGTGGGATTAGGTACCCGTTCCTCACAATGATTTTCTTTAGCTAATGTTAATTAATGCAAAAATTCCAGGTCCCACCCTTCTTTGGTACAAGTACATTCAGCCACCCACAAGGTGAAGAACTTGGTCAAATGTGCCATTTTTGCAAAAAATCTTTGATTTATCGCTTCATCTCTTTATTTTCCATAATAGAGTGGCGATATATCAACCCATTAGGTATAGGTTTCTTGGGAGTCATATTGATCGAGTACTTGACTTGACAGTGCAAGGGTACCCCTGCAGGTGAGGAGAAGATTTCCTTGTATTCTTCCACGTCCATATCCACATGCTTCTACTACGTGGAGGAAATCTTTCGAGGGGCCGTGGATGTGGCTACAATATTCTCCTCACTTTTAGAGTGAATCAGAAAGAAAAAAATTTCCTTGTTTGGGAGATGATCTTACTACATTCCTTATCAGAGATCAAAGAGATGTTAGTAGGAGGGGCTACCTCTATTATCATGTATAACTTATCACCCAAAGGAATAATAACAATGCAAGGGTTAGACGCATATAAGGCATGATGCTTCCACAAGTATGATTGGCCTAATAATACATCAGAAAATTTAAGAGGAGCTACATCACAATACCTCATTCGTGAAGGGCTTGATGTCATGGTTTGCGATACTGATGTTGCAATGGTTCAACCAGATCGAGCCCTAACTCCTTATACTCTGACCTTATTGGGGACATGAAAGGAAAAAGAAAGAAAGAGAAGACCGCTCTGATACCACTAATATAAATCTATCTAATAAATCAACAGAATGCAAATATAAATACGGACACAAAGATGCAGTAGAAATATAACCTCACTTCATTAATATAAAAGACTGAAATATGCCGACATACAAAATGGAAATAAACTAGCTCTAGCGATGATAGCTTATCTCTGAGAAGAGGTGTGACAACTACATGCATATTAATTGTCTTATAATGAGGCTCAATGGCCTATTTATTATTGAGAAATAATGGAAAACCAAAAACATCTAAAAACCTAACCCTAGGAGATGAATCACTAAATTTTTTGGCCCTGTTGGGGTAAATTGCTACATCAACTTCTCAGCTTCGTAACTTTCACATACAATCACCGTTTGATGTGAAAAATACCTCGTTAGAAAGATATATCCACGTAATACAACTTGTGAGTGGCCAAAATAAATCAAAAAATATTTTTTCCCTATATTTCCCAAAAAATGTCGTTTAGGGCCTCAAAACAGTTCCACAAGTTCAGGATCCAAAAAACTGCCAAAAATAGTAAAATGTTCTATAATTAAGGAAACTGAGAAACTAAAAGAAACAATGGTCGGGATCCAAGTGGAATAGGTGGGTGGCCACCAATATCCACCTGGATCATATGCACTCCACACAATGTATCAATTTAAGTTTTATTCTTAATTTGTGTTCTTTTCACTCTCGCACCTCTGCACTTTTGCATTTACTGATACATAATGTATCAAAACTAAGGTGGAGTATACTAGAAGATTAATAACATATTATCTTGTGGGATGAATCTCATATTAGCCTAAAACTACAAATAACAACTTTCTTCCTCTGCAATTCTACACTCCACATAATGTATCAATGTATTAGAAGTTAATTCCTTGATTGTGGAGAATGAAAGCACCTCCACAATCAACACATTTGATAATAAAAATTGGGAACAAAATTTACATCATATCATGTTCCTCTTTTATTTGACTTCATTTCAATTTCTTAGAATATCATTTTCTTTTGACATAGAAAACATTTTGTGTTATTTATTTCATATATTTTTTTATGCAATGTGGGGAAATTAGCAATACAAATTCTTCATCCGCGCTCCACACAATTTAAGGAATAGCTTGAACAATTATATAATACACTAAGAAACAAAATAATAACACTAAGTTAATATATTTTATATAAGAAAGTTTGATTGAGGACAAGTAAGAATAATTAAACTTTGGGAAAAAGTGAATAAAATCAATCCCATGAGTATTGCAACCAAAAAAAAATTTATCATCCTGATATGTGGGGGATCTCATTATGTGGAGGTGCAGAGGAGCATATATGTGCAATGGTTCTTACTCCACACCTCTTTATAATGAAAGCCTCTGTGCAATTAAAAATTACACTAGAATATGTGACTTGAAAAATATTTGAATCCTTGTTGTAGTGCAATTTATCTATGAAAAATAACATCATTGATGTTGGAAAGATTCAAGTATGGCCCGAGGGGAGCGAATTTCATTCACGAGTAGGAAAACTTGGCTTCAAATGCTAGACAAATATTCACGTAAGACAACTGGACAACGTAGGTAAACATGTCTCTGAAATCAATGGCGGTCCCAATGTAGCCCTCCATCATTATGTCGAAGGCACTAGATGGCATTTCAACACACTATCTTAAAAACTTTGACAACAATATGGTGTTTACTACTATCGCAGTCTATACTAGGGACACGTACTATAGGGAACTATGGGAAACTTGTGTTATGAAACTAGCTCCAAAAATAGAAGAAAAGAGAGATCAATGCCTTAGAAATAAGCCACTTTGAGGGGGCAACCTCCTTTAAATTACATAAATGAAAAATTCTTGGATGATACAAATGAAAAAACCTCCTTTCTATATATAGGAGTCCATGTGGTCACAATATAATACTAGCCGACCTAACAATAATAATGTAAGGACACAATAATAACAATATGGGGGCTACAGGGCTACAACAATAACAATAAGGGGGCTACACTAACAACAATAATGGGATACACTAGTATTATAGGGACCTACCATGCTCCTCTACTTAAAACAAGTGTTTCCCTCAATGCTTGATTATTTCTAGATGCTTTTATATAAAATTCTCATCCTCCCATGTGGAATCTTCAACAAGTAAGTTCTTGCTTAGATACTCTGAAATTGATCGATTTCGTAGTTGTCAAGTTCTTGTTTCTGTGATTTCTTTAGAAATTATTTTGCTGCATTGTTTATCTTCCTGTTGTTTCATTCGATTCTGCACCAAATTTATGTTATCCTTTGAGAGTTAGAGAACTTGTTGTTGATGCTCGATGTGATCCTCCACTACTTTATCATCCATAGTAGCTTTCATGATCCTTCAAACCATCCAAATTGGCCTCCATTTTTTCTTTTAAACCATTTATGTCATATTTTATTTCTCTTTGTAAGATCAAAATTTGTTTCACTTGGTATCATAATTTTAATATATCATATTACAATTCTTCATGCGTCATATTATAGCTTTCTAAGGGATTAATTGGTGTGGAATTATTTTTTGGAGGAATTATATAACTCAATACTGATATCTATGCTTCAATATTCCCTTGCAATCACTGCAAACTATCTTTTCAAATAAATGGTATGCAAACTTGTTTAAAAAATACACATATTTTTCTTACTTTTTAGGAGCTCAATATTGAAAGTAAATTATCTCTGTGATTTTAGATCTTCAAAATATGAAGTTCGGTCCTATAGTTGCACTCTGAATTTTTCTTTGAATTCCATAGGTATGAACTGATTTGGATTATTCAAGACAAAACTATGCCCAATATCACACAATGACCTAATTATGGACTGGTTTGGTAGATTGAACTTGTACGTCGTGCAACATGCCATTTCTTCTTTCCTTCTTCATATTTGAAATTGATACACAAGAAACTAGGGTCCCTGTGATTTTGGCCAATTTTTACATAATTACAATCTGATTCTCAAAGAGAGAGTTATGATGATTTTCCCATGGTCACCTCTTAGAGATGAAATTCAAGAGCCTAAACAAACCCTAACTTCCACAGATCATATCTCCAAAAATATTGCGAACCAAGATCTGAAATTTTTACACGACGTTCCTCGGGATTTTGGCTTCGCGTGATAAAAATTTGAACTTCAGAACCTTCGTAGAAAATCATTTATAGCTATAAATCCATGATGACATGTTTGGAGCAGCAATATCCTAGAATCCAAAGCTCTATACCAAATGTTATGAAACCAGCTAAAAAAATAGAAGAAAGAGAGATAAACACCTTATAAATAAGCCACTTCGAGTGGAAACCTCCTTTAAATTACATAAATGAAAAATTCTTGGATGATACAAATGAAAAAACCTTCTTTCTATATATACGATTCCATGGGGTCACAATATAATCCTAGCCGACCTAACAATAATAATGTAAGGTCACAATAATAATAATATCGAGGCTACATGGGTACAAAAATAAAAATAAGGGGGCCACACTAACAACAATAGGGAGATACACTAGTTTTATATGGACCTAACAATTTTTCATTCATCCTTGTTAGAACAATGGAAACCATAACAATACTAAAATGGGGGGTGAATCAGTCATGTGATACAACTCTTCACAAATTATAATTTTCAATCACTTTAGAAATAATTCAGGACTCAATATCGAAACTATGTAAATCATAAGAAAAATGTACAACCAAAATAAATTTTATAAGAACCAATAGGATTCAAGATGATGATGTCAACTATGGGGAATGATTCACCATTTTTGGAGTTAAAAAGTAAAAATATAAGTAATAAAAATACTTTTTCAACTCGTATTCTGAACTTATCTCCATACGTTTTTACTCAAATTTCAAGCAATAGTACTCATTCGATGAAAAATTTAATTCCTCATCTAAGGAGTACCCATGTTGCATGCTTTCGATGAACCCTGCTACGAAAAATGAGAAATACATGAAAAAACATGATTGCAATAATAAATTTTCATGTATTTCTCAGTTTTCGTGTAGCAGGTTCCATCGAAAGTATGCAACATGGGTAGTCCTTGGATGAGAAATCAAACAATGCATCCAATGATTGTTTCCACTCAAAATTTGAGTAAATCGATAGGGTGAAAAGTTGAAAATACGAGTTGAAAAAATATTTTTTTCTTTTTTTCCCTCTAATATTTGATGATGTAATCTAATATTATTTTATTATTTCCACTATTATTTTATAATTTCCTTAGGACCTCAAGATTTCCCTAATGATAATCATTATCAAGAACATGCGAAACATATACGTAATACACCAATATTATTTTTATTTGTTTGGAAATACAAGCTTCAACTTGATTACATAATTTCCCCACAATCTATTGCATGTAGTTTTATTGACTACTACTGAAAGGAGCTTTTATCCATACATGTTTATTAGACCTCACTAAAAGGGATTCTTTCCATCGTTTGTTTATCAAACTTTGCTGAAAGGAAATATTTCCTCTGAAATACAAGCTACCACTTGTTAGCCATGTCGATTCATCTTTCATCCATTTTCAAAATATAAACAATAGACCAATTTCATTCATAAACAAATATATTTCTCAACTCCGATTGTTCACCAAAATTGCCTTATAAACACCTTCAACAATATCTGAGTACTAAAAAAACCACCAACAATACCAACAACATTAATAGCCAATCACCAATTCATTCTTTGTCTTTTCAAACACCTCTTAGAAGTGAATTTTGGTCTCTGACTCACCTCTGAATCATACCAATGTTATGCATATCGTTTCACAAACAACAATCTTCTATGCTAATTGAATTTTCTTATAAAGAATTCTAGATTGATATTTTGGTTTATGAACTTTAGTTCTATTGATCTCTTCCTCATGCATAAATATTTATTTTTGTCCCTCTTCTGCTTGAAATAACCCTATTGTATTTCATACGTGGGTCTTCAAACACTTCTCTATTGTTATTATAAGATCCTGTAAGTTATACTTCTCAAAAATTTTGTTCTAGAATTTTATCAGAGTTTAACTTCATTTTTAACTAGCTCTTTTCTTGCACTTTGATATTTGCATGAATATATGATTTGTTCATTTGTCTTGTTTCACTTGATTCTTCTAATTCTACTCTTTAATTCATCAGACTCACCCTACATGATTATGAGGGAAAAAATGAGCTTAACTGCCCAATTTTGCTATTCTGGAATTGTTACGGGTTTTGGTAGAGGTTCTTCTATTTCTAGTGCTTTACTAACTTTGTTTGAACTTCCAAATCAATCTCTTAATTTTATTTTCTACCAATAATGTTTCCAGCCCATCTATATCACCATATTTAAGTTTTAGTTCTTCTGTTATGTTTTGCATAATTGCCAAAAATCTGCTACATTTCCTATTTCTGCCAAAGTTATGTGAAAGCTCCTATATATTGGCCCCTTAGCTCATACAACCAAGGAAAATGACCTAGACTTTAATTGTGAGTGATTATTCGACATGTGCTATGTTCTTTGCACCTTAATCCCTGAGGGTTTATCTTTCATTACAAGCTTCCACTGCACCCTTGGTCTCTTCAAACAAAACCATGTCCCAGTGCTATACCTCAGCCCTTGACTCCTTTATCTTGACACTCCTCTATTACACCTTGAATTTCCTTGAAGGGTTTGCCTTGTGGGATGAGCTATAAGGTAGGTCTACCTTTTTTCCTTCAAATTGGTCACTTTTTTTTAATGTAATCCTTTGTATCTTAGAGCTTTCCATCCCAAAGATTCCTTTGTGCTCTCATATGTTATGTTAAAGGTTTGAGGATTGGGATGCATTGTCTTGATCAGTACCACCCCTATTCTCATGGACCAATCAATTCTATTTGGGGTGAGTTGTCTTCCATATGTCCCTGATTCCTAGTTAGATCATAGGTCCTCTACCTGTGCACTTCTCAAAACTTCTAGGATCACACCTATGAGATGACATCATACTTACCTCATCTTCGCCATGTGGTTCCATCTGAGTGGTGGCACATGTCACCAAATTTTTTTCCACTCAAGTACTTTAAATTCCCAAAAACATCTACCATGTGTCCACCATACCAGAATGCCGCCTCTCCAATTCTATCATCATCAACAATGAATAAGTTGTTCCCATGTGTCCTATAGATAAGAGAGAGAAAGGGTCTCGAGCCTTGGTTTTGTACAAATTTCCTTTGTAAAATATTAAGGGTCTCAAACTATTTATTTACATTTTTGCATCTTCTCCTTGTGCTAGATTTATCGACTACAATGCCATTGGGTCTTTATCTTGTGTGCACATTTAAAAATTATGTAGTACTCTTGCCACAATATTGCCACCCTTAGATGAAATCATCCCATTCTTCATTACCCCAGCACCCTTTGAAATCTTATCAGCTTGGTCTCGCTTCGATGAGCTATATACAACCAATAGAAATGATTGCTTCTTGTTGTTTCCAGAGCCACATTTGGTTGACTTTAGGAGAAAGCCATCCAGTGGTTTACGCAACCTTCCTGTATGGTTTGTGGTATATATGGGGGGGAGGGGGCGGGGGAGCATAGATAGCGCAATCATCCTTTGTTGTTTATATAATGATCAAAGGTATGGGAAAATTTCCCATTTCACCACCCACTTGTTCATTAACAGTCAAACAGTGGACCCTCGCAAAATTTTACTAATGCATCAGTGGGGATGTGTGCCTTCCAATCCAACATTGAACATGCTCAATATTTAATTGTTGGGTCCCCCCAACCTTCGTCCAGCTACTTCACCTTCTTTGGAAATGTGACAAACTTAACTGCTCCCAAGCACCTCAACCATATTTAGCTTTCGAAACTTTGGCTTTTTGGGTCTAGGATTTGACTAGAAATATCGCCTGATCCAAGAGGCCATTTTATGACTTCCACATAATATCGTTCTGAGATATTTCCATATAAGCAGGCTCCAACTATAGTAGAGATGATCTACTATCCAAGAATTTACTACAAAGTATCTACACAATTTCACCAGTTCGCTATGTTCCATTGTATTATGAGCTTTGAATCACCTTTTCTATACATGTGTTGGTGTTCCTTCTTCTTGTAGTCTTGTCAGCTTTGCCAGTGCATCAATGACAACATCATCGATTATTTTCCATTGCTATAAATATTTTACTTAACAATTAATGACAACATATTTTCAACAATCTTCCACTTTGGAATTGATGATAATACAATGATCAAACAACACCTCCAATTATCAATAATACATGATCTGTTTGATCAAAAATACTTCTCCCCCTTTTAGATTTTTGGTTGGAGATACTTCTTTATTTTGTATGATCATGAAGACTTATCCCCCTTTGAAATCAATGGAAAATATACTAACATGCTCCCCCTATCAACAATATCCCTCTATATTTATGATCTTGTGGACCTATCAAAAACTTCTTCTTATGTTGAAAAACTCAGCCATCTCTTATATGATCTAGGAAACTTCCTCCTTTCCCTGTGAAAAGGGTTTTGTGGAAATGAGAGGAGTAATTACTCCCAATATATTCATTAGGTATTCAAGATATATCTCTTTATAAAACAACACACCCTTGTACAAATTATCCATGAGAAAAATAAATATTTCCGGTCTAAGTCTCAAATAGGTTAACATTAATAATAGTGCCTTACTAGAAACATACACTTGACCTCTAGAAAAGACTTATCCTATTATTGAAACCATCAACTTGTCAAAGGTGCTTTCATGACAAATATGGAGGAACTCTCACCAATGCATTCTTAAAAGAACAACTCATACTCTACTTGATAGACTTCTAATGGAAATAGACTCACCATCTAAACTTTCACTCATCATGAACATTACCAACATTCAAATAAGGAATCTTTCACTAACACTTGTAATAACAATATCATACCAAAAACATCAACACCATTCTCTGATAAGAGTCTAATGAAAATTAATACCAATTGATAATACCTTTGGTACAAATTATTGAATTGATGCCATTGATAACAATTACCAATTGGAACAGCCTAAAAGCATCACATCATTTAATCCATTCTGCATTTCATATTTTAATCACTCAAATAACATTTCTATGCAGCGAACACCATTACAATTTGTCTTTCATGTTGATCCTTATGCAACAAACAACTAATACCAATTTTTAATGAATAATTTACTATTCAAATCTTAACATGAGTACACTCCAATTGTGGCGATGCTACCTCTTTGCATCAGGAATCTATACTTCCACAAGACAAGAAAATTTTGATAGTATACAAACATTCATCCCTATTTTTCCATCACCATCTATACATACTAGGACTATCGATCTCATTTTACAACAACACTACTCAACAACATTGTAATAAAACAAAAAATAAAAAGAATGAATACTTCCCTTATCTTTCAGATGTAATTTTAAACATGTTCCCTTATGCTCATTGAATATGACCTTTTTGGCTTCCCTTGAAGCCAACATATTATTTTGAATGAAGAGGAACACATGATCTACTCTCCCTAAGTAGAATATCTCCCTTTTTCATCCACACGTGGGTATGTTGAGTTTGGTCAACATTATGAGTTGATATCCTGTGTCAGTCTAGTATTATTGCCTAATTGAGTAACTTCCGACAAAATCACTGATTATTATTTTTAGCACCAATTAAATCCAATTTTCATTTTACCTATTTATTGTGTTTCTCATTTTCTCTGCTTGTTCTCTCTAATGAATTACTAGCATAGCTACTGCTCCTTTTTTTACTCTAATCACTATCTATTGCGAGATATATAAGAGAGATCACCCAAGAATTTCAGTCTCAGATAAATTAATCTTCTACTGATAATTTTCAAACCCAAACACTTGTTTATGTTGCCTCCATTCACCATTCAACTTGCATCTCTGGTTGCCATTTGGCCACTGAAAATATTTCCTTTGAGGGGAAAAGGATATATGTGCATGGTTGTGGTTGAAATGGAGTGTTAAAACTCTGCTATTGGACTCTCTTTTTATTCTTTGTGTAATTGGAGGAAAATTACCCTATGTTACTACATTAGAAACATATGAGGAGTTGCAAATGATTTTATTGAGTCGAAGAACTAATTTTTCCTTCGTGTGGCTGTGTTCTTTTCTATTCCAATGAGTGTTATATGCAAGTATTCCTTTACCCAAGTCAGTGGGTGTCTTTAGCATTGTTGCCGAGTCAATTTAATTATCCAATATTATTTCTGCCTCAGAGGAATAATGGTTGGTTTGAATTTATTCAAATACTTCAGAATTATTTACATCCATCTGAAGATTCATTAATTGGTCTTTTAATATCTTATTCGCCTCTTCTCGCTCTAGATTGATGGCTTTGAGATCCTTTCTCTCCTCAAGGATTTATATGAGTTTCCTTTTCAAATATATATTTTCTTTAAGTTCTTCCAAATCACTAGAGGAGCCATTAGATTCAAAATTAGTGTTAAATTCACTCAAGTACTGATCAAAGTTTGTTCCCTTGATGACTATAGGGATTCTTCTACTAACACATGAGATGTTTTTTCTTCCTCTTGAATAGAGATGGTCCCATACTCTTCTTTACCATGTTATATATCTACTATGGTTGTAACCACTTTCTCCCACACTTACCCAAGTTCACTAGTCCACGGGGGTAAATATGTGAGGAGGAGCTACTACGATATGACTCAAACTCCTAGGCCACCTTAAGGAATTGGAATCAGTAAAACCAAAACCTTATTGGCTTCCCTTAGGTGGTATAGGACCTCAAAGGGCTAAACCACCCTGCCAGTTTCTGAGAACCTTAGTTAACTTTCTTTTTCATTGACCTAAACTACTAGTCGCATCCACAAGCATGTATCCTTGCGATTGAAAGCCTCCAGTCACATGAACAAGCCTGCAAGGGAGAAGCTGCATTCTAAATTTCACAGTTCTGTGTCTATTATTGCAAAATATGTGCCACCTTTTCAAGGCTAGACTTGAGGTCACTTCCCAAAACTTGATGAAACTTTCCAAAAAAATGAATGACACAAATACAAAGCCTTCCATAGAAAACTTAGACAATAACTTGACCTAAAATTTGCTATCCATGACAGTCATTCCATCAAACACATCATGAACATGACATCTACATGGCATGAATGCATATCTGAACATAGAGATCTCAGACATATTTTAGAATCATGAAAAAGGTTTGATACCCTCTCATAACATATGCATTATCATCTATTAGGTCATACATTCATTAAGAGTTCATTTACTAACCGCGTCATGATGAGAGACATAACTCAAGTCTATCATAAAACATTTCTTATAACTAGCATATAACCAAAACAATAATAATAATAGAAAAACCATTAAATCCACATAATAAAAAGTACATTTATTCACAAAATACAAGACGAAATATCTCCTATTCACATCAGCAAACTCCAACCAATTCATGGACATGCATGTACCACTAGACCATTTATAGGGTTGAACCAAATCTCTCTTTCAACCAATCACCCCCATGCCATATTCAAAGCATGAATATTGGATTTGATGAAATAAACGAAGAAAAACCAAATTAGGGCTCCTAGAGGCCAAAATGCATCAACCCTCAACTAGTGACTCCACCTCATGGTTAGAAATCACTAACCATCACTAGATCGATCTCTACCAAAGTTGTCTAAGGTTGAAGAGAATTTGTTCCAACCTGGATCTAGGATTAGTAATTCAACCCATAGCTTACCGTAGGGCTCAAGAGAGTTTCTCTAACAAATGATTCTAGGACTAGTAACTCAAATCTCTAAGGGATCCAAATCGTTTTTCCAACCAAGGCTTCAAGGAATAGTATCTAAACCGAAGTTGTTTTAGGGATTCGAGAGCATTTGTCGAATTGTTGTAGCCACAACACCCCCATATTTTTCAAATAAGATAAGGGAACCCTTTGATTGAATGTTGGTCTTGTGAGTTTCTGATTTTTGAATCTGGGTTGCTTCAATGAATTTGATTTGTTTCTGTTTTCCTATCAAACCTTGTTTGATCTCATCTAGTTGTTTTTTTTTGGCAAATGACACTTGAATGAAAATTTGATATTTTCACTACCTTGAACTTATAACTTGTATAAAATTTACATTATCTTATATTTTACTAGCATAGATCCATGTAAAGCACAAATCAAATTTTCATGGAGGGATCAAATTTTTGTTGTTGTAAACTTATTTTAGAGTACAAAAAAATTGTGTAATTTTATATTTTTAAATTACATTTTTTAATATTATAAAGATTACATAACATGTGTATTGAGCCATTTTATATTAACTCATGTTAAAATATTTATATTTTATTCATAATTCACATTGGATGTTTTATCTCTGTCAAATTATATTATTTAAGATAGACATCCAAATATTGTATTTATTACTTGAAGACTGAAAGTGAAATATCAACAACTGAGGTAACTGTTTCGTTAATAAATTTTTAATTATTTATTTATATGGTTATTTAATTTTTGTTTTTTTGTTTGGCCAATATGAACCAAAATTATTTTTATTATTTTTTTGAGGACATGACATACTTAGACATGTCCCTGATACTAGATTTTAAAATAAACCTCTTAGCTCAAAAAAGTTATTTTATTTTTAAATATTATTAACTAAAAACAACCCCTAGACAAAGCTCTTTATTATAAGTGGATTTATGTAAAAATAATAATCAAGTGGCTCATTTACTTTTAAAAGGCGGGTAAAATCCCTTAATAATCGCTCTAGGATTTATGCCTTCAATATTAAACAAGCGAAAATATTATATCGAGGTTATCACAGCTTTGATATCGGAGGAATTCCATCAAAATCCCCGACATTCAAAGTCTGATCCACAATGTGGCCATAGTCCGTTTTTCAATAATCAAATGAAATATGAAGCTTCAACGATATATGTAAAATGACTATCTTATGGAGAAGGGGAGATCCCAGATGCCACATCATTTCTTCCACTCTTGTACATCGTAATACATATCGGAGTTTCCTTTCAGAACTCGGATAAAAAAACATACGATAACACTCCTTCTCCGACCTCCGATATCGGCCCTCCTCTCCGATATCACGAAAGTCTTCCCCCGACAATATCTCCAATAAATCATTCTTCCAGACCCTTAGGGCTTGCCACCTGTCGATTTTTTTAATCTGCCAACTCAATAATAATAATAAAAAAAATCCACTTTATTCAATGGTTTGCGGGCATAATATAATGTTTTTTTTTTATTATATAGTTTCATATATATGACTGCTACCATTCTAATAAAAGCTTATATAGCTAATTCACTCTTACTTTTCTGATAACAGGAAGGTGCCCAGGGCTGATACCGAGGATATATTTGATCAATGACTCCATAACCTATTCTTCCATGTGTTCACATGCACACCAAAATAAGCACAAGAGGTTGAAACAAAAAGATACCCGCTTAAATTCTTGCTCTATCTCAACGATATGATACCCTCTCGAATAATTCTACAGATTAAATTCTTCCATCGCGAAACAGACGTAGTTCTAGCAGTTTTCTCAAACCAATGAATTTCCCGTGGCATTTTTATCCCCTCCGCAACTTGAAAATAAACAAAAATGAAATTTGGCCCTCAAACGTCCTGATTTCGAGATGCTCATCCTTTATGGAATTTCACCCTGCAACAGAACTCATAATGGAATACAATGATCCCTCAATAATAGATGAACGTCGCATTGATGGTTCATTCTACAAATGATGAAGATATAAAGTAGATTCTCAATCAACCTACTAACTAGCCAGATAGAGACCGATATTACAATCAATAAAATATAGTTTGAGAATGCTGAATGTTCGCTCAATTCTATGATCAGTTAGAAAAAAAATTAATTCAGTTCGTTCATGGAGAGCATGCAAGGGCTGACAACACTTTTAAAAGTAATTTGCAACATTTTTTAACTAAGAGGGAGAAATATGGAAGAGGAACGGGAAACTAGCATGATTGTTATCGTTGTTTATTTTTGTCTCGCTGAAACTAAGATAGAATTTGTGTTTAACGGAGAAATCATGTTCCAATGTATCAGAAGTCAATTTTATATAAATCGATTTCATTTTATTACGCTGTAAAGCGTACTTATTTGAAAATAACTTTGCTAAATTGCTACGTGTCTTATTTTTGAACCCTTGAATGTAATGTTAGACGATTCAAATCATATCGACCGAACGATTAAAAACAGTTATAATTTTTAATCAGTTACAGGAAATAAACATCTAAATAAGTTGATCTGTCTGCTATCGGTGAAAAATTCGTCGGGGAGCTCTCGTTGCTACGTATGGTTTGCAGGCCAAGAGCAGCACCTCGTGGTAGTTTTTTAAGAATCTCTTCCAGAGTATAGCAGCCGGAGAATCTTGGACGCTTAGCGGGAGGTTCAAGACCTCAGACGCTTTTCTGTCGATGAGTACAACAGGCAACAGGTCTCTGCGTGTAAATATTTATACAATTCCTGGTTATGATTCTCTCTTTATTGTAATGCAATTGACAGTTAGGGTTTTATTAGCTTTTGGTAGAATCCCAGTATTTCGTTTTCCAAGGTAGTAAAAGCCCAGGAGTAGGTCGTCTCAGGCGTGCTATACTACCTCAGAGTAGAAACAATGGACGGCAGAAAAACCAAACTCTATGCAGCGAAAATATGGGTGAAGTCATGGGAGAAATTTAGGCAGTTGCAAGAGTTCAAGCCTGTGCAGACTCTGCATCAATAACGGTTTGTTTCGTCTTCATTTCTGCCTCTTTATTTCCCCCTTTTTTTGTGAAATGAGGGTTTCATTTCTGCTTCTTTATTTCCCCTTTTCTGTGAAATGAGGGTTTGAGGATTCACAGAATAAAAGTGTAAATGATATGCAAAATGCTCTGGTCCGATGCTGTAGATTATATGTTTGCGAATCTGAATGTCTTTTTACTAACGTTGTTCCCAAGTTTGGAGGCTATCAAGGGCATATCTATGGACGCAACTAAGAGTAATGGTTATGGAATCAAATGTGTATTAGTGGAGATCAAATTGAATTTAGGAATGTAATGTGCGTATAGAAGTGAGAACTGTGAAGTAACGATTAGGGAAAATTCCAGCTCTGCTGGCAGAATCAGAAACAATTGATTTATGTAGAAATAATCTATACCAAGCTATTGATTCAAATTTCAAAATGATCCCTTCTCATAATGAAAAACACTACTTTACTCGTGAGATTGTTTTATTCAGTCGCAAGAATGCCACTTGAGGGAATATATACATTCATCGTATTATGATTCTTTAATTAATAAATAGATATTAACCTTTTGTTCGTTATTTAATAGTCACGTACTCGTGGATCTCAAATGCTAGTTGAGAGAATATTAATTCATCGTATTACGATGAATCAATTAATCAATAGAGATTAACATTTTGTTTGTTATTAAATACTCGCGTTCCTCACGTACTCGCGGATCTCACTGCCGAGACAACATGTTTCAGTGCGCAGTAGTCATCAGCTTCTTTGTTTTTTGTTTTTGGTATAGTTTTATAATTTAATATGTTTAAATTTTGAAAGAGTATATATATGTGTTACATTAGGATTCTAGGGAGGTTGTATAATCTAAGTTATAGTTGTTTTCAAGGACTTTATAATCTTCTCCATTTCGAACCCCAGAAAGGATTAGCTCCTACCTTTACTCTTTCTCCATTAACAACTTCCCACAGTAGGCAATTCTGCACAAGATGGAAGGCTCAGACAATGGCCTTCCAACATATCAACAATTATCATGAGTATTCTTGGAGAGGTCTTCTAATGAATTAGGTTCAATGTATTTTTAGAGGATAACTTAGCTTCATAGGCCCATATTTGATATGATCCTTCATATGCATATAGCTACAAAGCCTTGAAAATGATGCATATTCTTAAGCTCAACTACGTTCACCACCTTAATACTCAACTTCTTAAGCCAGGCTTGGACAATGCCCTTCCAACATATCAACAAATTATATTATGAGTATTTTGGAAGGTCTTCTATTAAGATTAGGTTCATTGTACTTTTAGAGATAACAGCTTCATAGTTCCTTATTTGATATGAGCCTACATATGCATCTAGCTACGAAAGCTTCCCAAAATGATGCATATTCTTAAACTCCAACTCCTTCACCACCTTAAAACTCAACTTACTCCTATACTACTATTTCCTTTGTTCTTGCTTTCCCATTTGTTTCTAACAACATA
This sequence comes from Pinus albicaulis, assembly GCA_034641835.2. Taxonomy (NCBI): domain Eukaryota; kingdom Viridiplantae; phylum Streptophyta; class Pinopsida; order Pinales; family Pinaceae; genus Pinus; species Pinus albicaulis. The sequence continues at coordinate 1,025,178,044 of CM076570.1, forward strand.
TGGTGCAATTGCTAGTTTAGCATTAGGAGAATGGATTAAGGCTCAGTCGTTTCTTTAGTTCATATAGTCACAAACAGTATTGTATTGTATGTATTGTAGGGGTTTGTTGGAATGTGTAAGGGTTATGTTAAATTGTTTATAGTATAATATTATTATATTTTGATATATAATATTATATTGTGTACTATATTTTATGTTTAGGGGTTTGTTGGAATGTGTAAGGGTTATGTTAAATTGTTTATAGTATAATATTATTATATTTTGATATATAATATTATATTGTGTACTATATTTTATGTTTTATATGCATATCATATTTTTATTTGATATGATACTTTTATATATGCATATAAATAAAATTTCCCTAATTCATAATACTTTTATTATTATTCTTATTATTAAGATATGGCTAGATTTAAATATTCAAGTGTTTTATTGTTTTCTTCAATTTTACCATATGCATATAATATTATATTGTTAATACTTAACAGTAAGGAGATCTAATATTAAGATATGGGTGGGAGCTGACTCTGACTCTGAAATCTCCAAATCTCCATTTTCATTAATATTAAGATATGGGAGGAGACAATATGTTCAGACTTAACAGTAAGGAGATATAATATTAAGATATGAGTGTGGGTGTGGGTGTGGGTGTGGGTGGGAGCAGACTTACCAGTAAGAAGATCTAATATTAAGATATGGGTGGGAGAGTTCAGTAAGGAGATCTAATATTAAGATATGGGTGGGAGCAGACTCTGACTCTGAAATCTCCAAATCTCTATTTTCATAGGATATCAGGGTTCGGGGTTGTTCAAGAATTATAGCCATCAAATAATAAAGGCAAAGACAGGCCTATTAGGGTTGTTGAAGAATTATAACCATCAAATAATAAAGGCAAAGTCAAAGACCTTCGTGAGTAGAATCATAATTAATTAATAATTTACAGAAGTTTTTCTAATTCACATAATTAATTGAAATTCACATAATTAAACCATTTTTTCTAATTCACATAATTAAACCACATAAATGCGATCATGTCTTTTCTCTCTAAATTTGAGTAATAAACAAATCCCACAATGTGGTTGTCTTTTCTCTCTAAATCTGAGTAATAAACAAATTCTTCTCTCTAAATATGAGTAATCACATTTTTTATTCTTATTCACCTTTTTCATCGTCACATGAAATACAATCTTCTTACTACTGCTATGTTTATATGTAGGATCATGTAAACAATATAGGCTTCGATTATATCGATTATGCGAGACAAAGATTTCAGCAATACCACTTATTGAAGCCTTTGCTGTTAAATTGCTGAGTGTCATAAACTTCAGCAATACCATGAAGTCTTCACCATAAGATTGCTTAATATGCCTAATACCTGCCCTCTCACAGAGAGCCAATGCAACCGTGACTGAAGTTGTGATGAATTACCGGATATTTAAGTGGTTTACAGTGTACCTTGATCATATGTTCCCATCTACTCTGGAGTTTATCTCAATGTGCATATTCTTCCATATGTAGAAGATCACAAATGCTTTTAGCTGCTATATGTACCAATTGAGAGTGCAATAGATTTGTAATTTATGCAGCTTATAGATGTAAATTAATAATTTTGCATGATCTGTATGCCTATCTGAGGCATTTTCAACAGAAATAATATGACAGCTTACATGGAAATATGCAAAGATTGCAATGACACAAAACATTTGTACACTAAATTCCTTATAATTACTCTGTTCCATATTCGTACACTAAATTCCTTGTAGAATTACTCTCTTGCATCTATTGCCCTGTGGTAGGCTAATATGTTCTTTGATAGTAAAATCATATAAGAATTGTTTTTGTTATATTACTATTTTCGATCGGTGAGGAGAACAACTATTTCCTTGGTCAATTTCAAGGTATGAAATTTGCATGATTTATGAACTTTATAATTCAATATGGGGAACTATTTATCCTTAGTGAGGACAATGCCAAATGCTTTGTCCAATTTCAAGGTATGAAATTTGCATGTTGTTTTCTATCATTGATTGAATGTATATATGTATTTCATATAGAGTCCCTGGTATTTATTTAGATTGATGCAGGCGAGGCAGAGTAAAAAATCTACTCAATTCCCGGGGGACCCCAGAGATTGATGCAGGTGGGGCAGAGTAAAAAATATACTCAACTCCCGGGGGACCCCACGATCTGCAAGGTAAAAATATACACAATTCACATAGATACCGATCCCGTCTGTCGCTAATTGAATCTGTGACCTCACTCTCCCATTTGAAAAATAATCCAAGCACGGAGATTCTTGCCCTGATAAGCGTGTTTGACTTTGTGCCAAGTTTGGTTGTGATTTATGGACTTGACGATCTGTTGGCCCTGCGGTGAACGGTGATGGGATAAATGCTAAATTACCACGTGTAGCGATTGCTACGTGTTAGGTTTGAAAATAAGAAAGTGGGTCCACACGTTTTAAATGTTTACATTGGCATTTTATTTGTTGGTTTTTTTGTTAGTGTAGATTCTTTATATTTAAAAGTCTATTATAGAAATGTATGTAAAAGTTTCTCATAGAAAGGGTATTTATGAGTTAAGTTTACTTGAAATGGTTAGGTAATCAATTCATTTGAAATGGTTCAGTAAAATGGTTGTAATAGTATGAATGAATGATATTTTATTGTTTACGACACAAAAAATAGTTTATGGGACTATAAGCTTCTTTGTTTTTTGTTTTCAGTATAGTTTTATAATTTAATATGTTTAAATTTTGAAAGAAGTATATATATGTGTTACATTAGGATTCTAGGGAGGTTGTATAATCTAAAATTCTGCAAGTTGTTTCAAGGACTTTATAATCTTCTACATTGAACCCCAGAAAGGATTAGCTCCTACCTTTGCTCTTTCTCCATTAACAACTTGCCACAGTAGGCAATTTTGCACAAGATGGAAGGCTTGGACAATGGCCTTCCAACACATCAACAAATTATATTATGAGTATTCTTGGAAGATCTTCTAATGAATTAGGTTCAATGTATTTTTAGAGGATAACTTAGCTTCATAGGCCCTTATTTGATATGATCCTTCATATGCATATAGCTACCAAAGCCTTCCGAAAATGATGCATATTCTTAAGCTCCAACTCGTTCACCACCTTAAAACTCAACTTCTTCATCAAGGCTTGGACAATGCCCTTCCAACATATCAACAAATTATATTATGAGTATTTTTGGAAGGTCTTCTAATGAATTAGGTTCATTTTACTTTTAGAGGATAACTTAGCTTCATAGACCCTTATTTGATATGAGCCTCCATATGCATCTAGCTACCAAAGCCTTCCCAAAATGATGCATATTCTTAAACTCCAACTCCTTCACAACCTTAAAACTCAACTTACTCTATACTACTATTTCCTTTGTTACTGCTTTACAGCGTTTCCTTTGCAACATATGGTGCAATTGCTAGTTTTAGCATTGTGAGAATGGATTAAGGCTCAAGTCGTTTCTTTAGTTCATATAAGTGCAAACGGTATTGTATTGTATGTATTCCAATGCAATACCACTTATTGAAGCCTTTGCTGTTAAATTGCTGAGTGTCATAAACTTCAGCAATACCATGAAGTCTTCACCATAAGATTGCTTAATATGCCTGATACCTGCCCTCTCACAGAGAGCCAATGCAACCGTGACTGAAGTTGTGATGAATTACCGGATATTTCAGTGGTTTACAGTGTACCTTGATCATATGTTCCCATCTACTCTGGAGTTTATCTCAATGTGCATATTCTTCCATATGTAGAAGATCACAAATGCTTTTAGCTGCTATATGTACCAATTGAGAGTGCAATAGATTTGTAATTTACGCAGCTTATGGATGCAAATTAATAATTTTGCATGATCTGTATGCCTATCTGAGGCATTTTCAACAGAAATAATATGACAGCTTACATGGAAATATGCAAAGATTGCAATGACACAAAACATTTGTACACTAAATTCCTTATAATTACTCTGTTGCATATTCGTACACTAAATTCCTTGTAGAATTACTCTCTTGCATCTATTGCCCTGTGGTAGGCTAATACGTTCTTTGATAGTAAAATCATATAAGAATTTTTTTTGTTATATTACTATTTTCGATCGGTGAGGACAACAACTATTTCCCTGGTCAATTTCAAGGTATGAAATTTGCATGATTTATGAACTTTATAATTCAATATGGGGAACTATTTATCCTTAGTGAGGACAACGCAAAATGCTTTGGCCAATTTCAAGGTATGAAATTTGCATGTTGTTTTCTATCATTGATTGAATGTATATATTTATTTCATATAGAGTCCCTGCTATTTATTGAGATTGATGCAGGCGAGGCAGAGTAAAAAATCTACTCAATTCCCGGGGGACCCCAGAGATTGATGCAGGCAAGGCAGAGTAAAAAATATACTCAATTCCCGGGGGACCCCACGATCTGCAAGGTAAAAAAAAACACGATTCACATAGATACCGATCCCGTCTGTCGCTAATTGAATCTGTGACCTCACTCTCCCATTTGAAAAATAATCCAAGCACGGAGATTCTTGCCCTGATAAGCGTGTTTGACTTTGTGCCAATTTTGGTTGTGATTTATGTGGACTTGACGGTCTGTTATTTGTGGTGAACAATGATCAGATAAATGCTAAATTGCCACGTGTAAACGATTGCTACGTGTTATGTTTGAAAGTAAGAAAGTCGGTCCACATGTTTTAAATGTTTACATTGGCATTTTATTTGTCGATTTTTTTGGTGGTGTAGATTCTTTATATTTAAAATGTATGTAAAAATTTCTCATAGAAAGGGTATTTATGAGTTGAGTTTACTTGAAATGGTTAGGTAATCAATTCATTTGAAATGGTTCGGTAAATGGTTCTAATAGTATAAATGAATGATATTTTATTGTTTACGACACAAAAAATAGTTTATGGGACTATCAGCTTCTTTGTTTTTTGTTTTTGGTATAGTTTTACAATTTAATATGTTTAAATTTTGAAAGAGTATATATATGTGTTACATTAGGATTCTAGGGAGGTTGTATAATCTAAGTTATAGTTGTTTTCAAGGACTTTATAATCTTCTCCATTTCGAACCCCATAAAGGATTAGCTCCTACCTTTACTCTTTCTCCATTAACAACTTCCCACAGTAGGCAATTCTGCACAAGATGGAAGGCTCAGACAATGGCCTTCCAACATATCAACAAATTATATCATGAGTATTCTTGGAAGGTCTTCTAATGAATTAGGTTCAATGTATTTTTAGAGGATAACTTAGCTTCATATGCCCTTATTTGATATGATCCTTCATATGCATATAGCTACCAAAGCCTTCCGAAAATGATGCATATTCTTAAGCTCCAACTCGTTCACCACCTTAAAACTCAACTTCTTCATCAAGGCTTGGACAATGCCATTCCAACATATCAAAAAATTATATTATGACTATTTTTGGAAGGTCTTCTAATGAATTAGGTTCATTGTACTTTTAGAGGATAACTTAGCTTCATAGACCCTTATTTGATATGAGCCTCCATATGCATCTAGCTACCAAAGCCTTCCCAAAATTATGCATATTCTTAAACTCCAACTCCTTCACCACCTTAAAACTTAACTTACTCTATACTACTATTTCCTTTGTTACTGCTTTACAGCGTTTCCTTTGCAACATATGGTGCAATTGCTAGTTTTAGCATTGTGAGAATGGATTAAGGCTCTGATCGTTTCTTTAGTTCATATAAGTGCAAGCGGTATTGTATTGTATGTATTCGTAGGGGTTTGTTGGAATGTGTGGGGTTATCTTAAATTGTTTATAGTATAATATTATTATATTTTGATATATAATATTATATTGTATCTTATATTTTATGTTTTATATGTATCATATTTTTATTTGATATGATACTTTTATATATATATAAATAAAATTTCCCTAATTCATAATACTTTTATTATTATTCTTATTATTAAGATATGGCTAGATTTAAATATTCAAGTGTTTTATTGTTTTCTTCAATTTTACCATATGCATATAATATTATATTGTTAATACTTAACAGTAAGGAGATCTAATATTAAGATATGGGTGGGAGCTGACTCTGACTCTGAAATCTCCAAATCTCCATTTTCATAAATATTAAGATATGGGAGGAGACAATATGTTCAGACTTAACAGTAAGGAGATCTAATATTAATTTATGAGTGTGTGTGTGGGTGTGGGTGTGGGTGGGAGCAGACTTACCAGTAAGAAGATCTAATATTAAGATATGGGTGGGAGAGTTCAGTAAGGAGATCTAATATTAAGATATGGGTGGGAGCAGACTCTGACTCTGAAATCTCCAAATCTCTATTTTCATAGGATATCAGGGTTCGGGGTTGTTCAAGAATTATAGCCATCAAATAATAAAGGCAAAGACAGGCCTATTAGGGTTGTTGAAGAATTATAACCATCAAATAATAAAGGCAAAGTCAAAGACCTTCGTGAGTAGAATCATAATTAATTAATCATTTACAGAAGTTTTTCTAATTCACATAATTAATTGAAATTCACATAATTAAACCATTTTTTCTAATTCACATAATTAAACCACATAAATGTGATCATGTCGGTTGTCTTTTCTCTCTAAATCTGAGTAATAAACAAATTCTTCTCTCTAAATATGAGTAATCACATTTTTTATTCTTATTCACCTTTTTCATCGTCACATGAAATACAATCTTCTTACTACTGCTATGTTTATATGTAGGATCATGTAAACAATATAGGCTTCGATTATATCGATTATGCGAGACAGAGATTTCAGCAATACCACTTATTGAAGCCTTTGCTGTTAAATTGCTGAGTGTCATAAACTTCAGCAATACCATGAAGTCTTCACCATAAGATTGCTTAATATGCCTAATACCTGCCCTCTCACAGAGAGCCAATGCAACCGTGACTGAAGTTGTGATGAATTACCGGATATTTAAGTGGTTTACAGTGTACCTTGATCATATGTTCCCATCTACTCTGGAGTTTATCTCAATGTGCATATTCTTCCATATGTAGAAGATCACAAATGCTTTTAGCTGCTATATGTACCAATTGAGAGTGCAATAGATTTGTAATTTATGCAGCTTATAGATGTAAATTAATAATTTTGCATGATCTGTATGCCTATCTGAGGCATTTTCAACAGAAATAATATGACAGCTTACATGGAAATATGCAAAGATTGCAATGACACAAAACATTTGTACACTAAATTCCTTATAATTACTCTGTTGCATATTCGTACACTAAATTCCTTGTAGAATTACTCTCTTGCATCTATTGCCCTGTGGTAGGCTAATATGTTCTTTGATAGTAAAATCATATAAGAATTGTTTTTTTTATATTACTATTTTCGATCGGTGAGGACAACAACTATTTCCTTGGTCAATTTCAAGGCATGAAATTTGCATGATTTATGAACTTTATAATTGAATATGGGGAACTATTTATCCTTAGTGAGGACAACGCCAAATGCTTTGGCCAATTTCAAGGTATGAAATTTGCATGTTGTTTTCTATCATTGATTGAATGTATATATGTATTTCATATAGAGTCCCTGCTATTTATTGAGATTGATGCAGGCGAGGCAGAGTAAAAAATCTACTCAATTCCAGGGGGACCCCAGAGATTGATGCAGGCAAGGCAGAGTAAAAAATATACTCAATTCCCGGGGGACCCCACGATCTGCAAGGTAAAAAAAAAACACGATTCACATAGATACCGATCCCGTCTGTCGCTAATTGAATCTGTGACCTCACTCTCCCATTTGAAAAATAATCCAAGCACAGAGATTCTTGCCCTGATAAGCGTGTTTGACTTTGTGCCAAGTTTGGTTGTGATTTATGTGGACTTGACGATCTGTTATTTGCGGTGAATAGTGATCAGATAAATGCTAAATTTCCACGTGTAAACGATTGCTACGTGTTAGGTTTGAAAGTAAGAAAGTGGGTCCACATGTTTTAAATGTTTACATTGGCATTTTATTTGTCGGTTTTTTTGGTGGTGTAGATTCTTTATATTTAAAAGTCTATTATAGAAATGTATGTAAACATTTCTCATAGAAAGGGTATTTATGAGTTGAGTTTACTTGAAATGGTTATGTAATCAATTCATTTGAAATGGTTCGGTAAATGGTTGTAATAGTATAAATGAATGATATTTTATTGTTTACGACACAAAAAATAGTTTATGGGACTATCAGCTTCTTTGTTTTTTGTTTTTGGTATAGTTTTATAATTTAATATGTTTAAATTTTGAAAGAGTATATATATGTGTTACATTAGGATTATAGGGAGGTTGTATAATCTAAGTTATAGTTGTTTTCAAGGACTTTATAATCTTCTCCATTTCGAACCCCAGAAAGGATTAGCTCCTACCTTTACTCTTTCTCCATTAACAACTTCCCACAGTAGGCAATTCTGCACAAGATGGAAGGCTCAGACAATGGCCTTCCAACATATCAACAAATTATATCATGAGTATTCTTGGAAGGTCTTCTAATGAATTAGGTTCAATGTATTTTTAGAGGATAACTTAGCTTCATAGGCCCTTATTTGATATGATCCTTCATATGCATATAGCTACCAAAGCCTTCCAATGATGTATATTCTTAAGCTCCAACCTGCTCACCACCTTAAAACTCAACTTCTTCATCAAGGCTCTGACAATGCTCCCTTCCAACATATCAAAAATTATACTATGAGCAGGTTTGGAAGGCCTTCAATGAAAAAGGTTCATTGTACTTTTAGAGGATAACTTAGCTTCAGACCCTTATTTGATATGAGCCTCCATATGTATCTGCCTACCAAAGCCTTCCCAAAATGATGCATATTCTTAAACTCCAACTCCTTCACCACCTTAAAACTCAACTTACTCTATACTACTATTTCCTTTGTTATCGCTTACGCATTTCTAAATATATGAAAGTAACGTATACAGTTTTAGCATTGTGAATGATTAAGGCTCAAGTCGTTTCTTGGGTCACATATAAGTGCGAACGGTATTGTACTATGTATTCGTAGGTCTATGGAATGTGGAAGGGTTATGTTAAATTGTTTATAGTATAATATTATTATATTTTATATATAATATTATATTGTGTATTATATTTTATGTTTTATATGCATATCATATTTTTATTTGATATGATACTTTTATATATGCATATAAATAAAATTTCCCTAATTCATAATACTTTTATTATTCTTATTATTATGCCAGATATTAGATTTAAATATTCAAGTGTTTTATTGTTTTCTTCAATTTTACCATATGCATATAATATTATATTGTTAATACTGTATCAAAGAAGGAGGACTTAATTTTAAGATAAGAGTGTGTGTGGGTGTAATGGTGGTGTGGTGGGAGAAGACTTGGCCAAGAAGAAGATCTAATATTAAGATATGGGTGGGAGAGTTAAAAAGAAGGGGAGATCTAATATTAAGATATGGGTGGGAGCAAGTATCGACTGCACCCAAATCTCTATTTTCATAGGATAATGTGGATCTATATTGTCTAAGGAAATTGAATATCAATAATAAAGGCAAAGACATGCCTATTAGGGTCAAGTAAAGAATATAACCATCAAATAATAAAGGCAAAGTCAAAGACCTTCGTGAGTAGAATCATAATTGGTTAATCATTTGCTAAGTTTTTCTAATTCACATAATTAATGAAATTCACATAATTAAACCATTTTTTCTAATTCACATAATTAAACCACATAAATGCGATCATGTCGGTTGTCTCTTTCTAAATCTCGAGTAATAAATTAAAATCTTCTCTAAATATGAGTAATCACATTTTTTATTCTTATTCACCTTTTTCATCGTCACATGAAATACAATCTTCTTACCATCACAGGTTATATGTAGATCATGTAGCAGATAGGTTTCATTGTTATCAATATATGAGATAGAGATTTCAAGAATATTTCACTTTCATTAGCCTTTGTCATAAATTGTCGTAGTGTCATAAACTTTAAAGAAGTCACTATGAAGTCTTCACCATAAGATTGCTTAATATGCCTGATACATGCCCTCTCACAGAGAGCATGCAACCGTGACCGAAGGGAGAATACCTGATATTTCAAAGGTTTACAAGGTACCTCGATCATATGTTCCCATCTACTCGTATTTCTCTCAATGTATGTATTCTTCCATATGTAGACGATCACAAATGCTTTTAGCTGCTATATGTACCAAATTGAGAGCAATAGATTTTAATTTACGCAGCTTATGAACTTATGGATGTAAATTAATAATTTCGCATGATCTCGTATGCCTATCCGAGGTATTTTCAACGTAAATAATATGACAAAATTACATGGAAATACATGCAAAGATTGCAATGACACAAAACATTTGTACACTAAATTCCTTATAATTACCTTGCTGTATATTCGTACACTAAATTCCTTGTAGAATTACTCTCTTGCATCTATTGCCCCAGGTAGGCTAATATGTTCTTTGATAGTAAAATCATTTAAGAATTTTTTTGTTATATTACTATTTTCGATCGGTGAGGACAACAACTATGACTATTTCCCTGTCAATACCAAGGTATGAAATTTGCATGATTTATGAACTTTATAATTCAATATGGGGAATTGTCATCCAGTGAGGACAACGCCAAATGCTTTGGCCAATTTCAAGGTATGAAATTTCATAGTGTTGTTTTCTATCATTGATTGAATGTATATATGTATTTCATATAGAGTCCCCCGTTTATTTATTGAGATTATGTGCGAGTGCGTAGTAAAAATCTACTCAATTTCCCGGGACCCCAGAGATTGATGTGCAAGGCAGTAGCAAAAATATACTCAGTTTCGGGACCCCACGATCCGCAAGGTAAAAAAAAAACAATTCACATAGATACCGATCCCGTCCGTCGCTAATTGAATCCGTGACCTCACTCTTTCATTTGAAAATAATCCAAGCACGAGATTCTGGCCCCATAAGCGTGTTTGACTTTGTGCCAAGTTTGGTTGTGATTTATGTGGACTTGACTTTTCGTTATTTGTGGTGAACAATGATCGCATAAATGCTAAATTGCCACGTGTAAACGATTGCTACGTGTTATTGAAAGTAAGAAAGTGGGTCCACATGTTTTAAATGTTTACATTGGCATTTTATTTGTCGATTTTTTTGGTGGTGTAGATTCTTTATATTTAAAAGTCTATTATAGAAATGTATGTAAAAATTTCTCATAGAAAGGGTATTCTATGAGTTGAGTTTTACTTGAAATGGTTAGGTAATCAATTCATTTGAAATGGTTCGGTAAATGGTTCTAATAGTATAAATGAATGATATTTTATTGTTTACGACACAAAAAATAGTTTATATAGCTATCGCCTTCTTTGTTTTTTGTTTTTTAAGAATGTTAAATTAATATGTTTAAATTTTGAAAGAGTATATATATGTGTTACATTAGGATTCTAGGGAGGTTGTATAATCTAAGTTATAGTTGTTTTCAAGGACTTTATAATCTTCTCCATTTCGAACCCCGTAAAGGGATTAGCTCCACTTTACTCTTTCCCCATTAACAATCTCCGCGTATCTGACATTAGGACAAGATGGAAGGTTTGCATACAATGGCCTTCCAACATATCAAAAAATTATATCATGAGTATTCTTGGAAGGTCTTCTAATGAATTAGGTTCAATGTATTTTTAGGATACAATTTAGCTTCATATGCCCTTATTTGATATGATCCTTCATATGCATATAGCTTACCAAGCCTTCCCAAAGTGATGCATATTCTTAAGCTCCAACCGTTCACCACCTTAAAACTCAACTTCTTCATCAAGGCTTGGACAATGCCATTCCAACATATCAAAAAATTATATTATGAGTATTTTTTGGAAGGTCTTCTAATTGGTTAGGTCTATTGTACTTCTAGAGGATAACTTAGCTTCATAGACCCTTATTTGATATGAGCCTCCATACATGCATCTAGCGCTGTGCTCACACCAAATTATGCATATTCTTAAACTCCAACTCCTTCACCACCTTAAAACTTAACTTACTCTATACTACTATTTCCTTTGTTACCGCGCGCGTTTCCTAAATATATGGTGCAATTGCTGGGTTTTAAAGTATTGTGAGTAGAATGGGATTATGGCCTCCAAGCATGCTTTCTTAGTTCATATAATTGCAAACGGTATTGTATTGTATGTATTCGTAGGGCTCATGGAATGTGTAAGGGTTATCTAACTGTTTATAGTATAATATTATTATATTTTTATATATAATATTATATTGTGTACTATATTTTATGTTTTATATGCATAGATTATATTTTTATTGATATGATACTTTTATATATGCATATAAATAAAATTTCCTAATTCATAATACTTATTATTATTCTTATTATTAAGATATGGCTAGATTTAAATATTCAAGTGTTTTATTGTTTTCTTCAATTTTATTATATGCATATAATATTATATTGTTAATACTTAAATAAATAAGGAGATCTAATATTAAGATATGGGTGGGAGTCGACTCGACCAAATCTCCAAATCTCCATTTTCATAAATATTAAGATATGGGAGGAGACAATATGTTCGTACTTAATGCGAGTGAGATCTAATATTAAGATATGAGTGTGGGTGTGGGTGTGGGTGGGTGGGAGAAGACTTACCAAGAAGAAGATTCAATATTAAATATATGGGTGGGAGAGTTCGGTAGAGGAGACCCAATATTAAGATACTGTGAGTAGACTCGATCAAATCTCCAAATCTCTATTTACAAAGGATATCGTGTTCGGGGTTGTTCAAGAATTATAGCTATCAAATTGGGCTTGTAAAAAGGCAAAGACATGCCTATTAGGCTGTTGAAGAATTATAACCTCATCAAATACTAGTGCTGCAAATAAAGACCGTATAGAATCATAATTAATTAATCATTTACGAAGTTTTTCTAATTCACATAATTAATTGAAAATTCACATAATTAAACCATTTTTTCTAATTCACATATAATTAAACCACATAATGTATTCATGTTTATTATTCTTTCTCTCTAAATCCGAGTAATAAAATGAATTCATCTCTAAATATGAGTAATCACATTTTTTATTCTTATTCACCTTTTTCATCGTCACATGAAATACAATCTCTTACTATCACATGTTTATATGTAGGATCATGTAAACAATATAGGTCATTATATCGATTATGCGAGATTGTGAGATTTTGTACACTACTTTGGCTCACTGCTTTGTCATGGAATTGTATTGTTGAGTGTCATAAACTTCAAGAATACCACATGAAGTCTTCACCATAAGATTGCTTAATATGCTCGATACCTACCCTCTCACAAGAGAGCTAATGCAACCGTGACTCGAAGTTGTAACATGAATTACCAGATATTTCGTTGGTTTACAAAAGGTACCTTGATCATATGTTCCTATCTACTCGAGTTTATCTCAATGTGCATATTCTTCCATATTTAGAAGATCATTAAATGCTTTTAGGCTTATATGTACCACCGAGAGTGCAATAGATTTGTAATTTATGCAGCTTATGGATGTAAATTAATAATTTTGCATGATCTCGTATGCCTATCTCGAGGCATTTTCAAATAAACAATATGACAACATATGAATATGCAAAGATTGCAATGACACAAAACATTTGTACACTAAATTCTTATAATTATTTCCGTTGCATATTCGTATTTAAATTCCTTGTAGAATTACTCTCTTCTTGCATCTATTGCCCCGTGGTAGAATAATATGTTCTTTTCGATAGTAAACATATAAGCAATCTGTTTTTGTTATATTACTATTTTCGACGGAGGATGCCAACAACTATTGGCTTGGCCACTTTCACAGAAGGAAATTTGCATGATTTATGAACTTTATAATTCAATATGGGGAACTTTATTTATCCTTAGTGAGGGAAACATGCTTGGCCAATTAAGGTAAGATAATAAATGTTGTTTTTCTATCATTACTGAATGTATATATGTATTTCAGATAGAGTCCTCGCTATTTATTGAGATTGATGTAAAGCAGGCAACAGTAAAATCTACTCACCCGGGGGGACCCATTGATGCAAAGTAGGCAGAGTAAGAAATATACTCAATTCCCGGGGGACCCACGGATCTACAAGTTAAAAAAACACTTATCTACATAGATACCGATCCCGTCCGTCGCTAATTGAATCCTGACCCTCACTCTCCCATTTGAAAAATAATCCAAGCACTTGAGATTCTGCCCCGATAAGCGTGTTTGACTTTCCGCCAAGTTTGGTTTTGATTTATGTGGAGTTGACTTCCACATATTTGCGGAACAGTGACTGGATAAATGCTACATTGTAATGGTAAACGATTGCTACGTGTTAGGTTTGAAAGTGTAAGAAAGTGGGTCCACATGTTTTAATTGTTTACATCGCATTTTATTCCTCGGTTTTTTTAGGTGTAGATTCTTTATATTTAAAAGTCTATTATAGAAATGTATGTAAAAATTTCTCATAGAAAGGGTATTTATGAGTTGAGTTTACTTGAAATGGGTAGGTAATCAATTCATTTGAAATGGTTCGGTAAATGGTTGTAATAGTATAAATGAATGATATTTTATTGCTTTCATTACATAAAAATAGTTTATTGGACTATCAAATTTTCCTTTTGTTTTTTGTTTTTCGTATAGTTTTATAATGGTTATGTTTAAATTTTGAAAGAGTATATATATGTGTTACATTAGGATTCTAGGGAGGTTGTATAATCTAAGTTATAAGCTTGTTTTCAAGGACTTTATAATCTTCTCCATTTCGAACCCCGGTGAAAGGATTAGTCTTTACCCTATTACTCTTTCTCCATTAACAACTTCCCACAAGAGGGCACCCCGCACAAGATGGAAGGCTCAGACAATGGCCTTCCAACATATCACAAATTATATCATGAGTATTCTTGGAAGGTCTTCTAATGAATTAGGCTCAATGGATTTAGAGGACAACTTAGCTTCATAGGCCCTTATTTGATATGATCCTTCATATGCATATAGCTACTCAAAGCCTTCCGAAAATGATGCATATTCTTAAGCTCCAACCGTTCACCACCTTAAAACTCAACTTCTTCATAAGGCTCGGACAATGCCCTTCCAACATATCAACAAATTCATATTATATATTGGAAGGTCTTCTAATGAATTAGGTTCATTGTACTTTTAGAGGATAACTTAGCTTCATAGACCCTATTTGATATGAGCTCAGTATATGCATCTAGCTACCAAAGCTCTTCCTAAAATGATGTATACTCTAAACTCCAACCTTCACCAATTTCTTAAAACTCAACTTACTCTATACTACTATTTCCTTTGTTATCAAGCATGCGCGTTTCCTTTGCAACATATGGTGCAATTACATTTATGCATTGTGAGAATGGATTAAGGCTCAAGTCGTTTCTTTAGTTCATATAAGTGCGAACGGTATTGTATTGTATGTATTCGTAGGGGTTTGTTGGAATGTGTAAGTGTTATGTTAAATTGTTTATAGTATAATATTATTATATTTTGATATATAATATTATATCGTGTACTATATTTTATGTTTTATATGCATATCATATTTTTATTTGATATGATACTTTTTATATATGCATATAAATAACTTGAATTCAGAATACTTTTATTATTATTCTTATTATTAAGATATGGCTAGATTTAAATATTCAATTGTTTTATTGCTTTCTTCAATTTTAACATATGCATATAATATTATATTTTTAATATTTTCAATGTGCAAGGAGATTCTAATATTAAGATATGGGTGGAGCCGACCCTCGACCAAATCTCCAAATTAGAAGCTTCTATAAATATTAAGATATGGGAGGAGACAATATGTTCGTACTTAACAACAAGGAGATATAATATTAAGATTATGAGTGTGTGTATAGATAAAAGATAAGTAATTACCAAGAGAAGAAGATCTAATATTAAGATATGGGTGGGAGAGTTCAGTTATGTATATCCAATATTAAGAGAAGATATGGGTGGGAGCAGACTCTGCTCGAAATCTCCAAATCTCTATTTTCATAGGATATCGTGGTTCGGGGTTGTTCAAGAATTATAAAGCATCAAATAGTAAAGGCAAACATTGTGCCTATTAGGGTTGTTGAAGAATTATAACCATCAAATAATAAAGGTAAAGTCAAAGACCTTTCGTGAGTAGAATCATAATTAATTAATCATTTACGTGTTTTTCTAATTCACATAATTAATTGAAATTCACAGAATTAAACCCATTTTTTCTAATTCACATAATTAAACCACATAACAAGTATCATGTCGTGTTGTCTTTTCTCTCTAATTCTCGAGTAATAAACAAATTCTTCTCTCTAAATATGAGTAATCACATTTTTTATTCTTATTCACCTTTTTCATCGTCATAATACAATCTCTTACTACTCATGTTTATATGGACCGTGTAAATAAAGATAGTCTTAATATATCGATTATGCGAGATAGAGATTTTGGAAGAATAATGACGCTTATTGAAGCATTTGCCGTTAAATTCACGAGTGCATGAGTGTCATAAACTTAAAGAATACCATGAAGTCTTCACCTACAAGATTGCTTAATATGCCCGATACCGCCCTCTCAGAGAGCCAATGCAACCGTGACCGAAGTTGTGATGAATTACCGGATATTTCCTGGTTTAAGTGTACCTTGATCATATGTTCTATCACTGAGTTTATCTCAATGCATATTCTTCCATATGTAGAAGATCACAATGCTTTTAGCTGCTATATGTACCAATTGATATGCAATAGATTTGTAATTTACGCAGCTTGGATGCAAATTAATAATTTTGCATGATCCGTATGCCTATCTCGAGGGCATTTTCACCGAAATAATATTATTTAGCCTTACATGGAAATATGCAAAGATTGCAATGACACAAAATATTTGTACACTAAATTTTTAATATAATTACTCGTTGCATATTCGTACACTAAATTCGTAGAATTACCTTCTGCATCTATTGCCCTGTGGTAGGCTAATACGTTCTTTGATAGTAAAATATATAAGAATTTTTTTTTTGTTATATTACTATTTTCGATCGCAGAGACAACAACTATTTCCCTGTCAATTTCATGGTATGAAATTTGCATGATTTATGAACTTTATAATTCAATATGGGGAACTATTTATCCTTAGTGAGGACAACGCAAAATGCTTTGGCCAATTTCAAGGTATGAAATTTGCATGTTGTTTTCTATCATCGATTGAATGTATATATTTATTTCATATAGAGTCCCGTCGCTATTTATTGAGATTGATGCAAAGCAGGGCAGAAAGTAAAAATCTATCACCCCGGGGACCCGCAGATTGATGTGTGCAAGTGCGTAGTAAAAAATATACTCAATTCCTGGGACCCCACGATCTCGTTAAGCAAAAAAAAATTGACCACATAGATACCGATCCCGTCTCTGTCACGCTAATTGAATCTGTGACCTCACTCTCCCATTTGAAAAATAATCCAAGCACGGAGATTCTTGCCCTGATAAGTGTTTGACTCCTCTTGTGCCAATTTTGGTTGTGATTTATGTGGACTTGACGGTCTGGTTATTTGTGGTGAACAATGATCGTATAAATGCTAAATTGCCACGTGTAAACGATTGCTACGTGTTATGTTTGAAAGTAAGAAAGTCGGTCCACATGTTTTTTTAAATGTTTACATTGGCATTTTATTTGTCGATTTTTTTGGTGGTGTAGATTCTTTATATTTAAAATGTATGTAAAAATTTCTCATAGAAAGGGTATTTATGAGTTGAGTTTACTTGAAATGGTTAGGTAATCAATTCATTTGAAATGGTTCGGTAAATGGAAAATGGTTTTAATAGTATAAATGAATGATATTTTATTGTTTTGCCTACACAAAAAATAGTTTATGGGACTATCAAATTTTCTTGTTTTTTGTTTTTGGTATAGTTTTACAATTTAATAGTTAAATTTTGAAAGAGTATATATATGTGTTGCATTAGGATCAGGGAGGTTGCCAATCTAAGTTATAGTTGTTTTCTCAAGGACTTTATAATCTTTTCATTTCGAACCCCATAAAGGATTAGCTCCTACCTCTACTCTTTTCTCCATTAATAACTGGCCAGTAGGTACAATGGTGAAGATGGAAGGCTCGTACAATGGTGCTTCAACATATCAACAAATTATATCATGAGTATTCTTGGAAGGTCTTCTAATGAATTAGGTTGAATGTATTTTTAGAGGATAACTTAGCTTCATATGCCCTTATTTATATGATCCTTCATATGCATATAGCTACCAAAGCCTTCCGAAAATGATGCATATTCTTAAGCTCCAACTCGTTCACCACCTTAAAACTCAACTTTAATCAAGGTTTCTGACAATGCTACATTCCAACATATCAAAAAAATTATATTATGAGTATTTTTGGTCTTCTAGAATGAATTAGGTTCATTGTACTTTTAGAGGATAAATTTAGTTTGTAGACCCTTATTTGGATATGAGCCTCCATACGCATCTAGCTACCAAAGCCTTCCCAAAATTATGCATATTCTTAAATCTCAACTCCCTTCACCACCTTAAAAACTCAACTTACTCTATACTACTATTTCCTTTGTTACCGCTTTACAGCGTTTCCTTTGCAACATATGGTGCACCGTTAGTTTTAGCATTGTGAGAATGGATTAAGGCCTTGTCGTTTCTTTAGTTCATATAAGTGCAAACGGTATTGTATTGTATGTATTCGTAGGGGTTTGTTGGAATGTGTAAGGGTTATCTTAAATTGTTTATAGTATAATATTATTATATTTTGATATATAATATTATATTGTGTACTATATTTTATAGTTTATATGTATATCATATTTTTATTTCTTATGATACTATATATGCATATAAATAAAATTTCCCTAATTCATAATACTTTTATTATTATTCTTATTGATATGATATGGCTAGATTTAAATATTCAAGTAATATTGTTTTCTTCAATTTTACCATATGCATATAATATTATATTGTTAATACTTAACAAGAAGGGAGATCTAATATTAAGATATGGGTGGACACTGACTAAATCTCCAAATCTCCATTTTCATAAATATTAAGATATGGGAGAGATAAGGAGAAGTCAATTAATAGCAAGGAGATCTAATATTAAGATATATATGTGGTGTGGGTGTGGGTGGGAGAAGACTTACCAGAGAAGATCTAATATTAAGATATGGGTGGGAGAGGTCCAAATAAGGAGATCTAATATTAAGATATTGGTGGGAGTAGAGTATTGGTGGGAGTAGACCTCACTGAAATCTCCAAAATCTCTATTTTCATAGGAATATCAGGGTTCGGGGTTGTTCAAGAATTATAGCCATCAAATAATAAAGGCAAAGACATGCCTGACAAGCAGAAGAATTATAACCATCAAATAATAAAAGGCAAAGTCAAAGTATCTCGTGAGTAGAATCATAATTAATTAATCATTTACAAGTTTTTCTTAACTCATAATTAATTGAAATCACATAATTAAACCATTTTTTCTAATTCACATAATTAAACCACAAACATAAATGCGATCATGCTCTTTTGTCTTTTTCTCTCTAACCGAGTAATAAACAAATTCATCTCTCTAAATATGAGTAATCATGTATTTTTATTCTTATTCACCTTTTTCATCACTACATGAAGGCCACAATCTTCTTACTACCGCTATGTTTATATGTAGGACTCATGTAAACAATATAGGCTTCGATTATATCGATTATGCGAGACAGAGATTTCAGCAATACCACTTATTGAAGTTTCTCTTTTATTACAATTATGCTTGAGTGTCATAAACTTCAAAATAGGTCATGAAGTCTTCACCATAAGATTGCTTAATATGCCTCATACCTACCCTCTCACCGTAGAGCTTAATGTAAACGGATCGAAGTTGTGATGAATTACTGTGATATTTTGGGTGACGATGGCGTGTACCTCGATCATATGTTCCCATCTACTTCTCGAGTTTATCTCAATGTGCATATATATTCTTCCATATGTAGAAGATCACAAATGTTTAGCTGCTATATGTACCAATTACAGAGCAATAGATTTGTAATTTATGCAAATTTTATGGATGTAAATTAATAATTTTAAAGGACCGTATGCCTATCTGGTGCTTTTTCACCGTAAATAATATGACAAATTTACATGGAAATATGCAAAGATTGTAAACATACACAAAACATTTGTACACTAAATTCCTTATAATTACTCTCGTTGCATATTCGTACACTAAATTCCTGTAGTAATTACTCTGCATCTATTGCCCGTGGTAGGCTAATATGTTCTTGGATAGTAAAATCATATAAGAATTGCTTTTACATATTACTATTTACCTATGAGGACAACAACTATTTTGGTCAATTTCCATGTATATTGAAATTTGGTATGATTTATGAACTTTATAATTCAATATGGGGAACTATTTATCCTTAGTAGAGACAATGCCTAATGCTTTGGCCAATTTCAAGGTATGAAATTTGCGTATGTTGTTTTCTATCATTGATTGAACAAGGTATTTCATGTGAGTCCCCGCTATTTATCAAGACTGAAGGCAAAGCAGTGCGCAGTAAAAAATCTACTCCACCGGGGACCCGTAGATTGATGCAAAGTAGGCGCAGTAAGAAATATACCCAATTCCCTGGGAACCCCACGATCCGCAAGGTAAAAAAAAAAAACACGATTCACATAGATACTCATCCCGTCCGTCGCTAATTGAATCCGTGACCTCGCTCTCCATTTGAAAAATAATCCAAGCATTGAGACTTTTGCCCGATAAGCGTGTTTGACTTTCTGCCAAAAGTTTGGGTTTTGATTTATGTGGACTTGACGGTCCCCTATTTTCGGTGAACAAAGGATCGCTAAATGCTAAAATGCCACGTGTAAACGATTGCTACGTGTTAGGTTTGAAAGTAAGAAAGTGGGTCCACATGTTTTAAATGTTTACATTGGCATTTTATTTGTCGGTTTTTTCGGTAGTGTAGATTTCGTATTTAAAAGTCTATTATAGAAATGATGTAAAAATCTCTCATAGAAAGGGTATTTATGAGTTGAGTTTACTTGAAATGGGTAGTAATCAATTCATTTGAAATGGTTCGGTAAAATGGTTGTAATAGTGATAATGGAAATTGACATTTTATTGTTTACTTACACAAAATAGTTTATGGGACTATCGCCTTTGTTTTTGTTTGTATAGTTTTATAATTTAATATGTTTAAATTTTGAAAGAGTATATATATGTGTTACATTAGGATTCTAGGGAGGTTGCATAATCTAAGTTATAGTTGTTTTCAAGGACTTTACGATCTTTCCCATTTCGAACCCCGTAAAGGATTACCCTACCTTTACTCTTTCTCCATTAAAAACTTCCCAGCGTAGGCACTTCATATTAAGTAAGATGGAAGGTACGTAACATGGCCTTCCTTCAAATTATTATCTATCAACAAATTATATTATGAGCATTCTTGGAAGGTCTTCTAATGACCTAGGCTCAATATATTTTTAGAGGATAACTTAGCTTCATAGGCCCTATTTGATATGATCCTTCATATGCATATAGCTACCAAAGCCTTCCCAAAATGATGTAAGACGTTCTAAGCTCCCAGCCCTGCTCACCACCTTAAAATTCAACTTCTTCATAAGGTTTGATAATGGCCTTCCAACATATCAACAAATTATATTATGAGTATTTTTGGAAGGTCTTCTAAAGAATTAGGTTCATTGTACTTTTAGAGGGATAAATTAGCTTCATAGACCCTTATTTGATATGAGCCCATATGCATCTAGCTACCAAAGCCTTCCCAAATGATGCATATTCTTAACCCAACTCCTCACCTTAAAAACTCAACTTACTCTATACTACTTTTTTTCTTATTATCGCTTTAAGGGCCGTTTTGTAACATATGGTGCAATTGCTAGTTTTAGCATTGTGAGAATGGATTATATTCCCCTGCCGTTTCTTAGCTCATATAAGTGCGAACGGCATTGTATTGTATGTATTCGCAGGGGCTCATGGAATGTGTAAGGGTTATGTTAAATTGTTTATAGTATAATATTATATTTTTATATATAATATTATATTGTGTACTATATTTTATGTTTTATATATATCATATTTTTATTTGATATGATACTTTTATATATGCATATAAATAAAATTTCCCTAATTCATAATACTTTTATTATTATTCTTATTATTAAGATATGGCTAGATTTAAATATTCAATTGTTTTATTGTTTTCTTCAATTTTAACATATGCATATAATATTATATTTTTAATACTTAACAGTAAGGAGATCTAATATTAAGATATAGTGGGAGCCGACTTCGTATCTTCCGAAAATTCCAAATCTCCATTTTCATAAATATTAAGATATGGGAGGAGACAATATGTTCAGACTTAATAAGAAGGGAGATATAATATTAAGATATGAGTGTGGGTGTGGGTGGGAGTGACTAAGCCCGTAAGAAGATCTAATATTAAGATATGGGTGGGAGAGTTCGTAAGGAGATCTAATATTAAGATATGGGTGGAGTCATATGATTCTGTAATCTCCAAATCTCATTTTTCATAGGATATCGGTTCTGGGTTGTTCAAGAAAAATAGCTACCAAATAGTAAAATACAAAGATGTGCCTATTAGGGTTGTTGAAGAAATTATAACAATAAAGGCAAAGTCAAAGACCTTTCATAGAATCATAATTAATTAATCATTTACAGGTTTTTCTAATTCATAATTAATTGAAATTCACATAATTAAACCATTTTTTTCATCCATAATTAAACCACATAAATGCGATCATGTCTTTTCTCTCTAAATTTGAGATGAAAATAACCGCCAGTACTGTGGTTGTTCTTTTCTCTCTAACCGAGTAATAAACAAATTCTTCTCTCTAAATATGAGTAATCACATTTTTTATTCTTATTCACCTTTTTCATCGTCACATGAAATACAATCTTCTTACTACTCGCTATGTTTATATGTAGGATCATGTAAACAATTATAGGCTTCGATTATATCGATTATGCGAGATAGAGATTTCAGCAATACCACTTATTGAAGCCTTTGCTGTTAAATTGCTGAGTGTCATAAACTTCAGCAATACCATGAAGTCTTCACCATAAGATTGCTTAATATGCCTGATACATGCCCTCTCACAGAGAGCCAATGCAACCGTGACTGAAGTTGTGATGAATTACCGGATATTTCAGTGGTTTACAGTGTACCTTGATCATATGTTCCCATCTACTCTGGAGTTTATCTCAATGTGCATATTCTTCCATATGTAGACGATCACAAATGCTTTTAGCTGCTATATGTACCAATTGAGAGTGCAATAGATTTTAATTTACGCAGCTTATGGATGTAAATTAATAATTTTGCATGATCTGTATGCCTATCTGAGGCATTTTCAACAGAAATAATATGACAGCTTACATGGAAATATGCAAAGATTGCAATGACACAAAACATTTGTACACTAAATTCCTTATAATTACTCTGTTGCATATTCGTACACTAAATTCCTTGTAGAATTACTCTCTTGCATCTATTGCCCTGTGGTAGGCTAATATGTTCTTTGATAGTAAAATCATTTAAGAATTTTTTTTGTTATATTACTATTTTCGATCGGTGAGGACAACAACTATTTCCCTGGTCAATTTCAAGGTATGAAATTTGCATGATTTATGAACTTTATAATTCAATATGGGGAACTATTTATCCTTAGTGAGGACAACGCCAAATGCTTTGGCCAATTTCAAGGTATGAAATTTGCATGTTGTTTTCTATCATTGATTGAATGTATATATGTATTTCATATAGAGTCCCTGCTATTTATTGAGATTGATGCAGGCGAGGCAGAGTAAAAAATCTACTCAATTCCCGGGGGACCCCAGAGATTGATGCAGGCAAGGCAGAGTAAAAAATATACTCAATTCCCGGGGGACCCCACGATCTGCAAGGTAAAAAAAAACACGATTCACATAGATACCGATCCCGTCTGTCGCTAATTGAATCTGTGACCTCACTCTTTCATTTGAAAAATAATCCAAGCACGGAGATTCTTGCCCTGATAAGCGTGTTTGACTTTGTGCCAAGTTTGGTTGTGATTTATGTGGACTTGACGGTCTGTTATTTGTGGTGAACAATGATCAGATAAATGCTAAATTGCCACGTGTAAACGATTGCTACGTGTTATGTTTGAAAGTAAGAAAGTGGGTCCACATGTTTTAAATGTTTACATTGGCATTTTATTTGTCGATTTTTTTGGTGGTGTAGATTCTTTATATTTAAAAGTCTATTATAGAAATGTATGTAAAAATTTCTCATAGAAAGGGTATTTATGAGTTGAGTTTACTTGAAATGGTTAGGTAATCAATTCATTTGAAATGGTTCGGTAAATGGTTCTAATAGTATAAATGAATGATATTTTATTGTTTACGACACAAAAAATAGTTTATGGGACTATCAGCTTCTTTGTTTTTTGTTTTTGGTATAGTTTTACAATTTAATATGTTTAAATTTTGAAAGAGTATATATATGTGTTACATTAGGATTCTAGGGAGGTTGTATAATCTAAGTTATAGTTGTTTTCAAGGACTTTATAATCTTCTCCATTTCAACCCCAGAAAGGATTAGCTCCTACCTTTACTCTTTCTCCATTAACAACTTCCCACAGTAGGCAATTCTGCACAAGATGGAAGGCTCAGACAATGGCCTTCCAACATATCAAAAAATTATATCATGAGTATTCTTGGAAGGTCTTCTAATGAATTAGGTTCAATGTATTTTTAGAGGATAACTTAGCTTCATATGCCCTTATTTGATATGATCCTTCATATGCATATAGCTACCAAAGCCTTCCGAAAATGATGCATATTCTTAAGCTCCAACTCGTTCACCACCTTAAAACTCAACTTCTTCATCAAGGCTTGGACAATGCCATTCCAACATATCAAAAAATTATATTATGAGTATTTTTGGAAGGTCTTCTAATGAATTAGGTTCATTGTACTTTTAGAGGATAACTTAGCTTCATAGACACTTATTTGAATGAGCCTCCATATGCATCTAGCTACCAAAGCCTTCCCAAAATGATGCATATTCTTAAGCTCAAACTCCTTCACCACTTTAAAACTCAACTTACTCTATACTACTATTTCCTTTGTGATGCCTGCATGTCAGCTTCCTTTTCTGACATATGCAGGAAATCATGAGTCTCATCATGGAGAATGGATTAAGGCTCAAGTCGTTTCTTTAGTTCATATAAGTAACTAAGATTGTATTGTATGTATTCAGTGAGGGGGTTTGTTTGAATGCTAGTTATGTTAAATATATCTTGAAAGTGTATAATATTATTATATTTTGATATATAATATTATATCGTGTACTATATTTTATGTTTTATATGCATATCATGCATCTGTTTGACATGATACTTTTATATATGCATATAAATAAAATTTCCTAATTCATAATATCTTTATTATTCTTATTATTAAGATATGGCTAGATTTGGGTTTTCAAACCCAGTTTCTGTCATCTTCAATTTCAACATATGTATATAATATTATATTTTTACACTTAATGCACATATCCATCATTAGATATGGGTGGGAGCTGACTCTGACTCTGAAATCTCCAAATCTCCATTTTCATAAATATTAAGATATGGGAGGAGACAATATGTTCAGACTTAACAGTAAGGAGATATAATATTAAGATATGAGTGTGGGTGTGGGTGGGAGCAGAATTACCAGTAAGAAGATCTAATATTAAGATATGGGTGGGAGAGTTCAGTAAGGAGATCTAATATTAAGATATGGGTGGGAGCAGACTCTGACTCTGAAATCTCCAAATCTCTATTTTCATAGGATATCAGGGTTCGGGGTTGTTCAAGAATTATAGCCATCAAATAGTAAAGGCAAAGACAGGCCTATTAGGGTTGTTGAAGAATTATAACCATCAAATAATAAAGGCAAAGTCAAAGACCTTCGTGAGTAGAATCATAATTAATTAATCATTTACAGAAGTTTTTCTAATTCACATAATTAATTGAAATTCACATAATTAAACCATTTTTTCTAATTCACATAATTAAACCACATAAATGCGATCATGTCGGTTGTCTTTTCTCTCTAAATCTGAGTAATAAACAAATTCTTCTCTCTAAATATGAGTAATCACATTTTTTATTCTTATTCACCTTTTTCATCGTCACATGAAATACAATCTTCTTACTACTGCTATGTTTATATGTAGGATCATGTAAACAGTATAGGCTTCGATTATATCGATTATGCGAGATAGAGATTTCAGCAATACCACTTATTGAAGCCTTTGCTGTTAAATTGCTGAGTGTCATAAACTTCAGCAATACCATGAAGTCTTCACCATAAGATTGCTTAATATGCCTGATACATGCCCTCTCACAGAGAGCCAATGCAACCGTGACTGAAGTTGTGATGAATTACCGGATATTTCAGTGGTTTACAGTGTACCTTGATCATATGTTCCCATCTACTCTGGAGTTTATCTCAATGTGCATATTCTTCCATATGTAGACGATCACAAATGCTTTTAGCTGCTATATGTACCAATTGAGAGTGCAATAGATTTTAATTTACGCAGCTTATGGATGTAAATTAATAATTTTGCATGATCTGTATGCCTATCTGAGGCATTTTCAACAGAAATAATATGACAGCTTACATGGAAATATGCAAAGATTGCAATGACACAAAACATTTGTACACTAAATTCCTTATAATTACTCTGTTGCATATTCGTACACTAAATTCCTTGTAGAATTACTCTCTTGCATCTATTGCCCTGTGGTAGGCTAATATGTTCTTTGATAGTAAAATCATTTAAGAATTTTTTTTGTTATATTACTATTTTCGATCGGTGAGGACAACAACTATTTCCCTGGTCAATTTCAAGGTATGAAATTTGCATGATTTATGAACTTTATAATTCAATATGGGGAACTATTTATCCTTAGTGAGGACAACGCAAAATGCTTTGGCCAATTTCAAGGTATGAAATTTGCATGTTGTTTTCTATCATTGATTGAATGTATATATTTATTTCATATAGAGTCCCTGCTATTTATTGAGATTGATGCAGGCGAGGCAGAGTAAAAAATCTACTCAATTCCCGGGGGACCCCAGAGATTGATGCAGGCAAGGCAGAGTAAAAAATATACTCAATTCCCGGGGGACCCCACGATCTGCAAGGTAAAAAAAAACACGATTCACATAGATACCGATCCCGTCTGTCGCTAATTGAATCTGTGACCTCACTCTCCCATTTGAAAAATAATCCAAGCACGGAGATTCTTGCCCTGATAAGCGTGTTTGACTTTGTGCCAATTTTGGTTGTGATTTATGTGGACTTGACGGTCTGTTATTTGTGGTGAACAATGATCAGATAAATGCTAAATTGCCACGTGTAAACGATTGCTACGTGTTATGTTTGAAAGTAAGAAAGTCGGTCCACATGTTTTAAATGTTTACATTGGCATTTTATTTGTCGATTTTTTTGGTGGTGTAGATTCTTTATATTTAAAATGTATGTAAAAATTTCTCATAGAAAGGGTATTTATGAGTTGAGTTTACTTGAAATGGTTAGGTAATCAATTCATTTGAAATGGTTCGGTAAATGGTTCTAATAGTATAAATGAATGATATTTTATTGTTTACGACACAAAAAATAGTTTATGGGACTATCAGCTTCTTTGTTTTTTGTTTTTGGTATAGTTTTACAATTTAATATGTTTAAATTTTGAAAGAGTATATATATGTGTTACATTAGGATTCTAGGGAGGTTGTATAATCTAAGTTATAGTTGTTTTCAAGGACTTTATAATCTTCTCCATTTCCAACCCCAGAAAGGATTAGCTCTCACATTTACTCTTTCTCCATTAACAACTTCCCACAGTAGGCAATTCCGCACAAGATGGAAGGCTTGGACAATGGCCTTCCAACATATCAACAAATTATATTATGAGTATTCTTGGAAGGTCTTCTAATGAATTAGGTTCATTGTACTTTTAGAGAATAACTTAGCTTTATAGACCCTTATTTGATATGAGCCTCCATATGCATCTAGCTACCAAAGCCAGAAAATAGTGCATATTCTTAAGCTCAAACTGCGTTCACCACCTTAAAGCTCAACTTCTTCATCAAGGCTTGGAGCAATGCCATTCCAACATATCAAAAAATTATATTATGATATTTTTGGAAGGTCTTCTAATGAATTAGGTTCATTGTACTTTTGAAGGATAACTTAGCTTCATAGACCCTTATTTGATATGAGCCTCCATATGCATCTAGCTACCAAAGCCTTCCCAAAATTATGCATATTCTTAAACTCCAACTCCTTCACCACCTTAAAACTTAACTTACTCTATACTACTATTTCCTTTGTTACTGCTTTACAGCGTTTCCTTTGCAACATATGGTGCAATTGCTAGTTTTAGCATTGTGAGAATGGATTAAGGCTCAAGTCGTTTCTTTAGTTCATATAAGTGCAAACGGTATTGTATTGTATGTATTCGTAGGGGTTTGTTGGAATGTGTAAGGGTTATCTTAAATTGTTTATAGTATAATATTATTATATTTTGATATATAATATTATATTGTGTACTATATTTTATGTTTTATATGCATATCATATTTTTATTTGATATGATACTTTTATATATGCATATAAATAAAATTTCCCTAATTCATAATACTTTTATTATTATTCTTATTATTAAGATATGGCTAGATTTAAATATTCAAGTGTTTTATTGTTTTCTTCAATTTTACCATATGCATATAATATTATATTGTTAATACTTAACAGTAAGGAGATCTAATATTAAGATATGGGTGGGAGCTGACTCTGACTCTGAAATCTCCAAATCTCCATTTTCATAAATATTAAGATATGGGAGGAGACAATATGTTCAGACTTAATAGTAAGGAGATCTAATATTAAGATATGAGTGTGGGTGTGGGTGTGGGTGTGGGTGGGAGAAGACTTACCAGTAAGAAGATCTAATATTAAGATATGGGTGGGAGAGTTCAGTAAGGAGATCTAATATTAAGATATTGGTGGGAGTAGACTCTGACTCTGAAATCTCCAAATCTCTATTTTCATAGGATATCAGGGTTCGGGGTTGTTCAAGAATTATAGCCATCAAATAATAAAGGCAAAGACATGCCTATTAGGGTTGTTGAAGAATTATAACCATCAAATAATAAAGGCAAAGTCAAAGACCTTCGTGAGTAGAATCATAATTAATTAATCATTTACAGAAGTTTTTCTAATTCACATAATTAATTGAAATTCACATAATTAAACCATTTTTTCTAATTCACATAATTAAACCACATAAATGCGATCATGTCGGTTGTCTTTTCTCTCTAAATCTGAGTAATAAACAAATTCATCTCTCTAAATATGAGTAATCACATTTTTTATTCTTATTCACCTTTTTCATCATCACATGAAATACAATCTTCTTACTACTGCTATGTTTATATGTAGGATCATGTAAACAATATAGGCTTCGATTATATCGATTATGCGAGACAGAGATTTCAGCAATACCACTTATTGAAGCCTTTGCTGTTAAATTGTTGAGTGTCATAAACTTCAGCAATACCATGAAGTCTTCACCATAAGATTGCTTAATATGCCTCATACCTACCCTCTCACAGAGAGCCAATGCAACCGTGACTGAAGTTGTGATGAATTACCAGATATTTCAGTGGTTTACAGTGTACCTTGATCATATGTTCCCATCTACTCTGGAGTTTATCTCAATGTGCATATTCTTCCATATGTAGAAGATCACAAATGCTTTTAGCTGCTATATGTACCAATTGAGAGAGCAATAGATTTGTAATTTATGCAGCTTATGGATGTAAATTAATAATTTTGCATGATCTGTATGCCTATCTGAGGCATTTTCAACAGAAATAATATGACAGCTTACATGGAAATATGCAAAGATTGCAATGACACAAAACATTTGTACACTAAATTCCTTATAATTACTCTGTTGCATATTCGTACACTAAATTCCTTGTAGAATTACTCTCTTGCATCTATTGCCCTGTGGTAGGCTAATATGTTCTTTGATAGTAAAATCATATAAGAATTGTTTTTGTTATATTACTATTTTCGATCGGTGAGGACAACAACTATTTCCTTGGTCAATTTCAAGGCATGAAATTTGCATGATTTATGAACTTTATAATTCAATATGGGGAACTATTTATCCTTAGTGAGGACAACGCCAAATGCTTTGGCCAATTTCAAGGTATGAAATTTGCATGTTGTTTTCTATCATTGATTGAATGTATATATGTATTTCATATAGAGTCCCTGCTATTTATTGAGATTGATGCAGGCGAGGCAGAGTAAAAAATCTACTCAATTCCGGGGGGACCCCAGAGATTGATGCAGGCGAGGCAGAGTAAGAAATATACTCAATTCCCGGGGGACCCCACGATCTACAAGTTAAAAAAAAACACGATTCACATAGATACCGATCCCGTCTGTCGCTAATTGAATCTGTGACCTCACTCTCCCATTTGAAAAATAATCCAAGCACGGAGATTCTTGCCCTGATAAGCGTGTTTGACTTTCTGCCAAGTTTGGTTTTGATTTATGTGGAGTTGACGGTCTGCTATTTGCGGTGAACAGTGATCAGATAAATGCTACATTGCCACGTGTAAACGATTGCTACGTGTTAGGTTTGAAAGTAAGAAAGTGGGTCCACATGTTTTAAATGTTTACATTGGCATTTTATTTGTCGGTTTTTTTGGTGGTGTAGATTCTTTATATTTAAAAGTCTATTATAGAAATGTATGTAAAAATTTCTCATAGAAAGGGTATTTATGAGTTGAGTTTACTTGAAATGGGTAGGTAATCAATTCATTTGAAATGGTTCGGTAAATGGTTGTAATAGTATAAATGAATGATATTTTATTGTTTACGACACAAAAAATAGTTTATGGGACTATCAGCTTCTTTGTTTTTTGTTTTTCGTATAGTTTTATAATTTAAT
The DNA here is from genome assembly GCA_034641835.2 of Pinus albicaulis. Classification (NCBI taxonomy): domain Eukaryota; kingdom Viridiplantae; phylum Streptophyta; class Pinopsida; order Pinales; family Pinaceae; genus Pinus; species Pinus albicaulis. Next base: position 1,025,209,191 of record CM076570.1, read on the forward strand.
ATGTTTAAATTTTGAAAGAGTATATATATGTGTTACATTAGGATTCTAGGGAGGTTGTATAATCTAAGTTATAGTTGTTTTCAAGGACTTTATAATCTTCTCCATTTCGAACCCCAGAAAGGATTAGCTCCTACCTTTACTCTTTCTCCATTAACAACTTCCCACAGTAGGCAATTCTGCACAAGATGGAAGGCTCAGAACATGGCCTTCCAACATATCAACAAATTATATCATGAGTATTCTTGGAAGGTCTTCTAATGAATTAGGTTCAATGTATTTTTAGAGGATAACTTAGCTTCATAGGCCCTTATTTGATATGATCCTTCATATGCATATAGCTACCAAAGCCTTCCGAAAATGATGCATATTCTTAAGCTCCAACTCGTTCACCACCTTAAAACTCAACTTCTTCATAAGGCTTGGACAATGGCCTTCCAACATATCAACAAATTATATTATGAGTATTTTTGGAAGGTCTTCTAAAGAATTAGGTTCATTGTACTTTTAGAGGATAAATTAGCTTCATAGACCCTTATTTGATATGAGCCTCCATATGCATCTAGCTACCAAAGCCTTCCCAAAATGATGCATATTCTTAAACTCCAACTCCTTCACCACCTTAAAACTCAACTTACTCTATACTACTATTTCCTTTATTACTGCTTTACAGCGTTTCCTTTGCAACATATGGTGCAATTGCTAGTTTTAGCATTGTGAGAATGGATTAAGGCTCAAGTCGTTTCTTTAGTTCATATAAGTGCGAACGGTATTGTATTGTATGTATTCGTAGGGGTTTGTTGGAATGTGTAAGGGTTATGTTAAATTGTTTATAGTATAATATTATTATATTTTGATATATAATATTATATTGTGTACTATATTTTATGTTTTATATGCATATCATATTTTTATTTGATATGATACTTTTATATATGCATATAAATAAAATTTCCCTAATTCATAATACTTTTATTATTATTCTTATTATTAAGATATGGCTAGATTTAAATATTCAAGTGTTTTATTGTTTTCTTCAATTTTACCATATGCATATAATATTATATTGTTAATACTTAACAGTAAGGAGATCTAATATTAAGATATGGGTGGGAGCTGACTCTGACTCTGAAATCTCCAAATCTCCATTTTCATTAATATTAAGATATGGGAGGAGACAATATGTTCAGACTTAACAGTAAGGAGATATAATATTAAGATATGAGTGTGGGTGTGGGTGTGGGTGTGGGTGGGAGCAGACTTACCAGTAAGAAGATCTAATATTAAGATATGGGTGGGAGAGTTCAGTAAGGAGATCTAATATTAAGATATGGGTGGGAGCAGACTCTGACTCTGAAATCTCCAAATCTCTATTTTCATAGGATATCAGGGTTCGGGGTTGTTCAAGAATTATAGCCATCAAATAATAAAGGCAAAGACAGGCCTATTAGGGTTGTTGAAGAATTATAACCATCAAATAATAAAGGCAAAGTCAAAGACCTTCGTGAGTAGAATCATAATTAATTAATAATTTACAGAAGTTTTTCTAATTCACATAATTAATTGAAATTCACATAATTAAACCATTTTTTCTAATTCACATAATTAAACCACATAAATGCGATCATGTCTTTTCTCTCTAAATTTGAGTAATAAACAAATCCCACAATGTGGTTGTCTTTTCTCTCTAAATCTGAGTAATAAACAAATTCTTCTCTCTAAATATGAGTAATCACATTTTTTATTCTTATTCACCTTTTTCATCGTCACATGAAATACAATCTTCTTACTACTGCTATGTTTATATGTAGGATCATGTAAACAATATAGGCTTCGATTATATCGATTATGCGAGACAAAGATTTCAGCAATACCACTTATTGAAGCCTTTGCTGTTAAATTGCTGAGTGTCATAAACTTCAGCAATACCATGAAGTCTTCACCATAAGATTGCTTAATATGCCTAATACCTGCCCTCTCACAGAGAGCCAATGCAACCGTGACTGAAGTTGTGATGAATTACCGGATATTTAAGTGGTTTACAGTGTACCTTGATCATATGTTCCCATCTACTCTGGAGTTTATCTCAATGTGCATATTCTTCCATATGTAGAAGATCACAAATGCTTTTAGCTGCTATATGTACCAATTGAGAGAGCAATAGATTTGTAATTTATGCAGCTTATGGATGTAAATTAATAATTTTGCATGATCTGTATGCCTATCTGAGGCATTTTCAACAGAAATAATATGACAGCTTACATGGAAATATGCAAAGATTGCAATGACACAAAACATTTGTACACTAAATTCCTTATAATTACTCTGTTGCATATTCGTACACTAAATTCCTTGTAGAATTACTCTCTTGCATCTATTGCCCTGTGGTAGGCTAATATGTTCTTTGATAGTAAAATCATATAAGAATTGTTTTTGTTATATTACTATTTTCGATCGGTGAGGACAACAACTATTTCCTTGGTCAATTTCAAGGTATGAAATTTGCATGATTTATGAACTTTATAATTCAATATGGGGAACTATTTATCCTTAGTGAGGACAACGCCAAATGCTTTGGCCAATTTCAAGGTATGAAATTTGCATGATGTTTTCTATCATTTATTGAATGTATATATGTATTTCATATAGAGTCCCTGCTATTTATTGAGATTGATGCAGGTGAGGCAGAGTAAAAAATCTACTCAATTCCCGGGGGACCCCAGAGATTGATGCAGGCGAGGCAGAGTAAAAAATATACTCAATTCCCGGGGGACCCCACGATCTGCAAGGAAAAAAAAACACGATTCACATAGATACCGATCCCGTCTGTTGCTAATTGAATCTGTGACCTCACTCTCCCATTTGAAAAATAATCCAAGCACGGAGATTCTTCCCCTGATAAGCGTGTTTGACATTGTGCCAAGTTTGGTTGTGATTTATGTGGATTTGACGGTCTCTTATTTGCGGTGAACAGTGATCGGATAAATGCTAAATTTCCACGCGTAAACGATTGCTACGTGTTAGGTTTGAAAGTAAGAAAGTGGGTCCACATGTTTTAAATGTTTACATTGGCATTTTATTTGTCGATTTTTTTGGTGGTGTAGATTCTTTATATTTAAAAGTCTATTATAGAAATGTATGTAAAAATTTCTCATAGAAAGGGTATTTATGAATTGAGTTTACTTGAAATGGTTAGGTAATCAATTCATTTGAAATGGTTCAGTAAAATGGTTGTAATAGTATAAATGAATGATATTTTATTGTTTACGACACAAAAAATAGTTTATGGGACTATGAGCTTGTTTGTTTTTTGTTTTTGGTATAGTTTTATAATTTAATATGTTTAAATTTTGAAAGAGTATATATATGTGTTACATTAGGATTCTAGGGAGGTTGTATAATCTAAGTTATAGTTGTTTTTAAGGACTTTATAATCTTCTCCATTTCGAACCCCAGAAAGGATTAGCTCCTACCTTTACTCTTTATCCATTAACAACTTCCCACAATAGGCAATTCTGCACAAGATGGAAGGCTCGGACAATGGCCTTCCAACATATCAACAAATTATATCATGAGTATTCTTGGAAGGTCTTCTAATGAATTAGGTTGAATGTATTTTTAGAGGATAACTTAGCTTCATAGGCCCTTATTTGATATGATCCTTCATATGCATATAGCTACGAAAGCCTTCCGAAAATGATGCATATTCTTAAGCTCCAACTCGTTCACCACCTTAAAACTCAACTTCTTCATCAAGGCTTGGACAATGCCCTTCCAACATATCAACAAATTATATTATGAGTATTTTTGGAAGGTCTTCTAATGAATTAGGTTCATTGTACTCTTAGAGGATAACTTAGCTTCATAGACCCTTATTTGATATGAGCCTCTATATGCATCTAGCTACCAAAGCCTTCCCAAAATGATGCATATTCTTAAGCTCCAACTCCTTCACCACCTTAAAACTCAACTTACTCTATACTAATATTTCCTTTGTTACTGCTTTACAGTGTTTCCTTTGCAACATATGGTGCAATTCCTAGTTTTAGCATTGTGAGAATGGATTAAGGCTCAAGTCGTTTCTTTAGTTCATATAAGTGCGAACGGTATTGTATTGTATGTATTCGTAGGGGTTTGTTGGAATGTGTAAGGGTTATGTTAAATTGTTTATAGTATAATATTATTATATTTTGATATATAATATTATATTGTGTACTATATTTTATGTTTTATATTCATATCATATTTTTATTTGATATGATACTTTTATATATGCATATAAATAAAATTTCCCTAATTCATAATACTTTTATGATTATTCTTATTATTAAGATATGGCTAGATTTAAATATTCAAGTGTTTTATTGTTTTCTTCAATTTTACCATATGCATATAATATTATATTGTTAATCATATTTGTTTTTTTTTCAGAAAGAAAAAAACCACTGTATTATATTATGTATAATCAGTGTATTTTCAACATCTATGTGTCATAATCCCCTTATGATCTTAGAAACTCATGAGGTGTTAATCACATTTGTATGGATCGTGAAAATTTGTTAAGTTAGGTTAATTTGGTAAATTATTTTCCTTAATTTCTAGGGTTAAATTAGAGTTAGAAATGAGTTCAATGAGATTTTTTTTGTAAAGGTAAATAATTGTTTATTAATATTTACAAATTATTTTTTTCTTGCCTTGAATGTAGTTTAGAAAATTATTCTCTCTCATTATGTAAAATCTATAATTAACTCATTATATATGTCATCTTAGGTATATGAATAAGGCCATCTAGCTAGATTGGTTTATCTGCATTTGTGCTAAAGATATTTGTATATCTTCAAATTACTGTGTGATTTACAAGTAAATCTTCATCCTAAGATCAAACACAATTCTTACACTTCCCATTATAGCACTTTAGCATTTGACTAAGGAGAAGGCTATCATGTTCTTAGTCAAGATATATTTCTTTTTGTGTTTTATCGCATCATAAAATTGGTTTCATTTGATTATTTAAGTCTCCTTGAATAGGAGAAAACCTCACACTGGCTAGACTAAGCCCTGGTTTGAGTCAAATCAGAAAGGATCATCTCATCTAAACTATACCATATATATGACTCCATTTTCCCTTCATTTTCTTAATCTTGATAACCATTACTCAGAAACAAACTTAAGATTTTCCTTGTGCATGTTGTACATACTAGTTTAGGTAACTTGGGTTAAATTCACTTAAGGCTAGTCTTAGGGCATGGGTAACTAGAAACCCATTTGAACAAGTCAGGATTTCCATCACAATAGAAAATGTTCTAATCGGGACTATTACCGGGAAGTTTTCAAGTGTTGAGCTAGGAAATTTCGAGGCATCAACATTTTTTGTGCTAGAGGGAGAGTGAAAAAACTCTATCCGTGTAAAATTTTATATTTTAAATGATGGATCATCCTTTGGGTCATGCATTTAGCACACCTAAACCTAACAAAAAATTTCTCAATAAACCTATCCTGTCTTTGATTAAACCAACATTTGATGGTGAGAGTGGAATTACTATTGTAGATCATGTTTCACAATTTTTGTTCAAATGTAATTCTTATAGTATCACTAATGATAATGAGATATGCATGTTATTATCTCTCACATTTAAAGGTCAGATTAGATTATGGTATTCTACTCTTCCAGACAAATCTATATATTCCCCAGAACACTTTGTTGAAACTTTCCTTTCATCACATCAATTTTAATATTATGACAAGTTATGTTTAGATATAGGAACTCTTATGATGAAAGAAGATAGACAGATTGATGAATTTATAATATATATATATATATATATATATATATATATATATATCTATTTTAGATTTCCACTTAAAGATGCCCCTTATGAATATGATTTATCACAATGTTTTCAGTTTCTTGTTTATTCTTCCAGTAAATATAATAGATCACACACAGAAGAAAAAGATTTCTTGATCTCTTTATTGGTCCTATTGAACATTCTAATCAATCTCAGGTAAGGAACTGTCACACCTCAACAATTTAATAATGAACAATGTGATAATATTCCTTTGTAAGAAGACTCAATTTTAAGAGAAGATCCACCTTCAATCAACAATTATTATCACATCCATGAGGAGGAAAATAATATGGATGTATATAATATGATATACTCTTGATTCTGCTACTTTTTGTACCCAAACCCTTTCATTGGTCGAAGTACAAACCAAAGTGATATTATACATCTCTCTAATGAAAAATTTCCTTCAAAAGTTTCAATTTTCTTTGAAGATCATTTTTCTAGTGAGAAGGGATATTTATCCATCCTTGATAATTTTCAACCACCTTTCATTCCTTATGTTGATTCTTTTGAACTAGACTAATTCGACCAATTTCAAGAAAGGGAGGCCATATATGATAATTTTTTCTATGATGAGATTGTTGAAATACGTTTGTCACAAAGAGATCTTGATTCAAATATCTCAATAGATTCATCTTCTACTTTTTCACCTGTTCCTATGAATAAACACAACATTTTATCTTCTGATGAACCTTATCATCAAGTTTCCAATTATTTCCATATTCATAATCCTATGAAATATTGTCACAATAAAATATCTTCGCCTTGTCTTCCTATTGCTAGGTGTTCTAGTTTTCCTTTTGATTTTAATAAAAGTAGATTGGACAATCATGTATATACTATTGACACATTTCAACAGACTTCAACATCTAAATTTAGTCTGTCGATTTCTTTTCCTTGGAATGATATTCAAGAGGTATCAAGTATTCACCCTTACTTCTATGATCCTTTTGAAATCTTCTTAAAGGAATTGTTTCAAAAGAATATTGTTATACATAATTTGTCTTTTTACAAACATTTATGGTTAGATGTACATCGTTGTGTTTTGGTTTCTTATATCTTTGTTCTACTACCTTTACTAATGCATGTCAAATCTCTGATTGTAGGGAAAAAACTAATGCGATGGCTGCATTGGAAATATAGGTATACATGCTAAATTTTTCATGATGCAAATTTTTTATAGTGTGTATATAGCATGATTAGAATGAGTTTTATTTCCTTAAATTTCACTTTTTGAATAAATCAATCATGGTGAATTAGGACTTTAATCATCATAAACATAGTTATTTTGATTTTATTTTAAGCTTTGTCTTTAGTTTTTTTTTTAAACAAGCTTATTTTGAATAAATATCAATATCTTGGTGATAACATCATAAGCAACTTAGTAAACATGATTTCACCATAGTCAACATTTGGTAGAGCCTTATCCATCATAGCCCCACAAGACACATGTATCACCATCTCAACCTATGCAAACATGATTTTGAGATTTTCGTTGCATTATCTTGTCTTGTTGCCCTTTAGGGCTTAATCGTTCGATTTTCATTTTACTTATTATTGTTTCCTTTTTTTTTTAATTCTCTTTTTCTTGTGTATACTTCCTTTTATGGTTTATTTTCAACCTTTTATATGGAGGAACATTATCTCAAATGACAGGATATGTTTTCCCACAAGGGGAAATCCTCACTATATAAGTTTCCTACTTCTCATATCTTAATCATTTATCGTGGGGAACATAGAGTCCTGGATCAAGTAATTTGAACTCATCAAAATAGATGAACTAATTATCATCAGCACAAATTTTGAATCCCTCCCATCCTCCTTCACATATATAGAATACTTTTCTTTGGTAGATGTGAATAGGTCTAACGAAGTCAATCTTTAATAGACTTCCATCTATTTTTCAATACATATCCTCGTGTACCACCCCTCTCTTTTCACCCAATTTCCAAACAAGAAATAGTAAAAGAAATAATCTACATTATAATCAAAAGGGTGGTAAAAGAGAGCTGAAATCACACATTTGTGGGAAGTACAAGTAAAGCCATCGAGGCTATGGACGCTTGCTCGTAGTGAAGCAATGTCATGTAAAGGAGTAATGTCATATCAGATGTTATCTAACCTTCAAGTGGCTTCCTAGCCATTTTCACTATTCATTAGTAGAGTCCTAATTTAAAGTAAATAATTTTCCCTTTCTTTGGATTCATTATTTTGGAACTAGGCATTCAAGTAATCTTATCTTCTTGTGCTCACTTTACTTTCTTCCAGTCTTGTGTGGGACCCTTGGTAATGATATAATATATAAATCTTTTTGGGACAACTTCTATCTAATCCTATCTAGAAATAATTGTTACTCTCCCGTATGCCTCCAATTTTTGTAGCCACAACACCTCCATATTTCCAAATAAGATATGGGGACCCTTTGGTTGAATATTGGTCTTGTCGCTTTTTAATTTTCGAATCTAGGTTGCTTCAATGAGTTCTATATGTTTCTATCTTCCTATCAAATCTTGTTTGATCTCATTTGGTTGTTTGTTTTGCAAATGGCTCTTAAACAAAAATTGGACATTTTCATCCCCTTGGCCTTATAATTGGTATAAAATGTACGTTATAATATATTTTACAAAGTTATTTTATTTGTAAATGTTATTAACTAAAACTATCCCGTGGACCATGCTTTTTGCTCTTTATTGTTAGTGTTTTAGGTTAAAATAATAACCAAGTGGCTCATTCACTTTCAAAAGTGGGTAAAATCCTTTAATAATGGATATAGGATTTATGCCTTCAATATTAAATAAGCGAAAATGTTATATGGGGGTTTAGGAGCTTTGATATCGGAGGAATTCATTCGAAATCCTTGACATTCAAAAGTCCGATACAAAATGTGGCCAGAGTCTCTTTCTCAATAGTCAAACGAAAAATAAAGCTCGGAGAATATATATATGACTATCTTAGGGCGCAGGGCAGGGCACACATGCCACATCATCTCCTCCGCTCTTGTCATCGTAATACATATCAGAGTTTCGTTTCCAAACTCGTTTAAAAAAATTAAAATAAAATAAAATAAGCCACTCTATTCAAGGGTTTGCGGGCATAATATTATGTTTCTATTTGTATTATGTTGTTTCATGGCTAGTTATATGACTGCTATCGTTCTAATAAAACACTAAATAGCTAATTCGCTATGGCGCCGGATCTATTCGATCAACGACTCCAACACCAATTTTTCCACGTGTTCAGACGCAAACCGAAATAAGCACAGGACGTTGAAACAACAAGATACCCACATAAATGATCGCTCTATCTCAACGATACGACACCCTCTCACATAATTATACATATTATATTCTTCCAACGTGCAACAGAAGTAGTTCCAGCATTTCGCTCTAACTAATGAATTTACCATGCAGTTTTTTATACTCTCTGCAACTTGCAAAAAAACCAAAAAGAAATTTGGCCCTCAAACGTCCGGATTTCGAGATGCTCATCCTTTATGGAATTTCACCCTGCAACATAACTCATAATGGAATACGATGATCCATAAATAATGCATCAACGCCAAATTTTTGGTGCACTCCACAGATGATAAAGATACAAAATAGATTCTTAATCAACATGCTAACTGCCCAGATAGAGACCGACATTACAACTAATAAAATACAGTTTGAGAATGTTGAATGTTCGTTGCATAAAAAAAAATTGATTCGTTCATGGATAGCATACAAGGGCTGACAACGCTTTTAAAAGGAAGTTGTAACACTATTTTACTAGGAGGGATAAATATGGAAGAGGAACGCGCAGTTAACATGATTTTTTATCGGTGTTTCTGGTTTTCTCACTGAAACTGGGATTGAGTTTGTGTTTGACGGGGTAATATTGTTCCACTGTATCAGCAGACAGTTCTATATAAATCGATTTCGTTTTTTTTTATTAGCATTGCGAGAAGGGATTAAGGCTCAAGCCGCTGTTGATTTTTGTTTCTTTAGCTTATATTAATGTGAATGGTACTGTATTGTATGTATTCGTGAGGGTTTGTTGGAATGCGTATGGGCTATGTTAAATTGTTTGTAATATACCATATTATTTTTTAATTTTATATTATACCTTTGGTATATGCATATAGATAAAATTCCCCTCATTCATAATACTTATTTATTTATTTATTAAGACATATTTGCAAGTGTCTTGTTTTCTTCGCTTTCCCCTTATACATATAATATTATATTGTTAAACACATTTGAATGGAACATGAAAATTTGTTAAGTTAGCTTAATTTTTTAACTTATTTTCATAAATTTGCAGGGTTAAATTAGAGCTAGAAATGAGTTCAATGCGATTCTTTGTAAAGATAGGTAATTGTTTATTTATATTTACAATTTTTTGTTTTTGCTTTGCATTTAGTTGAGAAGATTATTCTCTGCTTACTTAAAATTTATAATGAACAAATTATACAGCATCATTTTAGGTATGTGAATAAGTTCATCTAGGTAGTTTTCTAGCAAGATTAGTTTATTTGAATTTGTGCTAAATTCATTTGTAGATTTTCAAATTACTTTGGAATTTATGAGTAAATATTCATCCTAAGATTAAAAAACAATTCTTCCCCTTCCCATTAGATCACTTTAGTTCTCGACTAAGGATGAGGCTATCTTGTGCTTAGTCAAAATAGGTTTCTTTTTGTGTTCTTTCGCATCATAAAATTAGTCGCATTTGATTCTTTAAATCTACGCTAGCCGCATTTGATTCTTTAAGTCTCCTAGTGTAGGAGCAAACCTCACGGTGGAGAGACTAAGCCATGGTTTTAGTCAAATCATAAAGGATCATCTCATCTAAACGATATCATGCATATGAATCCTTTTTCCCTTCAGTTTCTTAATCTTGATAACCATTACTCCTAAACAAACTTAATTTTGTCCTTGTGTGTATTGTACATACTAATTTAGGTAACTTCGGTTAAATTTATTTTAGGCTAGTCTTAGTACATGGGTAACTTGAAACGCATTTGAACGAGTATGCATTTCCATCACAATGGAAAAGAGTCTAATTGATACTCTGATCCAGAAATTTCTCATGTGTTGAGCGAGGATATTTCCAAGCATTAACATCAACCAAGGGTCCAGGATCTAGTAACTAAACCCACAACCATAAGGAACATGACCAACAATAAGAAAACGAATGGAAAAACCCACAACACCATGGCTATCTTAGAAATGGAAAGGCTAGTCAAAAGCATTGTAAATCCAATTAATCTTCCATGCCAATGACAAGTCATAACCAAGAAATCACATGCATGTACCCCGCATGCCAAAAATAAAAAAGGAAACTATACATGCAACTGAATACGTGCAAATAAATACAAATAATTTTTTTCATCCCATTGTTTGTTGTGCTTTCCTGTTTTCCTTTGCCTTCTTTCTAATGATCCAATGTGCTCCAAGAATGCTGCAATAAAAATTTGTGTCCAAGAATGTGAGAGACAATGTTATACGAAATCTACGGCTGCGAACATAAGTATATTCCCTAGACTAGGTGGCCTAACCTAGAATAACATAAATACAAAGAAGCTAATGTTTTGCTTAAAGTAAATACATAATGGGATGAATCCTACATTAAACAAGTCATATGATTCACTCCTGTCCTAGCTTGTATGCTCCAATATTAGCTTTGCTATAATTAGAACTTGCACGATCTAACAACACAAGCCAATGATCTATGAAATATATGTAGCATCATCTAATCACTTTATTTAGTGTATCAACATGGCATCAAAATACACGAAATCACAACATCATATATAGGGAAACAAAAAAATCTTTGTATAAATAGAAATGGGGAGTGTTACAACCAAATATAGGATTTGATCTTGTAGAAGAGCTTTTGCAATTTTACTTGTCCTTCCTTGCCACAAAGTGAACCTCTATGTCACCCTAATTCATGGAGCAATAACTCTTCACAGGAGTAACATGAGGGTAGAATATATCTAAAAAATGTAACACCCAGCTTTTCAATGGACAAAAAAATGTAGAAGAAGATGGTAATTTGGGAGGTCTTATCCATTTACCAATATAGGATTTAGATCCACCCTTGATGGGAGGATGGACTTAAGGAATAAGGGATGAAAGATCCAAGGTATAATAGGATAGGATTCTAGAATTTCATCCAAGGTAAATAGTTATAACAACTATTAGAAGCTTCTAGAAGAGGAAGGTTTGCGATTCTTTTTATTTTTCCCAAATTTATAGAATCAAAACATGCCCGACATAGGGAAACCTGTAGGTGATCAATGCAAACCAGAGAGGGTTAAATTGTTGGTGAACACAGGTACCTAAGGAAACAAAGTGTGTTACTCCTTAAAATCATTGAAATTAAATAGTTCTAGGCAAAAACTTAGGGATATAAGAGAGTCATGCTTAGACCATTATGCAAGGATGTTGACAAGAGGTAAAAGTATGTTGATTGATCTAGTTTGTAGTTCGATTGACTAGATGTGACAAAATGAACTATAATAGAGAGAATAGAGAGAGAGAGCTACAAGATAAAACTGACAAAATCTAACTAGCGAAAAGCCATCAAATGATCCGCAAAATCCCTTTTATCATTGAGGCCTATATTTTCTTCATTTCTCCTTCAACTTCCTTCTCATGCAAATCTATGACCTTTCACCTTCCTTTTCTCCCATTTCCCTTTATTTCCATAAATAAAATTCCAATTAATTCCTATTTTCCTTTTCCATTTTCCATAGCCCTCAATAAATTGAAAGGAACACTGAATAAGATGCTTTTCCCACCGTTCAACTTGGAATACGTGTTTCATGACATTTGTTTTATATTTTTCCTTTATTAACTTTATTACATGGATTTTTAACCAGGGTTTTTATGGAACCCTCCCCCTTGGGGGAACACTCTTCATGGAGTTCTATGACACCTATGATCAGAAACCCTCTGAAAACAAAATATACTACCCATGTAGCTTTATAACACAACTCATTGTAGTATTCACAATAACAACCATATACACTCATACACATATTCTCCTAGAAGAAAATAATAGTACTGTGTATGGAGATTTATAAATCCATATTGATATAAAATTCACAATAATATACACATATACGCATAGGTAAATTTCATGAAGTAGAAAAAAAAGGATATTGTGCTCATATCAATAGCAAGGAAATCTAGACGCCTATACCTACACCCACAAAAGTAGTATCAAGATTCACCTCCTTCCTAGGAATTCCAGAAGCCACTAAAAATTAAAACCTACATCCAATATCTAGTGCCACAATCCTATGTCACCTTTTCTCTTAGTGAATAGTTATCGACTCATTGTTCCAGGGCACATTCCCAATATGCTTCTGATTCCATCTGCAAGGTGAGTGAAAAAAACCAATGTACTTCTTGGCCTTCCCTTATCCGCTACACAGTCCCTTGGGAAATATAGTCACCCACTTCAGTGGAGTCACACACCTTCCAAGTTCCATCCGCATCCAATTCTCTACTACACTAGGCATTAGGTGACCCCTCCCTTGGCAAGGTTTCCTTGCATCGGAAGGTCCAAAAACCAAGGGATATCGCTACCTCAAAGCCATCATAATAGTCATAGCATGCTCATGCAAAATAAATGGACACTATTAGGTACCAGTATCCCACAATGGCCTTGCTCTCAAATTCTTTACCAACATATTGTTTCCTATTCCAATTCGTTTCACTGTTGCCACTAAATTTCTTACACTCAGTTCCAACCACCCAACTAGGCATTTTCATGCATTCTTATACCAAGAAAATAATTTCCATTAGATTTAAAATAAATTGCAATAAATTCACATCATACCTCATCGGTGTCCCGTTAATAAGGTACACTTGCGATTACGTTCACTTATTGTCATAACAAGTCAAAGTGGTTGTTTGATCAAATCATCATGAATAAACATATCACATCTGGTTAGCTCAAAATTCAACCATCATAAATAAGATTCATAAATCACATGTAACCATCATAAAAAAAACCATAAATCACATGCATAATTAAAAACTATAACAAAATATTGATAATTATCCTTGAATTATTCTTTGCTTCTACCTTTTTCCTTTCCGTACACACACCAGATTGATTTCCAAACCTGACAAGCACCTAGTACCTTCTCTTATATTCAATCACGTACACATACATACAATTTACATCACACCCATACACCCACACATGGTTTACCACACAACACATACAACTACACCTGAAATCCTACACAAGACATACACCTACACTCGGTGTACAACATAACACATACACCCACAGCTGGTGTACAAAATAACACATTTACGTACAAAAAGTACAACACAACGGATACAGATGTCATGATACCATGACTATACAATGCACATTCACAATACCACATGTACATAGCACAAAATGTATGACATGCCCAAAATACCACATGTACAAGAGTACCACATATACAACATGTGCACATTACCACCTGTACACAAAACCACCTACATAATGTGTACACAACATCACATTTAACAACACCACCTACACAACACCACATATACACAACACTACCTACACAATGTGTGAAAAACACCACATGTACACAACAAAAATGAACAACGTGTATAGAAAACCACATGAACAACATGTACACAACACCCCATGTACAACATGTACACAACACCACATGCATAAAACACCACATGTAGAATCGTGCACAGAAAACCACATGTACCTAGCATCACATGTAAAACATGCACACAACACCATATGTACACAACATTGCATATACAACATGTACATAACACCGTATGTACACAACCATAGATATATAACATGTACACAACACTATGTGTACACAACATTGCATATCCAACATGCCCACGACACCATATGTACACAAAACCACATATCCAACATGTACATACCACCAGATACACAACAAGTACACAACACCAAATTTACATAAAACTGTATACATAACAAACACATAACATCATATGTACATAGCACCAGATATACAACATATACACAACACCATACGTACATAAGACCACTATAAAACATTTGCAAAACACACCGTATGTGCATAGCACCATTATTCCACATCACATGTACAACATGTACAACATATACACAATAATACTACCACACATCCAAAGACCACAGTTTCTCTACTAGGAAACTTTTCTTCTAGTGTCTTTCCACCATCCACGCTTGTCCCAACATGTTGCAGATCATACTTCTTTCATTTTTCTAATGTATCCTTCAGAATATTATGTCCATAACATAAACATAGCCATAGTATAATCACATCATATCAATTAGTATACACATGATACTAGCCTCCTATATTTTCCAGGGCTACTCTTTCCACTTTATTCCTCAAAAGACCAAGAATCTCTTCATGTCATTCACCTACATAAATAGTCATTCCCCCAGAATAATAATCTTTGATGATCCTGCCAGACAAAAACATACATGCATACATACATACATACATATAAACATCATCATAAAACAATGATCCCTGACGAACCTCTTAAGAAACAACATACATGCATACATGTATACATATAAAGATATCAAAATAATTACCAAATATCATAAGGTTAAGGTTAATATAGATCCCTTTATCCTTGCACAATATGCACACCATGGACAACAATAGTTCCCAAGATAGCCAAGGCATATGAAACCTCAAATCCATTCATTTTTGCTTTCCTGCTTACCTTCCTCATGACTATCCTACCATAGTCCATTTACACCAATGGACCCAACTAATCCAACTGACTGTCATATTCTTTCCTTCAGCTGCCCTTATACATGAACCAAGTTTCATCATATTATTACATTACTTTTTGGGTTTCATTCCACTCTCGTGAACTCCATTAACTTTTCTCTTTCCAAAACCAATTCTTAACACCTTCAAAACATAAAAGGAAAGAAAAATAAAAAACAATAATAAAAACTTGGAAACCAATAACGATACGACATCACAATAAGATTGGCATGGCCATGCATTAGAAACAAAAAAAACTTCAAATCATGCACAACATATCAAAAAATACCTAAATAACAAAAATAGCAGCAAACACCATGACTCAACCCCATCGTTCCTAATGATTCTAAGGGAAAGTTCAACCCAAGCCATCTTAAAGGATTCATGGGAGTTTCTTTTTCCATGCAATCTCTTACATCACACTACCATAAAAACATAACTATCATTGCATAAATAAATATACAATATACTATATATCTTACCTTACTGTAACCAACATGCATCCTTGTAACTGAACATGTTCATATATCATCTCTCAAGGGACTGCAATTCCCTTGAAGGATCTATTTATGATTAGAAACTAGCCAATATACCTATAAAATACATGTTCATGAATATAGCACATATCCACATAATGAAATATATAAATAAGGTTAAGAAGACTTCTTGTATTCATGCAAATAACTCATTCATTTAGAATTGTGGTCTCCAAACATAGCCTAAGGAATTCTCACCCAATTATTTTCTTTTACCTTTTCCTTGGTACGATTGAGTCTTATTATCTACTATCACATCACACAACTGTTATTTATATAAAATAATAAATTGTTACCTCGTCTTGATATCACCAAACATGTTTCATTGCAACCGCTCACACATTTCATTCACACATTCAAAATATCAAGACATTATATATATTAATTTTAAATTAAACTTTACCAAGAATAATAGTCATATAATTATAAAATCATATTCATTAATCATAATACTACAACTAGAATTTACTTGCACTCAAGTACATATCGACTATCTCAGCGTATATTGTGTTTGTAAAATCATCTTAAAAAAATATCATTCCTTCATGCTATATTATAGACACATACTCATATCGTGGCACTAATAAAGCATTCAAACAACCTATAAACATACCCTATTAGATAAACCAAATAGACAACAAAATCAAACTCATGCCTTAATGTATCTTAGGGGAGTCTATGACATCTGCACAAGTAAGTCGAAATTATTACAACACAATCATTAGAGGAAATTTCAGCCTAAAAGTACCCATAAAATGTTCATGTGTCTTTCATGTCATAATATTTAAACCAATTAAAATCCTTTAAATTTAAAAAGAGGTACATGTAAATATTTTGGAGGGAAAAGAAGAAAAAATACTTTTTTAATTGTATTTTTGGCTTATCTTCTTATACGTTTACTCAAATTTCAAGTGTATACACTCATTGGATGTGGAACCAAATTCCACACCCAATGAGTACCCATTATGGATACCTTTATGTAAGTCAACCAAAGCTTAGACAATACTCCCAGCTGCTCTTAAACACATTTTGGAGAATCTTTCCTTTCATGGGACCTACCAGCCCGATCAACAACATCAGTTGATACTTCTATGTTGTCCTTAAGGGAATTAGAATCCTTCCCTTCCTTAGAAAAATTCTTTCCCGTGATTCGAACCCTCTGCTACTCAAATAATGCACTTTACAAAATAACCCGGTCCCAGTGCGCAGGGTTTTATAGGTGCACCGGTGCTATCTGTAAGATTGAGGTTATGTTTTGGCATGGTGTTTTATGACGCACTGGTGCAGAAGAGTTATGCAGCACTGGTGCATCTTTGTACTAGGAGGCACCGGTGCGTGTTATGATGATAAGCACACTACACTGTATAAAGTTCTTTATTTGTATGTAAGATCATAATAAAATAATGATAATTCTAAAGCACATGAATCTATTTGAATTATTTTCTAAACTTTATTATGTTACAAAATTTCATATTATTCTACATTTATTATTTTACAATTATTTACAAATTTACAAATTTAAATATTTTAATAAAATCATTTCACATTAATACAATTAAAATTTTACCAACATTTTACATACAATTACAATTAAAATCACAATTAGAATTAGAATTAGTTACAATTACAATTACAATTACAAATTTACAATTTCACATAGAATTAGAATTACAATTTTAATTTTACATACGATTACATTTACAATTAAAATTTTACAATTACAATCATTTCATAGTAATACAATTAAAATTTTACAAATATTTTACATACAATTAGAAGTAAAATTAGAATTACATTTACAATTACTATTACAGTTTTACAAATATTTTGCATACAATTACAAGTAAAATTACAATTACAAATACAACTACAATTTTAGAATTTTACATACAATTACAATTACAATTACAATTTTACAATTTGTCATATATACAATTAGAATTAAAATTTTACATTAATAAATATTTTACATACAATTACAGTTAAAATTACAATTACAATTACAATTTTAGAATTTTACATACAATTAGAATTAGAATAACAATTTTACAATTTTTCATATATACAATTAAAATTAAAATTACAATTACAACAATTTAACAATAAATTAAATATTACAATTACAATCAAAATTTTACATTAAATATTTTACATACAATTACAGTTAAAATTACAATTACAAATACAAATACAATTTTACATACAATTAAAATTTCAATTTCAATTACAATCACGACATAATATTTAATAAATAGCATGGTCATTTAATATTAAATTAATTGATAAACATCACGATCATGATAACCATCGTACTAACATCATATTCGACTAAAAAACACATTCAAACGTCAAATTAACATTATATATTAACATCATCACAACACAAACATCAAATACACATCTCATGTCAAATAACTCATGCTATCACATACACATCTATCTGCAAGATGCAAATTAAATAAACATATATAACATGACCTAATAATATACACATCATGATGATCACCACATGTAAATTAAGTACAACTACAACATGAACATAAAATACATGGACTATATATATATATATATATATATATATATATATATATAATCAATACGTGAAAATAGAAAATTGGAAATGGAAATGTTACGTAAAAAGTTGATGCACCTACAACATCAATTGCAAGATACTGAGGCTTTCACTAATGGTGCAGCCGACGGCTTCATTATCCAAATTTACCATGATCATGACTAGTACTGATGGATGCTGCAGACTGTTGACTGGATATGGCCGATGGTCCAACCTCATCTCCATAATGACTGCTAGATGCTAGTGGAGACTCATTCTCATTAGGTGCGGTGTGAGGTTAACGATCATGAGATGTTGAGTCACTGCTCGCGGACTATCCATCATGTGTTGTGGCTAGACCAGGCCTATAAGTTGAAACATTCCTCATCAGTTTCGTAACAGCAATCATATCTCCTATGAAATGTCGCATCAGGTTGTACATGTCACGCGGCATGCCTTTCCACATTTGTAATAACCTATCATCGGCCTGTATGTCTCTGTAATGAGCGGGCCTAATGCCTGCCTAAACAACCAATGCACTGAGTTGGTTTCCCAACTTCATCCTGTATCTAGTATAAGGTCAACCGCACCTAGCAAAAGGCAGTATCAACGCACCAGCAGGAGCATGTCTCTCTGCATCGGCCTCCTGATCATGATCATCGACATCTGCCATGCCCTGATCATCATCAGGATCCACAATTGGATCATGTGATAGTGTCGGCATCTCGTCGCCATCAAAAGAGCCAATGTCTACAAAATACATACAAGTACACAACAATAATTAGACAATTTCATTACACAATCTAATAAAAACAATTTAAAGAACATGTTAGAATAAATATAGATAAAACAGTAATATTACCTCTATCATCTGGCAGCTCATCATCTGTGAAGAGGATGTTGGCACACCCTCGCCAATTCAATCCAGCATAAGGACAGGGGACCATAATGAAGGGATGAAACTCATCAACACTAGCTAGTAATTCCAGTGCATCATATGATATCCTCGCTGGAAACATAGTCTTTCCCCTCTTGGGCACCATCTGCCCCCACATGTGCATCCGGGCCTCCAACATCGGCCTATGAGGCTGCCGAACAAAAGTACGCCTCATCTCTCGAAATCTCTCAAAAAATTAACAAAAAAGATATCAAGAAAAAGAGAAGTTGACCCTCCCTTGTGCATGAGCACAAAATCTATTTAAGGCCACACATAATTGTCGCAAAAAAATGGCAGACCACTTCACAAGTCATGGCTCCTGTACTAAATAATCAACATAATATAGAAGTGAGCATCTAATGCGTTTCTCGTCACTGGTGTTATGTGAAATTTTCGAAATGAGAAGTGAGAGGCACTGCATGTCCTATCTACCAAATGCACCAATACGTAACTAACCTCCAACAACCTGAAACTCTGAAGGAGATAGTACATTTGCTAAAATGTATCTCTAGAAGTAAACTAATTGACTCCTTGCTACACAACCAGTTGGAACCTATGGGAATGCGGGAAAATCAACCCCTCTCCTCGATAGCCCTGTAATGAAATATATATCCTCCTTAGTGGGTGTGTACCACTGGTCAAGACCAACATAGAAAGCCTGTTGGTGGGAATTCCACCTACGGATAAGATGTCTCAAAAACACACTATAGGCCTTTAGAGAAGTAGCCTCCTCATAAAACTTGAGGAGGCTTACCTGCCTTAGGAGCCCCTGGGTATCTACTATAATACGGCGAGGGTATACATCTCTCTCCCTCTCTTGTGCCTCCCACTGGAAAAGCATGTCATACTGCTCCGCCTATTGTTGTTGTTGTTGTTCCTCCCCTTCTGTCTAAATAATTGACATATTAAATAATTTTTTTTTATTAAATTAGAAATGTATTTAGGAATATACATATATAATTTTTTTTGGAAAAAAAAACCGACCAGCCGGTGTGCCACAAAAACAATCATGCACCGGTTCCGGTGCGGCATTTGTTTGTAGCACACTGGAGGCAGTGCCTCAGATGACATTAAATGCACCGTATGTGGTGCACCTGAGCTTTTTTAAAGCACTATTGACTATATATGGTGTCAGAAGAGCAGTGCACTGACTAAAATATATGCCCCAACACGTATAGTCGTGTCAACGCACCGACTTCCTAACAAATTACATAGTCAACAGTGTGATCTTTTACCAGGCCGCACCGTTGACCCTGTTGGAATGCCAAATCTGGTGCACTGACTAACATCGGGGTGGATATTTCCATCAATGCGCCTTGTTGCTATTCCCATGGTCAATGGTGCGACCAGTTAAATGACCGCACCGCACTTTTTTTAAATTTTAAAATAACGCGAGGCACCTTTCGGTACCACCCAGGACACGGTGCAGATACCGTTAGCACTGGATGTGGTGTGGCCTATAAATTTTATAGGTAGCAATGCTTACCGGTGTGAGCCGAATGGCCTGTGCGCACTGCGCGACAATTTCTTTTTTCTTTTTAAATGGTTAGTTTTAAGGTTATTTAAAATTCTAATCGCTAAAATGATTAGTTATGGAAAAACAAGAAAAATACCTGTACATTTCACCATCGAGGAGGCATATTGGCTGTAGAGTTTTCAAAAGAAAAATTTCCCACCATTTTTCAAAATGCAAGCTAGATATTGGTGGGCAATGCATGAAATGGTTTCAATGGGAGCACCGATGTGAGGGAATCTTAGAGAAGGAGAAATTGCACTGATGCTTGAGAACTCTGGAGCACTGAGAAAAGTGAAAAATATGGTTTTTTTGGCCATAATTTCTTTTTTATGTAACCTTGTTCTGGTGCACGGGGTTTTATAGACACACCGGCGTGGTTTCTTAGGACCGCACCGGGCAGTTTTAGTTTTGGTGTGGTGTTCTATGATGCACGAGTGCGGTTCCTTAACACTGCACCGAGATGTTTCTGTTTTGGCGTGGTGTTTTATGATGCATCGAGGCTGAACAGTTGTGAAGTACCGGTGCTCTACAGTAATAGGACGCACCAGGTGGGCATGTAAGGAACGAACGGTGTCCAGTGTGCCAATGTTTTGTGCAACCGATGCTTTCTCTTGTAGAGCGCACCGGTGATTGAGAGCTATGGAGCACTGAGAAAAGTGAAAAATGCGGTTTTTTGGACGTAATTTTTTTTTATTATTTAACCCAGTTTCAGTGGATGGGTTTTATAGGGACACCGATGTTGTTTCGTATGGATGCGCCGGCTGTTTCTATTTTGACATAGTGTTTTATGATGCACTGGTGCAGTTTCTTAACACCGCATCGGGCAGTTTCTGTTTTGGCACGGTGTTTTATGATGCACCAGCGTGGAAGATCTGTGAAGCACTGATGCTTCATAGTAATAGGACGCACTGGGCAGGTGTGTATCGAGTGCACGGTGCTCGATGTGCCAATGTTTTGTGCGCACCGGTGCTTTCTCTTGTAGAGTGCACCAGTGATTGAGAGCTCTGGAGAACTGAAAAAAATTGAAAAATCCAGTTTTTTTGCAATATTTTTTTTTTAATTTAACCCTTTTCCAGTGCGTGTGGTTTATAGCCGCACTGGTGTTGTTTCTTACAAACGCAGTGGTCAGTTTCTATTTTGGCGCGTTGTTTTATCATGCATTAGTGCTGTTTCTTAATACTGCACCGGGCAGTTTCAGTTTTGGCGCGGTGTTTTATGACGCACTGGTGTGAAAGAGTTGTGAAGCACGAGTGCTCTACAGTAATACGACGCATAGGGCAGGTGTGTACGGAGTGCACAGTCTCTGGTGTGCTAATGTTTTGTGCGCACCGGTGCTTTCTCTTGTAGTGAGCACTGGTGTGATGTTGGATTATAAGCACACCGAGCAGAAAAAATCCGCAAAACCCTCAGCCTACCAACCTCCTCTAGTAACCTCTGCTAGAAATGAATGTATTTAGTATTTTTATAAGGGGTTCCTCAAAAACATCTGCCAGAGGGTATTTTCCTTGTAGTGATATTTTGGTTTATAAACTTTAGTTCTCTTGATCTCTTCCTCATGCATAAATATTTATTTTTGTCCCCCTTCTTCTTGAAATAACCCAATTGTATTTCATATGTGGGTCTTCAAAAAATTCTCTATTACTATGCTAAGATTCCCTAAGTTATACTTATCAATTTTTTTGTTCTGGAATTTTTTTAGAGTTTAACTACATTTTTTACTTGCTCTTTTCTTGCACTTTGATACTTGCATGAATATACGATTTGATGATTTGTCTTGTTTCACTTCATTCTCCTAATTCTACTCTTTAATTCATCAGACTCACCCTACAATTTTATGTGGGAAAAAATGAGCTTAACTGCCCAGTTTTGCTATTATGGAATTGTTACAGGTTTTGGCAGAGTTTCTTCTATTTCTGGTACTTCACTAACTTTGGTTGAACTTCCAAATCAACCTCTTAATTTTTTTTTTCTACCAATAATGTTGCCAACCCATCCATATCACCATATTTAAATTTTAATGCTTCTGCTATGTTTTTCATAATTGCCAAATATTTGCTACATTTCCCATTTCTACCAAAATTATGTTCAAGATCCTATATATTGGCCCCTTAGCTCATATAACCAAGGAAAATGACCTAAAATTTAATTTTGACTACTTATTCGACTTGTGCTATGTTCTTTGCACCTTAATCCCTGAGGGTTTATCTTTCATTACAAGCTGCCACTGCACTCTTGGTCTCTTCAAACAAAACCATGTCCTAGAGCTAAACCTTAGCCGTTGACTCCTTTATCTCGACACTCCTCTATTACACCTTGAATTTCCTTCAAGGGTTTTCCTTGTGGGATGAGCTACCAGGTGGGTCTGCATTTTTTCCTTCACATTGGTCACTGTTGTTGAATGTAATCGTTTGTATCTCAGAGCCATTCATCCCAAATACTCCTCTGTGCTCTCATATGTTATGTTAGAGG
This sequence comes from Pinus albicaulis, assembly GCA_034641835.2. Taxonomy (NCBI): domain Eukaryota; kingdom Viridiplantae; phylum Streptophyta; class Pinopsida; order Pinales; family Pinaceae; genus Pinus; species Pinus albicaulis. The sequence continues at coordinate 1,025,232,818 of CM076570.1, forward strand.
TTTGAGGATTGGGATGCGTTGTCCTGATTAGTACCACCCCTATTCTCATGGACCAATCAATTCTAGCTTGGGTGAGTTGTCTTCCATATGTCCCTAATGCCTAGTCATATCGTAGGTCCTCTACCTGTGAACTTCTAAAACTTCCAAGATCAAGCCTATGAGATGACATCATGCTTACATCATCTCCACCATGTGGTGCCATCTGAGTGGTGACACCTATCACCGAAATTTTTTCCATTCGAGTACCTGAAATTCCCAAAAACACTTGCCATGTGTCCACCATACTAGAATGCCACCTCTCCAGTTCTATCATGATCAACAATGAATAAGTTGTTCCCATGTGTCCTCTAGAGAAGAGAGAGAAAGGGTCTCAAGCCTTGGTTTTGCGCCAATTTCCTTTGTAAAATATTAAGGGTATCGACCTATTTATTTACATTGTTGCATCTTCTCCTTGCACTACATTTCCCGATTGTAATACTATTGGGCCTTTATCTTCTGTGCACATTTAAAAACTCTTTAGTACTCTTTCCACGATTGTGTCACCCCAATTTGTAAACATCCCTTTCTTCATTACCCTAGCACCCTTTGAAAGCTTATCAGGTTAGTCCCACTTCGGCGAGCTATATACAACCAATATAAATGATTGCTTATTGTTGTTTTCAGAGCCACATTTTCTTGAGTTTCGGAGAAAAACATCTAGTGGTTTACGCTGACTTCTTGTATGGTTTGTGCTATATATAGCGGGGGGTGGGTAGCTAACGCAATCATCCTTCATTGTTGATATAATTATCAACGGTATGGGAAAACTGCCCATTTCGCCACCCTCTTCTTCATTAATAGTCGAACGATGGACCCTCGCAAAATTTTACTAATGCATCAGTGGGGATATGTGCCACCCAATCCACCACTGAACATGCTCAATGTTTAATTTTTGGGCCCCCCCAACCTTCCTCCAGCTACTTCAATTTCTTTGGAAATGCGCCAAACTTAACTGCTCCAAAGTAGTCAACCATATTTAGCTCTCGAAACTTTGACTTTTTAGGTCTAGGATTTGACTGGAAATAACGCCTCATCCAAGAGGCCATTTTATGACTTTCACATACCACTAGAAAGATAATTTTGAGATATTTCCATATAAGTGGTTTCCAACTATAATAGAGATGATCTACTATCCAAGAATTTACTACAAATTATCTGCACCATTTCACCAATTCACTATGTTCCATTGTATTATAAGCTTTGAATCACCTTTTCAATACATGTGTTGGTGTTCCTTCTTCTTGTAGCCTTGCCAGCTTTTCCACTGCATCAATGAAAACATCATAAATTATTTTCCATTGCTATAAATATTTTATTTTACAATTAATGACAACATATTTCCAACAATCTCCCCCTTTGGCATTGATGACAACACAATGATCAAACAACATCTCCAATTATCAACAATAAATGATCTGTTTGATCAGAAATACTTCTCCCCCTTTTAGTTTTTGGTTGGAGATATTTCTTTATTTTTTATGATCATGAAGACTTATCCCCTTTTGAAATCAATGGAAAATATACTAACGTGCTCCCCCTATCAAAAATCTCCCTCTTTCTTTCTAATGTTGTGGACCTATCAAAAACTTCTTCTTATGTTGAAAAACTCAGCTATCTCTTATATGATCAAGGAAACTTCCTCTTTTCCTTGTGAAAAAGGTTGAGTGGAAAGGAGAGGAGTAATTACTCCCAATATCTGCATTGAGTATTCAAGATATATCTCTTTATAAAACAACACACCCTTGTATAAATGATCCATGACAAAAATAAATCTTTCCGTTCTGAGTCTCAACTAGGTTTACATTAATAATAGTGCATTCCTAGAAATATACACCTAACCTCCAGCAAAAAAAATATCCTATTACTAAAACCATCAACTTGTCAAACGTTATTTCATTACAAATATAGAGGAACTCTCACCAATGCATTCTTAAAAAAACAACTCGTACTCTACTTGACAGGCTTATAATGGCAGCAGACTCACCATCTAAACTTTAACTCACCATGAACATTACAGCATTCAAATAAGGAATATTTCACAAACGCTTGTAATAACAATATCATACCAAAAAAATCAAAACCATACTCTGATAAGAGTCTAATGACAATTAATACCAATTGATAATACCTTTGATACCAATTACTGAATTCATGCCACTGATACCAGTTAGCATCTGGAACAACCTAAAAGCATCACATCAGTTAATCCATTCTGCATTTCATATTTTAATCACTCAAATAACATTTATATGCAGTGAACACCATTAGAATTTGTCCTTCATTCTTATCCTTAGGAAGAAAACAAATAATACCAGTTGTTAATGAATAATTTAATATTCAAATCTTAACATGAGTATACTCCCATTGTGGCTATGCTACCTCTTTGCATCAGGAATCTATACTCCCACAAGACAAGAAAAAATTGACAATATACAAATCTTCATTCCTATTTTGTCATAACCATCTATACATATTAAGACTATCCATCTCATTTTACAACAACACTACTCAATAACATTGTATTAAAACAGAAAACAAAAAGAAGGAATACTTGCCTTATCTTTCAGATGAAATATTAAACATGTTCCTTTATGCTCATTGAATATGACCTTTTTGGCTTCCCTTGAAGACAACATATTTCGAATGAAGAGGAACATAGGATCTACTCTCCCTACGTAGATTATCTCCCTTTTTCATCCACACTTGGGTCTATTGAGTTTAGTCAACATCATGAGTTTATATCCTGTGTCGGTCTAGCATTATTGCCTAACTAATTAACTTCTTGCAAAACCACTGATTATTCCTTTTGTTAGCACCAATAAAATCCAATTTTAATTTTACCTATTTCTCTTATTTCTCATTGTCTGTGCTTGTTCTTTTCAATGAATTACTAGCATAGTTACTGCTCATTTTTTTACTGGAATCTCTGTCTGTTGCAGGATATATAAGAGAGATCAACCAAGAATTGTAGTCTCAGATATGCTAATCTTCTGCTGATAATTTTAAAACGCAAACAATGGTTTATGTTTCCTCCATTCACCATTTTACTTGCATCTCTGGTTTCCATTGCGCCACCAGAAATATTTCCTTTGAGGGGAAAAGGATCTATTTGCATGGTTGTTAGAATTTCTCTTAGCAACTTATGGTTGTGCTGAAATGGGGTGTTACAACTCTTCTATTGTACCTTCTTTTTATTCTTTGTATACTTGGAGGAAAATTACCGTATGTTACTACATTAAAAACATATGAGGAGAAACAAGCATTTGTATTGATTCCAGGAACTCCTTTTGTCTTCATGTGGTTGTGTTGTTTTCTATTCCAATACAGTGTTATCTGCAAGTATTCCTTTACCCAATTTGGTGGGTCTCTTTAGCGTTGTTTCCGAGTCAATGTAACTATCCAATATTATCTCTGCCTCTGAGGAATAATGGCTTGTTTGAATTTCTTCAAATGCTTCAAAATTATTTACATCCATCTGAAGATTCATCAACTTGTCTTTTAATATCTTATTCACCTCTTCTAGCTATATATTGGTTTCTTTCATATCCTTTATCTCCTCAAGGATTGTAATGAGTTTCCTTTTCAAATATATATTTTCTTCAAGATCTTCCAAATCACTAGAGGAGCCACTAGATTCAAAACTAGTTTTAACTTCACTCACATATTGCTCAGAGTTTGTTCCCTTGATGACAACACGGATTCTTCTACTGACACATTAGATTTTGTTTCTTCCTCTTGACCATAGATGGTAACATATTCTTATTTACCATGTACTATATCTACTATGGTTGTAACCACTTTCTCCCACACATACCCAAGTTCACTAGTCCACTGGGTAAATATGTGACGAGGAGTTACTACGATATGACTGAACCTCCTAGGTCACCTTAAGGAATTGGAATCAATAAAAACAAAACCTCATTTGCTTCCCTTAGGTGCTATACCAAGCTAACAAGTTCCAAAAACCTCAGTTAACTTTCTTTTTCATTGACCTAAACTCTGAGTCTCATCCACAATCATGTATCCTTACAACTGAAAGCCTCCAGTCATATGAACATGCATGCAAGGGAGAAGTTGCATTCTAAATTTCATCGTTCTATGTTTTTTATTGCAAAATATCTGCCACCTTTTCAGGGCTACAATTGAGGTCACTGCCCAAAACTTGATGAAACTTTCCAAAAAAATGAATGATACAAAAACAAAGCCTTCCATAAAAAACTTAGACAATAACTTGAGCTAAAAAGTCCTATCCATGACATTCATTCCATCAAACACAACATCAACATTAAATCTACATGTCATGAATGGATATCTGAGCATAGAGATCTCATATTTATTTTAGAATCATGAAGAAGGTTAGATACCCTCTCATAACATATGAATTATCATCTATTAGGTCATACATTCATTAAGAGTTCATTTACGAACCACATCATGATAAGAGACATAACTCAAGTCTACCATAAAACAATTCTTATAACTAGTAGCATATAACCAAAACAATAATAATAATCATAGAACAACCATTAAATCCACATATTTAAGATAAACATCCAAATATTGTATTTATTACCTTAAGACTGAAAGTGAAATATCAACAACTGAGGTAATTTTTTGTTAATAGGTTTTTAATTATTTATTTATATGGTTATTTAATTTTTGTTTTTTGTTTGGCCAATATGAGCCAAAATTAATTTTATTATTATTTTGAAGACATGACATACTTACACATGTCCCTCATATTGGATTGTAAAATAAGCTTTTCAACTCAATAAAGTTATTTTATTTTTAAATATTATTGACTACAAACAAACCCTAGACCAAGCTCTTTATTATAAGTGGATTTATGTTAAAATAATAAAAAATCCTTTAATAATCGCTATAGGATTTATGCCTTCAATATTAAACAAGCGAAAATATTATATCGAGGTTATCACCGCTTTGATATCGGAGGAATTCCATCAAAATCCCCGACATTCAAAGTCTGATCCACAATGTGGCCATAGTCCGTTTTTCAATAATCAAATGAAATATGAAGCTTGAATGATATATACAAAATGACTATCTTATGGCGCAGGAGAGGTCCCAGGTGCCACATCATATCTTCCACTCTTGTACATCGTAATAAATATCGGAGTTTCCTCTCAGAACTCGTATAAAAATACATACGATAACACTCCTTCTCCGACCTCCGATATCGGCCCTCCTCTCCGATATCACGAAAGTCTTCCCTCGCCAATATCTCCAATAAATCATCCTTCCAGACCCTTGGGGCTTGGCACCTGTCGATTTTTTTGATCTGCCAACTTAATAATTAAAAAAAAAAGTCCACTTTATTCAATGGTTTGCGGGCATAATATAATGTTTTTTTTAATTATATAGTTTCATGTATATGACTGCTACCATTCTAATAAAAGCTTATATAGCTAATTCACTCTTACTTTTCTGTTAACAGGAAGGTGCCCAGGGCTGATACCGAGGATATATTTGATCAATGACTCCATAACCTATTCTTCCATGTGTTCATATGTACACCAAAATAAGCACAAGAGGTTGAAACAAAAAGATACCCGCTTAAATTCTTGCTCTATCTCAACGATATGATACCCTCTCGAATAATTCTACAGATTAAATTCTTCCAACGCGAAACAGACGTAGTTCTAGCAGTTTTCTCAAACCAATGAATTTCCCGTGGCATTTTGAAAATAAACAAAAATGAAATTTGGCGCTCAAACGTCCTGATTTCGAGATGCTCATCCTTTATGGAATTTCACCCTACAACAGAACTCATGATGGAATACAATGATCCCTCAATAATAGATCAACGTCGCATTGATTGTTCACTCTACAAATGATGAAGATACAAAGTAGATTCTCAATCAACCTACTAACTAGCCAGATAGAGACCGACATTACAATCAATAAAATATAGTTTTAGAATGCTGAATGTCCGCTCAATTCTATGATCAGTTAGAAAAAAAATTAATTCAATTCTTTCATGGATAGCATGCAAGGGCTGACAACACTTTTAAAAGTAATTTACTAAGAGGGAGAAATATGGAAGAGGAACGGGAAACTAGCATGATTGTTATCGTTGTTTATTGTTGTCTCACTGAAACTAAGATAGAATTTGTGTTTGACGGAGAAATCATGTTCCAATGTATCAGAAGTCAGTTTTATATAAATCGATTTCATTTTATTTTAGCATTGTGAGAATGGGTTAAGGCTCAAGTCGTTTCTTTAGTTCATATAAGTGCGAACGGTATTGTATTGTATGTATTCGTAGGGGTTTGTTGGAATGTGTAAGGGTTATGTTAAATTGTTTATAGTATAATATTATTATATTTTGATATATAATATTATATTGTATACCATATTTTATGTTTCATATGCATATCATATTTTTATTTGGTATCTTACTTTTGATATATGCATATAAATAAAATTTCCCTCATTCATAATACTTTTATTATTATTCTTATTATTAAGATATTGCTAGATTTAAATATTCAAGTGTCTTATTGTTTTCTTCAATTTTACCCCATACATATAATATTACATGGTTAATCACATTTGTATGGACCTTGAAAATTTGTTAAGTTAGGTTAATTTGGTAAATTATTTTCATTAATTTGAGGATTAAATTAGAGTTATAAATGAGTTCAACGGGATTTTTTTTTAAAGGTAAATAATTTTTTATTTGTCTTTACAAATTATTTTTGTGTTGTTTTGAATCTAGTTGAGAAGATTACTCTCTTATTATGTAAAATATATAATTAACTCATTACATATCTCATATTAGGTCTATGAATAAAGTCATCTAGCCAGATTGGTTTATTTGCATTTGTGCTAAAGATATTTGTAGATCTTCAAATTACTTTTGGATTTACAAGTAAATCTTCATCCTAAGATCAAAAAAAATTCTTACACTTCCCATTATAGCACTTTAGCGCTTGACTAAGGACAAGGCTATCATGTTCCTAGTAAAGATATATTTTGTTTTGTTTTTTTTCGCATCATAAAATTGGTTTCATTTGATTATTTAAGTCTCCTTGCATAGGAGCAAACCTCACATTGGCTAGACTAAGCCCTGGTTTGAGTCAAATCATAAAGGATCATCTCATCTGAACCATACCATATAGATGACTCCTTTTTCCATTCATTTTCTTAATCTTGATAACCATTACTCATAAACAAACTTAAGGCTTTCCTTGTGCATATTGTACATACTAGTCTAGGTAACTTTGGTTAAATTGACTTTACGCTAGTCTTAGGACATGGGTAACTAGAAACCCATTTGAACAAGTCATGATTGCCATCACAACAGAAAATATTCTAATTGGGACTATGACTGGGAATTTTTCACGTGTTGAGCTAGGAAATTTCAAGGCATCAACAAATATTCTAATTGGGACTATGACCAGGAATTTTTCACGTGTTGAGCTAGGAAATTTCGAGGCATCAACATTTTTTTGCGCTAGAGGGAGAGCCACAAATCTCTGTCCGTGTAAAATTTTATATTTTAAATCTTGGATCATCCTTTGGGTCATGCATTTAGCATACCTAAACCTACCAAAAAATTTCTCAAGAAACCTATCCTGTCTTTGATTAAACCAACATTTGATGGTGAGAGTGGAATTATTGTTGTAGATCACGTTTCACAATTTTTGTTCAAATGAAATTCTTCTAATATCATTAATGATAATGAGATATGCATGTTATTATCTCTCACATTTAAAGGTCAGATTAGATGATCATATTCTACACTTCCAGACAAATCTATACATTCCCAGAACACTTTGTTGAAACTTTCCTTTCAGCACATCAATTTTAATATTATGAAAACTTATGTTTAGATATAGGAACTCTTACGATGAAATAAAATAGATCAATTAATGAATTTATAATATATATAAATATATCTATTTTAGATTTGCACTTATAGATGTCCCTTCTAAATATGACTTATCACAATGTTTTCAGTTTCTTGTTTATTCTTCTAGTAAATATAATAGATCACACACAAAAGAACAAGTTTTCTTGATCTCTTCATTAGTCCTATTGAACTTCTAATCAATCTCAGGTAAGGAACTATCACACCTCAACAATTTCATAATGAACAATGTGATAATATTCCTTTATAAGTAGACTCAATTTTAAGAGAAGATCCACCTTCAATCAACAATTATTATCACATCCATGAGGAGGAAAATAATATGGATGTATATAATATGATAAACACTTGAGTCCACTACTTTTTGTACCCCACTTTTTGTACCCAAACCTTTTCATTGGTCGAAGTACAAACCAAAGTGATATTATAGATCTCTCTCACAAAAAATTTCCTTCAAAAGTTTCAATTTTCTTTGAGGACCATTTTTCTTGTGAGATGGGATATTTATCCATCCTTGATAATTTTCAATCACCTTTCATTCCTTATGTTGATTCTTTTGAATTAGACCAATTAGACCAATTTCAAGAAAGGGAGGCCATATATGACAATTTTTTCTATGATGAGATTGTTGAAATACCTTTGTCACAAAGAGATCTTGAGTCAAATATCTCAATAGATTCATCTTCTATTTTTGAACTTTTCCTACGAATAAACACAACATTTTATCTTCTGATGTACCTTATCATCAGGTTTCCAATTATTTCCGTATTCATAATCCTATGAAAGATTTTCACGATAAAATCTCTTCGCCTTGTCTTCCTATTGCTAGGTGTTCTAGTTCTCCTTGTAATTTTAATAAAAGTAGATTGGAAAATCATGTATATACTATTCACATATTTCAACAAACTTCAACATCTAAAGTTATATCATCTAAATTTAGTCTGTCAATTTCTTTTCCTTGGAATGATATTCAAGAGATATAAAGTATTCACCCTTAATTCTATGATCCTTTTGAAATCTTCTTGAAGGAATTGTTTCAAAGGAAGATTGTTATACATAAATTGTCTTTTTATAAACTTTTATGGTTAGATGTACATAGTTGTGTTTTGGTTTCTTATATCTTTGTTCTACTACCTTTACTAATGCATGTCAAATCTCTCAATGCAGGGGAAAAACTGATGCAATAGCTGCATTGGAAATATACGTATACATGCTCAGTTTTTCCTGATGCAAATTTTGTATAGTGTGTATGTAGCATTTAGAATGAGCTTGATTTACTTAAATTTCACTTTTTGAATAAATCAATCATGGTGAATTAGGACTTTAATCATCATAAATATAATTATTTTGATTTCAATTTAAGCTTTATTTTTAGTATTTTTTTTAAACTAGGTTATTTTGAATAAATATCAATATCTTGGTGATAACATTAAAAGAAAATTAGTAAGCATGATTGCACCATAGTCAACATTTCATAGAGCCTTATCCATCACAGCTCGACCAGACACGTGTATCACCATCTCAACCTATGCAAACATGATTTTGAGATTTTTGTTGCATTTTCTTGTCTTGTTTCCCTTTAAGGCTTGATTGTTTTATTTACATTTTACTTAATTTTGTTTCCTTTTTTTTTTTAATTCTCTTTTTCTTGTGTATACTACCTTTTATGGTTTATTTTGAACCTTTTATATGGAGGAACCTTACCTAAAATGACCAGATATGTTTGTCCACATAGGGAAATTCTCACTCTTTATTTATAACTAGATATAAGTTTCCTACCTCTCATATCTTAATCATTTATCATGGGGAAGATAGAGTCCCGGATCAAATAGTTTGAGATCATCAAAATAGATGAACTAATTATCATCAGTAAAAAATTTGAATCCCTCCCATCCTCCTTCACATATATAAAATACTTTCCTTTGGTAGATGTCAATAGGTCTAACAAAGTCTATCTTTAATAGACTTCCATATTTTTTTCAATACATATCCTCATGTACCACCCCTCTCTTTTCACCCAATTTCCAAACAATAAATACTAAAAGAAATTATCTACATTATAATCAAAAGGGTGGTTAAAAGAGAGTTGAAATCGCACATTTTTGGGAAGTACAGGTAAACCTGTCGAGGCTATGGACGCTCACTCGTAGTGAAACAATTTCATGTAAAGGAGTAATGTCATATCAGATGTTATCTAATCTTCAAGTGGCTTCCTAACCATTTTCACTATTCATTAATACAGTTCTAATTTAAAGTAAATAATTTTTCTTTTCTTTGGATTCATTATTTTGGAACTAGGCATTCAAATAATAGCCAAAGACATTACCACTAATAAAATACAGTTTGAGAATGTTGAATGTTAGTTGCATTAAAAAAAATTGATTCGTTCATGGATAGCATGCAAGGGCTGACAACGCTTTTAAAAGGAAGTTATAACACTATTTTACTAGGAGGGATAAATATGGAAGAGGAACGCGCAGTTAACGTGATTTTTTATCGGTGTTTCTGGTTTTCTCACTGAAACTGGGATTGAGTTTGTGTTTGACGGAGTAATATTGTTCCACTGTATCAGCAGACAGTTCTATATAAATCGATTTCGTTTTTTTTAGTAACATTGTGAGAATGGATTAAGGCTCAAGCCGCTGTTGATTTTTGTTTCTTTAGCTCATATCAATGTGAATGGTATTGTATTGTATGTATTCGTGAGGGTTTGTTGGAATGCGTAAGGGCTATGTTAAATGGTTTGTAATATAATATTATTATATTTTAATATTTAATATTATATTGTATAATATATTATATCTTTTATACGCATGCCATTTTTTTAATTTTATATGATACCTTTGGTATATGAATATAGATAAAATTCCCCTCATTCATAATACTTATTTTTATTTATTTATTAAGACTTTGCTACATTTAAATTTGCAAGTGTCTTGTTTTCTTCACTTTCCCCTTATACATATAATATTATATTGTTAAACACATTTGTATGGAACTTGAAAATTTGTTAAGTTAGGTTAATTTTTTAACTTATTTTCATTAATTTGTAAGGTTAAATTAGAGCTAGAAATGAGTTCAATGGGATTTTATTTGTAAAGATAGGTAATTGTTGATTTATATTTACAACTTTTTTTTGTTGCTTTGTATCTAAAGATTATTTTTTCTGCTTACTTAAAATTTATAATGAACTTATTATATAGCTCATCTTAGGTATGTGAATAAGGTTATTTAGGTAGTTTTCTAGCAAGATTAGTTTATTTGAATTTGTGCTAAATTCATTTGTAGATCTTCAAATTCCTTTCAAATTTACGAGTAAATATTCATCCTAATATTAAAAAAACAATTCTTCCTGGAGTAAATTTGCAAGTGTCTTGTTTTCTTCACTTTCCCCTTATACATATAATATTATATTGTTAAACACATTTGTATGGAACTTGAAAATTTGTTAAGTTAGGTTAATTTTTTAACTTATTTTCATTAATTTGTAGGGTTAAATTAGAGCTAGAAATGAGTTCAATGGGATTTTATTTGTAAAGATAGGTAATTGTTGATTTATATTTACAACTTTTCTTTTTGTTGCTTTGTATCTAAAGATTATTTTTTCTTCTTACTTAAAATTTATAATGAACTTATTATATAGTTCATCTTAGGTATGTGAATAAGGTCATTTAGGTAGTTTTCTAGCAAGATTAGTTTATTTGAATTTGTGCTAAATTCATTTGTAGATCTTCAAATTCCTTTCGAATTTACGAGTAACTATTCATCCTAATATTAAAAAAACAATTCTTCCCCTTCCCATTAGATCGCTTTAGTTCTCGACTAAGGATGAGGCTATCTTGTGCTTAGTCAAAATAGGTTTCTTTTTGTGTTCTTTCGGATCATAAAATTGGTCACATTTGATTCTTTAAGTCTACGCTAGCTGCATTTGATTCTTTAATTCTCCTAGAGTAGGATAAAACCTCACGATGGAGAGACTAAACCATGTTTTCAGTCAAATCATAAAGGATCATCTCATCTAAACGATATCATGCATATGACTCCTTTCTCCCTTTAGTTTCTTAATCTTGATAACCATTACTCCTAAACAAACTTAATGTTGTCCTTGTGCGTATTGTACATACTAGTTTAGGTAACTTTAGTTAAATTCATTTTAGGCTAGTCTTAGGACATGGGTAACTTGAAACCCATTTGAATGAGTCAGGATTGCCATCACAATGGAAAAGAGTCTAATTGATACTCTGATCGGGAAATTTCTCACATGTTGAGCCAGGATATTTCCAGGCATCAACACCAACCAAGGCTCTAGGATCTAGTAACTAAACCAAAAACCATGAGGAACATGAGCAACAATAAGAAAACGAACGGAAAATCCCACAACAACATGGCTATCTTAGAAATGGAAAGGCTAGTCCAAACCACTGTAAATCCAATTAATATTCCATGCCAATGACAAGTCATAACCAAGAAATCACATGCATGTACCCTGCATGCCAAAACTAATAAGGAAACCATACATGCAACTTAATACCTGCAAATAAATACAACTAAATTTTTTCATCTAATTGTTTGTTGTGCTTTCCTACTTTCATTTGCCTTCTTTCTCCGGATCAAATGTGCTCCAAGAATGCTGCAATAAAACTTGGTGTGCAATAATATGAGAGAGAGTGTTATACGAAATCTATGACTACGAACATAAGTATATTCCCTAGACTAGGTGGCCTAGCCTAGAACAACATAAAGACAAAGAAGTTAATGTTTTCCTTAAAGTAAATAGATAATGGGATGAATCGTACCTTTAACATGTCATATGATTCACTCCCCTCCTAGCTTCTACGCTTGAATATTAGCCTTGATTTCTATAACTAGAACTTGCACAATCAAACAACACAAGCCAATGGCCTACGACATATATGTAGCATCATCTAATCACCTTATTCAGAGTATCAACATGGCATAAAAATACATGAAATAACAACATCATATATAGGAAAATAAAAAAATATCTGTATAAATAGAAATGGAGAGTGTTACAACCAAATATAGGATTTGATCTTGTAGAAAAGATCCTGCAATTTTACTTGTCCTTCCTTGCCACAAAGTGAACCTATATGTCACCCTAATGCATAGAGTAATAAGTCTTCACAAGAGTAACATGAGGGTAAAATATATCTCCAAAATGAAACACCTAGATTTTCGAAGGACAAAAATATCTAGAAGAAGATGCTAAGTTGGGAGGTCTTATCCATTTACCAATATAGGATTGAGATCCACCCTTGATGGGAGGATAGGCTTAAGGAATAAGGGATGAAAAATTAAAGGTAGGTGTTACACAAAAAATTGTCACCTTGACATTCTACTATTTGTATGAGCTCATTATTACTCATACTTCCCCCTCTGCAAGTCTAACATATCAGTTCCTCATATCAAGCCTTGAAAATCAGGGAAAAGTTCCTAAAAATCTCCTAAACTTTGGTGTCGCACTTTCTCTCTATCTTGCCTGCAGTCCCACACCTAATGTTCAGCTCTCCTGCGTACCTGAACGCACTTTATCTGTGTTAAAGGTGCGGACCCCTGTAATATAAAAAAGGCACAAGTAAATTCCAAAAATCTCAATAAAATTATATTCTAGAAGCTTCTAGAATGGATCTTGCGGTGGCAGAACTGCTCTTGTGACGTGCATGAATCCCTTACCTTATGGAGCTAACCCCTTGATGTGAGGAGCTTATCACTTTGAAGGAGGATTCTTTCCCTTCAGACTTGGAACAGAAAACCTCCTCTTTTCCACTATAAAAAGAGGCATTGGGTAGCCTCAAAGGGAGGTCAAGCTTAAGAAGATTTGAGGTTAAGTGCTGTTGAGACTTAGACTTAGTTGACTAAGACTTTTGTGAGGAAAGATTACATACCTCTATTTGCCTTGGTTGGAGGAGTGCAGAGCTTATCAAAGTAAATGAGATTCCTGCTTCGGACCCTGGAGAGTCCCGTGCAACATCAAGGCTCAGGTTGTAAGGATTTTCTTCTTTTGAAATTAATACAAATATACTCATTTTTCTCAATAAGCTTTCAATCAATGGTTTATTTCATAGATTCCTTGATCACTATGATAAGCATGGTTTATGATGATTTCTATACAGGTGCTATGTAATATTTTTCTTGTTTGTGACTGCAGGTTTACGAGGAAAACTCCTTCAAGCGTGCGAAGGAAAACAACGACTTCAAACAAGCACTGGACAAATGGTAAGTCCTTAACACCTCTATAGAGCTTTTCATAGATCGTATATGTTTAGAGAAAGATTAGTCTATTTGGCTGTTTGTTGCTAGATACTTTTAGTACTAGGGAGATCGGTCTTGTCCGCAAGATGGATTAATCCTCCAACAAATTGGCGACTCCACTAGGGAAAGAACTTGTTGTTTTTGGTTCTCTTTTATTTTGATTTGAGGAAACGTTTTTCCTAGTTTCGATTGATGGATATCCGCTCGGGTAGTTTATTTTTTCTCTCGTTGAAAATTTGAAATATTTTATGTTTTTCTTGAACTTTTCCTCGGGGACCGCACTTTGCTATTTCTTTTCACAATGCGCTGGCTTTCGCACTTTCCTTGAGTAAACAAGCATTGAGGGCACTGTTTATTTATAGAGTGAAATTTCGTGGACCTCTGTTAAAATTTTGGAAAAACTCTGTGATTTATTTTTTCCAAATTTTTAGTTTAGATTTAATTTAGATTCTTAGTATCTAAACCACCCGTATTTTTCTCATTAAAACTCATTATGAGTTTCTTTCATCAATTTTTTCATCTCATCAATCTCCATTAAGTTAATTGGGTATTTCGAGTCTCTTTTTTGAGAAATTCTTAATTTGATTTCCTTTGGTCATTACTTGGAGGATTGTCTCAGTCTTTTCACAATTTTGCATCTTTTTTCTTTTGTTTTTCCATGAGTGTTAATCGCCTTTGAGTATTTTTATTTTTAATCTTTGGAACTCTCACCCAATTTTCTTTACTTGCACTTGATTGGTTCTTATATTACATTAGAATCATCTTGTGTTTGAGAATTCTATTGCATAGATCACATTTTCATAATTATAATTCTTATTTTCAGAATATGAATGAAAATGTGCATAGATTACATTTGCATACTTTTCAAGTGAATTGTGCATAGATTACAATTGCATAGTTTACATTCTAAAAAATCAATCGTAGATTTAGATTAGTTTTCTTTGATTTGAATTTAGATGTTTTTATGCTTGTTTTAAAAACACAAAAAAAATAAATAAATTGGGATTGATTTGCATTAGTTTTTCTCGATGAAATTAGTGCATTAGAGAATTTGTTATATTTTCTCTTAGTGATAAATTTTTTGCATTGTTGGAAGTGAATGGAAGCTCTCTCCTTACTTTTTAGTTAGATTCATCGAATTGAAAGATTACATTATCATATTCCCATTTAATAGTTTTAGGTCGGTCATACCAATTCAT
Source organism: Pinus albicaulis (assembly GCA_034641835.2). NCBI lineage: Eukaryota > Viridiplantae > Streptophyta > Pinopsida > Pinales > Pinaceae > Pinus > Pinus albicaulis. Next base: position 1,025,248,223 of record CM076570.1, read on the forward strand.
TGGTTTCAGATCCATTTCATTCCTTTTGAGTAATAATGCCTATGCAACACCAACGCTTTAATTAAAATTCATCTCCTACTTACATTTTTAGGGCTCTTTCACCACCTAGTTCGTGATTAGTGCTTTGGAATAGGTTGTAGTTAACTTTCCAAAGCAACTAAAACAAACAAGTAGATAAATCTTGTGGTAGGAAATAAATCCAACTGTAATTGGTACAATCTGGGAAACTTCTCTTAAAGAAGTCAATCACGAGATCATGTACGAACCTTTGAGACAATCAATTATGTTTCATTGGGGAAGATAGAATATTTTGTGCGCATTAAAAATGGTAAACCTCGGATTAACCATTGTCGAGGACCCTGGGGTCAGTTGTCGGTAAACCTCATATTAACCATGTCGAGGAGCCTTCAAGGGGATTGAGCTTTGTTACTCTGCCCTTGTACGTGGGATCGGATCAGAGACTGTTCCCCCAGTTGTATTTGTTACTGTTGGTAACGTTAGTGTCCATAAGCTTAAGATTATTTCCTAAGGTGACGGTGAAGGAAAGATCTCACTGTACTTGGAGCAGACGTCGACTAGACTCACTTGGAATCTCTGGGGGGTTCTCTTCACACGAGATGGTTTTGTGAAGAAACTTGTGCCAGTCTGTTTCATTAAGTAGGCTGTCGGGGTAACTGTTCCAACCGCCCTTTCTGTATTAAATTATACGATGTTGGATTTCATCACCAACTAGTGTTTTTAGTACGGGAAGTTATTTTTTGTGTGTGGTTTGACTCCTAGATTGGATAGCGCATGTTAATTTGTTTGTTTTTACTTTTAGAGGCCATAGGTGTGAATTGTGAATTTTAATTGTTAGGTGTAAATTGTGAATTGTTAATTTTAGTTTTAAATTGTTAATAAAATTCACTGAAGTTGAATATAATGGCAACTGTTCCGGAATTTACCAACCAAGGAACCCCTCTTAACTAGAATCCTAGTACTTTTCCTTGCTTTGGAAATGTTGGTCCTCCTTATATGGCTACATTGTCATTACCTGGATTTACACTAGGTTTACCGATATGGTTATTTTCAACTTCGTTGGCCTCGAATACTCCAGTTGTTCCACCTCAACCGGATGCTTCACCTCAATAGAGTTCGCCATCTCAACATCACCAACCTTATGTTGACCCTTTACCTTCTTTGCCTAATATTTCTTCCTCCATTTCTTCCTTTTCGATTGGTAAAAGCCTTGACGCTAGTAACCAGGTGATGAAGAAGAATAAAGGGAAGAAGAAGAAGAAGAAGCAAGATAAAAAAGAAGTCAACCAACCAACCATGGTAGTAAGTGTTAGTTGTGTCGAGAAAACCTCCAACATGCATCTTAAACCCAAATACCCTTGCAGGCTTTGTAAGGGTGACCACTTCCTTATCAATTGTCCTGGTATTCCAAAGGTCTTGGAAGTATGGTCAGAAAAATCTCATCAACTTTTCATGGATCCATCAACCAGTGATAATCAGGTTCCTGGGAAAAAGGGTAAAGTTAGGCTTCCTTGTAAGTTATGCAAAGCGAGTCATCAAACTCACATTTTCCCTCACATGGGTGAAGCCTCAAAATTATTGGAAAACCTTATTGTTCCATAGCAAGAATTTCCAACTGATTACCGTAAAATTTCTCCCAACCTACCGTCAACTGATGGAGTGATTGATCTAATTTCAAATACGGTCGATCCCACTCTTCCATTGGAGAGTGAAACTCATATCACTCAGGTTGATGATCCATTAGTTGATCAAGTGGTCGATTCGATTTCACATTTGGTCGATCCCATTCTCCCTGTAGAGAATGAACTTCATACGCTCAGGTTCTTCTTGTTTCATCAGATTCTTCTACACTGGGGGACATTTCACTTGTTTCTACAGAACCCCCTCCAAATACTGAGGTCTTTCCCTTTGATTGGAATAGACTGACGGAGCTCGTCTCCCTTCCTCCATTCCTTTCCAAATCATTGTGAAGTTGGGTGGTAGGGACATACACCGCACACAGGTAGATGAAGGTGCTTTTGTTATTATTTTATCCTCAACTGCTTGGAAATCTTTGGGTTCCCCTCAGCTTGTGCCTATTACGCAGAATCAGAAAGATTTTAATAGAACCATTAGTGAACCTTTAGGGATCCTTCCTAAGTTTTCTATTACTTTGGAAGGTAAAACTATCTGTATTGATCTTATGGTAGTTAGAGGCCCTTTGGATTTCAATTTACTCCTTGGGCGAGACTATGTTTATGCAATGAAATCTGTCATATGGACACTCTTTTGCGTGATGTCTTTCCCTCACAATGAAAACATTGTGACTGTAGACTAGCTTTCATTCGCTAGTCTTGATTCTACTACCAATAATCTGACATCCCTGAATTTTCCTCATACGCAAGTGGTATCTACCCTGCCACGGGTTAACTATGTGGCAGCTAGTCCCATGTTTTCAGTTACCGATGTAAGCGAGCCTATCACTGTTTTCTCATCTTCCTTTGACTTAGATCCAGTAATTGACATGGAAAAATCTGTGGGATTATTTGAACGCGATGTTCTTATCCCTTTTGAGTCCCTTGACATGTGTTCCTTCCAGAGAACTATTATTCCTTCTGATGAAGACCTCTTGGAAGCCATGATCAAGGTGTGTCCATTGACATGTGTTTCTTCTAGTTGGAAGCCATGATCAAGAGTCGCGAGCATAGTTCCTTTTCTAGTGTCAATCTCGTTTAAAAAATGAAACAAGCTTCCATGAGGACAATTCTTTTCTTGTGTCAACCTAATTAAAAAATGAATCAGTAAGTAGATTGTAGAGAGTAGATTTATAGATTAGAAATAAGTAGTTTCTGAGGATGGTTCCTGTGACTGAGTCAACCTCGTTAAAAAATGAATCAGGTATGAGGACAGTTCTTTTCCTGTGTCAACCTCGTTAAAAAATGAATCAGGTATGAGGATAGTTCTTTTCCTATGTCAACCTCGTTAAAAAATGAATCAGTTGGTCTGAGGAGAGTTCCTTTTACCGTGCCAACCTCGTTAAAAAATGAATTAGTCGGCGATGAGGATAGTTCTTTTCCTGTGTCAACCTCATTAAAAAATGAATCAATAGGTAGATTGTAGAGAGTAGACTAATAGATTAGAAATAAGTAGTTTATGAGGATGGTTCCTATTACTGAGTCAACCTCATTAAAAAATGAATCAGGTATGATGACAGTTCTTTTCCTGTGTCAACCTCATTAAAAAATGAATCAGTTGGTATGAGGATGGTTCCTGTTACTGAGTCAACCTCGTTAAAAAATGAATTAGGTATGAGGACAGTTCTTTTCCTATGTCAACCTCGTTAAAAAATGAATGAGTTTCTCAGAGGATAGTTCCTTTTATTGAGTCAACCTCGTTAAAAAATGAATCAGGTATGAGGACAGTTCTTTTCCTGTGTCAACTTCATTAAAAAATGAATCAGTAGGTTATATAGGTAGATTGTAGAGAGTAGATATGAGGATAGTTTCTTTTATTGTGTCAACCTCATTAAAAATGAAACACAAGAGGAAAGTTCCTTTTACTGTGTCAACCTCGTTAAAAAATGAAACACGTTGCCATGAGCATAGTTCTTTTCCTGTGTTAAGCTCGTTAAAAAATGAAGCAAATTCTCCCCTAATTGAGTCGAGTCTTTGACTAGATCTCGTAAATGTTAAGTCATATATTTAGGATAGTTATTTCAGTTTTTGCATAATTTTCTTACAGTTTTAGGTCAGGTCTTGCATATGATCTCGTAAATTAACCTTCATTCCATCTAGCTATTAATTACAATCTATATACTTAGTTGAATGAAATGAAGCTAGGGGGGCATGCAATCTAGCAGTTATGCTTAGGGGGCACCAAGCACATTTTTCTCTCTATTTCAAGCTTGTGTAAAAATGAAACCACTCTAAAGCATATTTTTTCTCTCTTTCAAGCTTTTGTAAAAATGAAACCTATCTTGAGTCAATTTTGGTTATTTTCGAGACTCGTTAAACTCATGAAAATCCTGAGATTATTTTGCTATCTTTCATTCTCGTAAAACACATGAAAATGCCGAGTTCTTTCTGTCTTTTCCTGGACTTTTGTGAGGAAAGATTACATACCTCTATTCGTCTTGGTTGGAGGAGTGTAGAGCTTATCAAAGTAAAGGAGATTCCTGCTTCGGACCCCGGAAATTCCTGTGAAACATCAAGGCTCAGGCTGTAAGGATTTTCTTCTTTTGAAATTAATACAAATATACTCATTTTTCTCAATAAGCTTTCAATCAATGGTTTATTTCATAGATTCCTTGATCACTATGATAAGAATGGTTTATGATGATTTATATACAGGTGCTATGTAATATTTTTCTTTATTGTGACTGTAGGTTTACGAGAAAAACTCCTTCAAGCGCGCGAGGGACAATAACAACTTCAAACAAGCATTGGACAAATGGTAAGTCCTTAACACCTCTATAGAGATTTTCATAGATCATATATGCTTAGAGAAATATTAGTCTATTTGGTTGTTTTTTGCTACATACTTTTAGTACTAGGGAGATCGGTATTGTCTGCAAGAACGATTTATCCGGCCAACAGTAGGATAGGATAGGATTCAAGAATTTCATCCAAGGTAAATAGTTATAACGACAATTGAAAGCTTCTCGAAGAGGACGCTTTGCGATTCTTTTTATTTTTCCCGAATTTATAGAATCAACACATGCCCAACATAGGGAAACCTGTAGGTGATCATTGCAAACCAGAGAGGGTTAACTTGCTCGTGAACACAGGTACCTAAAAAAACAAAGTGTGTTGCTCCTTAAAACCACTGAAATTAAACAGTTCTAGGCAAAAACTTAGGGATATGAGAGAGTCGTGCTTAGACCATTGTGCCAGGATGATGAGAAGAGGTAAAAGCATGTTGATTGACCTAGTTTGTAGTTAGATTGACTAGATGCGACAAAATGACCTATAATAGAGAGAATAGAGAGAGAGCTAAAAGATAAAACTGAGAAAATATAACCAGCGAAAAGCCATCAAATGATCCTCAAAAGCCCTTTTATCATTGAGGCCTATATTTTCTTCATTTCTCCTTCAACTTCCTTCTCATGCAAATCTGTGACCTTTCACCATCCTTTTCTCCCATTTCCCCTTATTTCCGTAAATAAAATGCCAATTAATTCCTATTTTCCTTTTCCATTTTCCATAGCCATAAATAAATCGAAAGGAACACCAAATAAGATGTTTTTCCCATCGTTCAACTTGGAATACATGTTTCATGACATTGGTTTTGTATTTTTCCTTTATTAATTTAATTACATGGATTTTTGACCAGGATTGTTATGGAACCCTCCCCCTTGGGGGAACACTCTCCGCAGTGTTCTATGAGACCTATGATTAGAAACCATTTGAAAACAAAATATACTACCCATGTAGCTTTATAACACAACTCATTATAGTATTCACAATAACAACCACATATACACTCATACACATATTCTCCTATAAGAAAATAATCGTACTGTGTATGGAAATTTATAAATCCATATTGATACAATATTCACAATAATATACACATATACACGTAGGTAAATTTTATAAAGTATAAAATAATAGGATAGTGTGCTCGTATCAATAGCAAGGGAATATAGAGGCCTATACCTCCACCCAAAAAGGTAGTATCAAGATTCACCTCCTTCCTAGGAAGTCCAAAAGCCACTAAAAATTAAAACGTGCATCCAATATCTAGTGCCAAAATCCTATATCACCTTTTCTCTTAGTGAATAGTTACCAACTCATTGTTCCAGGGGAAATTCCCAATATACTTCTCATTCCATTTGCAAGGTGAGTAAAAAAAACCAATGTATTCCTTGGCCTTACCTTATCCGCTACACAGTACCTTGGGAAATATAGTCACCCCCTTCCGTGGAGTCAAACACCTTCCAAGTTCCATCCACATCCAATTCTCTACTACACTGGGCATTAGGTGACCCCTCCCTTGGCAAGGTTTCCTCGCATTGGAAGGTCCAAAACACAAGGCATATCGCTACCTCAAAACCATCATAATAGTCATAGCATGCTCATGGAAATCAATGGACACTATTAGGTACTACTATCCCACAATGGCCTTGCTCTCGAATGCTTTACCAACATATTTTTCCTATTCCAATTCATTTCAATGCTGCCACTAACTTTCTTGCAATTAGTTCTAACCACCCAACTAGGCATTTTCATGCATTCTTATACCAAGGACATAATTTCCATTAGATTTAAAATAAATTGCAATAAATTCACATCATACCTCATCGATGTCCTGTTAATAAGGTACACTTGCGATTATGTTCACTTCCTATCATAACAAGTCAAATTAGTTGTTTGATCAAATAATCATGAATAAACATATCACATCGGGTTAGCTCAAAATTCAACCATCATAAATAATATTCATAAATCATATGTAACCATCATAAACAAAAACCATAAATCACATGTATAATTAAAAACTATAATAAAATATTGATACTTATCCTTTGAATAATTCTTTGCTTCTACCTTTGCCCTTTTCGTACACACACCAGATCAATTTCGAAACCTGACAAGCACCCAGTACCTTCTCCCATCTTCCATCACGTACACATACATACAATGCACATCACAGCCACACACACACACATGGTGTACCACACAACACATACAACTACACCCAACATCCCACATAACACATACACCTACACTCGGCATACAACATAACACGTACACCCAGAACTAGTGTACAACATAACACATTTACGTACAAAAAGTACAACACAATGGATACATATGTCACGATACCATGACTACACAATGCACATACACAATACCACATGTACATAGCACAAAATGTATGACATGCCCACAATACCACATGTACAATTGTACCACATATACAACATGTGCACATTACCACCTGTACACAAAACCACTTGCACAATGTGCACGCAACATCAAATTTAACAACACCACCTGCATAGTGTGTACACAACACCACATGTACACAACACCACCTACACAATGTGTGAAAAACACCACATGTACACAACAAAAATGAACAACGTGTACAGAATACCAGATGAAGAACATGTACACAACACCACCTACACGCAACACTCCATTTACAACATCTACACAACACCACATGCATAAACACCACATGTATAATCATGCAGAAAAACCACATGTACATAGCATCACATGTAAAACATGCAGAAAACACCATATGTACACAACATCGCATATACAACATGTACATAACACCATGTACACAACAACAGATATATAACATGTGCATAACACCATGTGTACACAAAATCGCATATCCAACAAGCCCACGACACCATATGTACACAAAACGACATATTCAACACATGCATACCACTAGATACAATACAATTACACAACACCAAATGTACATAAAACTATATACACAACACACACATAACACCATATGTACATAGCACTAGATATACAACACATGCACAACACCATACGTACATAACACCACTATAAAACGTGCAAAACACACCATATGTGCATAGCACCATTATTCCACATCACATGTACAACATGTACAACATATACACAATAATATTACCACACATCCAAAGACCACACTTTTTGTACCAGGAAACATTTCTTCTAGTGTCTTTCCACCATTCATGCTTGTCCCAACATGTTGGAGATCATACTTCTTTCATTTTCCTAATGTATCCTTCAGAATAGTCTGTCCATAACATAAACATAGCCATAGTATAATCACATCATATCAATTAGTATCTACATGATACTAGCCTCCTAGATTTTCCAGGGATACTCTTCCAACTTGATTCCTCAAAATACCAAGAATCTCTTCATGTCATTCACCTTCATAAATAATCATTCCTTCACAATAATAATCTCTGAGGATCTTGCTAGAAAACAACATACATACATACATACATACATACATACATACATATAAACATCATCATAAAACAATAATCATCCATGACGAACTTGTCAAGAAACAACATACATACATACATACATGTATACATATAAAGACATCAAAATAATTACCAAATATCATAAGGTTAAGGTTAATATAAATCCCTTTATCCTTGCACAACATGCACACCATGCAGAACAATAGTTCCCAAGATATCCAAGGCATATGAAACCTAAAATCCATTCATTTTCCCTTTCCTAGTTACCTTCCTCGTGACTGTCCTACCATAGTCCATTTACACCAATGGACCCAACTAATCCAACTGACCGTCATATTCTTGCCCTCAGCTACCCTTATACATGAACCAAGTTTCATCATATTATTAAATTAATTTTGGGTTTCATTCTAGTCTCATGAGATACATTAACTTTCCTCTTTCCAAAACCAATTCTTAACACCTTCAAAACATAAAAGGAAAGAAAAATAAGAAAAAAATATCAAAAACTTGGAAACCAATCACGATATGAAATCACAATAAGATTGGCATGGCCATGCATTAGACACCAACAAAACTTCAAATCATGCACAAAATATAAAAAAATACATAAATAACAAAAATAGCAATAAACACCATGACTCAACCCCATTGTTCCTAATGCTTCTAAGGGAAAGTTCAACTCAAGCCATCTTAAAGGATTCATGGGAGTCTCTTTTTCCGTGCAATCCCCTACATCATACTATGATAAAAACATAACTATCATTGCATAAATAAATATACAATATACTAGATATCTTACCTTATTGTAACCAACATGCATCCTTGTAACTGAACATGTTCATATATCATCTCTCAAGGGTCTGAAATTCCCTTGAAGGATCTAGTTATGATTAGAAACTAGCCAATATACCTATAAAATACATGTTCATGAATATAGCATATATCCACATAATGAAAGATATAATTAAGGTTAAGAAGACTTCTTGTAGTCATGCAAAGAACTCATTCATTTAGAATTGTGGTCTCCAAACATAGCCCAAGGAATTCTCACCCAATTATTTTCTTTTACCTTTTCCTTGCTACAATTGAGTCTTATTATCTGCTATCACATCACACAACTATTATTTATATAATATAATAAATTGTTACCTTGTCTTGATATTACCAAAGATGTTTCCTTGCAACCGCTCACACATTTCCTTCACACGTTCCAAATATCAAGACATTATATCTATTAATTTGAAATTAAACTTTGCCAAGAATAATAGTCATATCATTATAAAATCATATTCATTAATCATAATACTACAATTAGCACCTACTTGCACTCAAGTGCATATTCATTATCTCAGCGCATATTGTGTTTGTAAAATGATCTTAAAACAATATCATTCCTTCATGAAATATTATCGACACATACTCATATCATGCCACTAATAAAACATTCAAACAAACTATAAACATACCCTATTATATAAACAAAATAGACAAAAAAATCAAACTCATGCCTTAATGTATCTTAGGGGATTCTATGACATCTGCACAAGTAAGTCGAAATTAGTTCAACACAATCATTAGAGGAAATTTCAGCCTAAAATTACCCATAAAATTTTCATGTATTTTTCATGTAATAATATTTAAACCAATCAAAATCCTTTAAATTTAAAAAGAGGTACATGTAAATATTTTGGAGGGAAAAGAAGAAAAATAACTTTTTTTAATTGTATTTTTGGCTTATCTCCTTATATGTTTACTCAAATTTCACGTGTATACACTCATTGGATGTGGAATCAAATTCCACACCCAATGAGTACCCATTATGGATACCTTTCAGAAGATCCACATTGATAAAAATCACAAATAAATTATAAATTTGTGTTCAACATGTTTTTTTAATGTATTTACAATTTTTATCAATGTGGATCTTTTAAAAAGTATGCATAATGGGTACTCGTTGTGTGTGGAATTTAATTTTGTATCTAATGAGTGTATGGACTTGAAATTTTAGTAAAAATATAAATAGATAACCCAAAAATGCAATTAAAATAAGTAGTTTTATTCTTTTCCCTCCAAAATTCATAACTCTTATTTTATTATTTTAACTATTATTTTATTATTTTTGCTTAGGAGGCCACTTTTAGGATGAAATTTCCTCTAATGATCACAAATGTATTGATTCACACCTTAATATCATAACCATAACCATTTATGCAAGTCAACACATATTAGATGACCATAATCATCATGCACATGACCACAATACATATAACAACAAGTTACTATGATTCATGACTATCTAACACATGTGCATATGACGACAATGATTAAGTAACATCTATCATGCATGTAACCATAGCAATAATATAATTACACACACATAAATAACAATAATTCATATAAAAACCATTAAATAACATACCTGTATGCCAAATATACAAGTATGTATGATGATCTTCTCTTACCCTGAAGACTAGTGTTGCAACCTTGCTTTGATGATATACTTTTCTTGCTCTATCTCATACAACATATCAACATCATAAAATACCAATGAAATCATGATGGCACAAACTACAAATAATAACCAGACATTTCATGCATAAAAAACACATAAACAACTAGCATGCATACATGAAAAACACATTCCACCCATCCAGTCCAAGTCTTGAACCTGAGAGATTTGATACCACTCTGTAACCACCTCCTCCCACACTTACCAAAGTTCATGAGTCCACCGGTGTAAATATGCAATGAGGAGTTACTATGAAATGAATCAAGCTCCCATGTCACCTTAAGGAAGTGGAATCGACAAATATTAAACCCTACTGACTTACCTCAAGTGCTATACTACCCCTAAGGGCTAAACCACCCTTACATGTGCCTAGACCCTTAGTTAAAATTCGTTTTCACTAACCTAAAATCCTAGTCGCAAGTAGATCCTCCATAAATGTGACTAAAATCCTCTAGTAATATGCATAAGACTACAAGGGAGTGACATCAATCTCAATTTCACAGTTTTGTGCCTGCAATCGCAGAATCTATGCCAACTTTTTATGGCTAGGCTCCATGTCACTACCCATATCTTGATCAAACTTTCAAAAAAAATGAATGAAACAAAGACAAGTCCTTCCATACAAAAATTATACAAGAACTTGAATTAAAAATTCCTAACCATTACAATGATTCTATCAAACACATCATGAATATGGTATATACAAGTCATGAATGCATATATGATCATAGAGATGTCATACTTATCTAAGAATCGTAAAGAAGGTCTAATGCACTCTCATAATAGTTCCATTATCATCTATTAGGTCATACATTCATTAATAGTTCATTTACTAACCACAAAATGATGAAAGCCATAACTCGTTTGTCATAAAACCATGATTATAACAACCAAATAACCAAAACAATAACAATAATAGAACATTTGTTAAAGCCAAATAATAATAAGTACATTTACTCACAAAATAAAAGAGGAAATTACTCTCATTCACATATGCAAAAAGAAACCATATCAATGACTTACACATACCACTCGACCATATATTTGACTGAACCAAATCTCTCTTTTTGCCAATCACCCTCATGCCATATTCCATGAATGAATGTGGGACCTCATGGAATAAACCAAGAAAAACAAAACTAGGTCTCCTAGAGGAAAAACCAACTCAAACCTCAACCAATGACTTCACCTCATGGCCAGAAATTGCTAACCATGACCATATTGGTCTCTACCAAATATGGACAGTTCTTTAGAGCATTTGTTCCAGCCCAGATCCAGTGCTAGTAACTCAATCCATAAATTGTAGCAGGGTTCCAGAGCATTTGTCCAACAAAGAATTCCAGGACTAGTAACTCAACTCGCCAAGGGCTCCAGAGCATTTTTCCAACAAAGGTTTCTAGGACTAGTAACTCAACCCAATTTGTTCTATGGATTTGTTAGCTTGAGGGGTCCTAACCCAGGTTTGGAGTTTATGGATAAACCAATAAACCCTCCAAATATTGGCCCTTTCAAAAATGATCTGCTTGCATAGACCATAGTCTCACATGAAGTAGTATGGTGGGGTGGTGGAACCAGGTTTCTGCACCATAAGAGATAATTTAATGAAGTGGTCCTCATCAAAACCATAAGTGAACTTATATGTATGCGATCAATAATTTATAACAGAAACACATAGAATGCACAATTAGCAACATAATAACAAATACACAGTGTTCTCTTTAGTGCAGACAATATATCAAACTAGATCTAGAATTTAATCAAGTGAAACACTTAACAGATCTCTTAATGATCAATAATCATGCATAATCATATTATACAACTTCAAAAAATCATTAATAAGTAAACAGGAAATTGAATCTGTTCAGAGCATAAACAATAAGAAATATAGACGCCTAACACAAATTTCTTTTCCATAACTGTTATTTCTATTATCTTGAGATGTGTCAATTCATAAATTGTCTTTCAAAAACACTTACAATCCCTTCAGTTCACACAACCAGCAGATTTTGTACACAACTAGGACTAGGTCTCCGCACACACAACCAACAAGAGCCTTTCAACCCAACCCAAAATCCCTTACAGACACATAACCTAGTCGAACATCAATATCTCATATCACATGTATCACTACTTAGGTTATACATACTCTATCTATTTATAATACGCATAGCGTGTGCACACTATGGTTTCAAACTATGGTTTGAGCCCATAGTTTAAATTTAAGCCTAATTACATTCAAAATTGGGGCAAAAAGCCCATTGACTTCATTTTTGTAGCGCACAAATATAAACATACAAAAAGTGCCTTTGGAACTTGTGCCTCAGGGGATCCCACTCCAACTAGCCCCCAAAACAAGCATGTGACTCATCCCAATTCATTGAGGAATTGTCACCTTGGTCTTAGCTTTGAGTGTCTTGACAAACGTCTGGAGAGGGAGCACTAACTCAAGGCTTTGCGTTGATGCAATCTGTGCTTGTTGAACCATTTTCTGTATCGTAGGACCCTTAACAGCCATCTCCATGCTGTGTTGAGTCTACTGAATGACCTTCATGGTGTTTTCTAGCATTTTCGATAGTTACAGTCCTTCCTCTACCCATGGTTGCATATGATCCTTCAACAACTGTTCCTTCTAATGCAAGTCTGCAATCTTTGTCTGAATTCTCCGTCGTTCCTGCAGATGAGCAAGTCATTGTGTAAGGACTAAAGTAGGTGCAACTGTCCGGATCTCTCCAAACTACTGCTCCTTTTCATTGAGGGCGTATCATAGATGCTACATGTCTGGATTGTTTTGGACAGAGGCCCAAATTTCCATGGCTTTATTCAATGACTTGTCACACTAGATGACCATGGTATAAATGCTATCTTGTGCCTGATTTACTTCTGTGGCCCTCTTCACGCAAACCTATGGCCCTGTCTCCGACTGTAATTTTGTTTTGAGGTCGACAATTTGCTGCTCATATTCTATGTGAATTTTTTTAACCTCCTCATGCACTGATTTCAATGCAATAACAAACCCCTCTAACTTCTTAGTAGGTGTAGTTGTGGCTAAGACAATTGGAATGTTGTGGCAAATGTGATTGATCTTGGCCTCTAGTGCAATGCGCTAGGCCTCTGCTTCTTTGTACACTGCTTCAGCTTGTTGATACTGTTAGTATGCTTCTGCAACCTACTATTGTGCATCTATGGTCATCATCTGTATGGTGGCTTCTTGGAATTCAATTTCATCTGCAATCACTGAATGCAACAAATGTACTTTTTCTGGAGGCAACACTAAATGGTTAGAATGAATATCACTTGTACTCGTAAATTACACATGCTGGTTAGCATCCATTTGTATTGCTGGCAGGGGGATGTGGACAAATTGAGCATCCCCTGATGCAGGTAAGGAAACATCTAATGGTTGCACACTAGTAACCTGTGCACTAGTCTGGCTCAGCTGGATCACCCTCTCCTAGATCTGGCTTACTTGAATTTTGAATTCTTGAAACCCCACTTGGACAATATCCAGCATAGATTTGTTTTGGACCTCCATGTTTGTCGATTGATCTTCCTATGTAGATTTAAATATGCTTGCAATGCCATTGATATCATCCTTTGTGAGTGTCAGGACCTCCTGTCCTAGTTTCTTAGAGCCTTTATGTTTTTTGTGTGATCCACCCATGGCCTGATCGACGCACTTTGTGCCTTTATATGTTTCTACTCTCCGGCATCCTGAGGCGTAGAGACATTCTTCTCTGGCACTGTCTTCATGTCAATTGTTTCTTCAATCTTAGTTGGGGTTGGTTGCTTCTCATCAGGTTTATCTGTAACCGTTGTTGTCACTGTTTCTGTAGGATTTTCAGTAGCCCTCTTTGTGGATTTTCTTGTTAGAGTGCACGAGTATGTCAGTGGAGTCAACCAGGGCGAGGGACATTTTGTTGTAACTCTGGTAAGGTAATATTTAGTCACCGAATAAGGCATTTCATACCACACACCATCTACAACGCCCTTGGCATGGATATGGATATTTTGAAATGTAGCGTTAAAGTCGACTATCACTTTGTATTGATCGTACAGAGTAGGCGACAGTCACATCTTGGACTGCACCACTTGGTTGAATGTTGCATCATAAAACACCCAAAGGATCTTATTTTCATTTGCATGCACTGGGTCATATGAGTTCCACAAAGTGGCGTAGCACACGGCTTCACACATTTTCTCATCAATCTTAGGGAATTGTGTATCTTCTGGGGTTATTCATCCAATAAGTGCAATGAATAATAAGAGCCAAGCATATTGGAAGTGCTTTCCCTCCTCTTGGACCTAGTGCACATTCTCATGAAATTTGTTGTACAGGTATCCACATCAGTTGCATATGACTCCCTTCTCACATCTTCCAGCAAGCACAATCACATGCACATGCACCTCCTTGGGCCTACACTTTCGCATCTTCTTGCAAGCCAAGATGAGCATGAAACTCCCTTCTCACATCTACCAGCAAGCACAATCACATGCACAATCACCTCCTTTGTCCTGCATTTGCGCATCTTCTTGCGGGCCAAGATGAGCATGCCAAAATGAACCACAAGGTCGTTAATCTCTCCACAATGAACCCCTAAGACTTGCGAGTGAAATTGTATTTCTTCTTGATCTAATATACCAATTCTTTCTCCTACGCTTTTCCTCCAAAATATGATATAGGGTCAGCTCCCTTATTCGAAAAACCTGTGATTCGACGAGTCAATTCGGCATCAATCAGGATGCACTCTCCCAACCACAGTGCATCATCATGGAACAACGCCAAAAACTTCCTAACATAGATGTCATTAATGGGACTGGGCCCAAAATGAGGGATCTAAAATTGATTGAGTAGGCCTGCCTTATGCAGACCTAGCATTCCCCTCTTTGGCTCGAGGCGCACCACACCTCCTTCATATGTAATTTTGTCTAGATAGAGCTCTGGCACGAGCTTGGGAAACTTCTTGACATATGTTATGTCGTATTCATAAAATTGTAGTTGTGGGATTTTTGCAAGCATATCCCCTTCCATTGGGACATTCTCTGGGATCAGAGGCACTTAGATACTCGCATGCACCTTATCCAAGTCCTTCAGAACTTTGAAAATTAGGTTTATGCGGCACAATATAACTTCCTAGCCATGAAAATGGTTCTACTTCAACAACTTCTTCGTCCCCTTCTTCAACAGTCTTTTGAACTTTGGCCATAGGCCTCTTCATTTTCTCTCCCGATGAATGGCGTAGTATTAGGCTCTTTTATCTGGGAGATGTTCTCATTCCAGAGGTTTGGCCTTTCTTCGTTTTTGATGGTGCAGGGATTTTCTACAATGGGAAGTTTCAGTGCAGCAGGGTCATCACCTGGTCTTGTGGTTATCATCTTATCTGGAATTACATACCCTAGAGCAGCTCAATGCAATGCATTCTCAAATACAAGATCCAAACCAGACATAGACACAACAAACACAATGGAAAACACTTAGCTCAAAGCAAAAAAATCACTTAGAATGCAAAGGGAACTATTGTGATCCCATATGTCATATTTATACTTGTGGCACATCTGCAATGACTACTTGTGCATTAATGAGGCCACATTACTAAACAAATGATCCAAAATATACAAAAATCCCTTCAATAAATGCATCTTGGGCGCTCTTAAAAATGATAAAAATTATTTCTTATCTAGTTTTACTGTTCCAACAGCTAGTTTTTGACACCTTTGTGCACTAGTCAATATCCTGGCACATATATCGTGCACGTGACACACCTTACTGCACATATAATATAGAGCTAAGAATACCCTGATATAGACCATCCTGCCTAGAATAGGCTTGTTGACCAGGTAATTCAAATCATACCGAGTAGTGTCTATCATATCCCTCAATAACTACAAACCTTTCTAACATTCATCATCCCAATGGAATGTCGCACCTCTTCTGAGTAAACTGGTCATGGGCATAGTTATCAATTTATAATTTGCATGCACCTTATGTAATATCCCACAAGGCTCAACATGGAGTGCACTTGTCTGATATACGAGGGGATTCAAGTTCCTTTAAGCGCGCACGGTTTCTGAACTTCCACAAGTGCCAATTGTCTACAATGCACAATCTCCCTTATAAGCGCATTAGTGATTTATGGGATCAAAGCCTGACCAATTGTATAAAATCCACTTTCAAAGCTAAAGGTAAGAATAATAATTTCTATTAGTGCAAACCACTAACTAGTGCCTCTGCACAACTCTATTTCCAAGTACCATTCAGTAGGCACCTTTCCCAACATGTGAATAAACATATGAACCCATTTAGGTCTTGGTTTGACACCCCATACTTGATTAAACTTTGCTAAATGGCTGTGCGGATCTTCTTTGCCACAATATAAATAATCCATTTTAATTATTGGGCATTCAAACTGCAGGCATATTCTCCTTATGTGTTTCCGATCATCTTGATGGAGTAGTGCGCAAGCGAAGATCCAAAGCATGGCATCTCTTTTCTACAGGAACAAACATTTCCATCTCAACTAGGAACATGTTTATATTAGTTGAACCATAATAATGGGGGAAATCACGTACCTCAGAGGTTATATAGTGCAGAGCATGGGTCACATGATGACAACACAAGGCAGACACCTAATGTTGTCGGTTCTGACAATTCTCTAGTTCTTCATCAGGTCTGAAAAGAAAGAACTATCCTTCTCCCATTTAGGATTCCCATATATTTTTGGATTAATCCAGTCTTCCTCGTGCAAATTTAGGTTATATAATTGACTGATTTCATCCTTAGCACACACTGGTTTAGTATGCCTTTAGCCTTTTGCAGGATCGAGAGGAATTATTACCCTAATTCCATTGCTTTCAAATTCCATTCTCCTTCTCTTCAGATTGATAACACCATCAATGTCATTGGCCCAATCCAATCCTATAAGTGCAATATAGGGATATGGATAGGGATTAGTTAGATGAAACGAGCTCCCAAAATAGAAGAAAAGGGAGAAAAATGAATTTTCTACTGTTGTGATAGAAAATACACTAAAGTACATAAGTGTGCTCAGAAGAAACTATTTTACATAGATTATGAAGAGGAGGAAGAAAATGAATAAGAAACTTCAAAAGAAGAGGATATAAACCAGGAACCAACCCTAAATAAATAATAAATGATTCCAACCATATCTTCTAATACATTAGCAATAATTACCACTCATCAAAATCTCAAGGTAGAAGGACATATCAAGAAGAAAAAAGTAATAGTGTTGATTGATTCAGGTAGTACCCATAATATTATTCATTGTAATGTAGCTAAGGAATTGAATTGTTTCCTATACCCAACACCAAAGTTTCAATTGATGGTTGTAAATGGAGGGACTATAAATTTCTCTGGAAAATTCCATAATATGAAGCTAACAATAAGGGGATACACTACTATTATAGGGACCTAACAGAAAAAGATTAAAGGGTTTATGATATGACAAGCTTTCTTCTTCAAAGTCAGTTTATGGTTTAGGTTCACTATTAGATCTAGGATTTAGAGCGCTATAAAGGACCTTTTTAAAGTCTTCATAGTAAATTCTTCCACTTCACGTAACTAAAACTCTTTGATGCATTTAAGCAATATATTCACATAGATAAGCTCGTTCACATAGCAATTTCAATGAGCATGGGAGCTTACCTCTAGGCCTTTGAAAAACCTTCTTTATTCTTCAGAATATGACACAAATTGGTCAACAGCAAATTCAGTCACAAATCCTCCTAGAAGGCGATCGATCCAATGATCTACTATGCGAGTGATATTATTATTAAACTTCTCTATTTGTTGGATCAATTCATGAGTCCACTCAGTGACTACGTTGTCCTTTATGCAGTGAAAACATTCAAATAAGTGCGACAATCACCCCAGTAGTTTGTGCAAAAAGGAATAAAATAAATTTCATGCACTTCGGTATAAATATAATTCTGTACCCACTGTTTGTCAGACAATTTAGTGCTTCTACTCTCTTGCAGTGAAAATTCAAGGATCTTTCTATCCAACCAGTCTTGTAATTCGTTGCATGATGGATGCCACAACATCAAATATCCCTCAAAATGATGATCCCTATCCCAAAAACTGAACCATTTACTGGATTGAGGGGTCCTCACCCAAGTTTGGAGTTTATGGATAAACCAACAAACCATCCAACTACTAGCCTTTTTTATAATGATCTGCTTGAGAAGAAAAAATTCTCACCCAAAGAAGTATGTGTGGGTGATGGAGCCAGGTTTCCACACCCTAAGAGAGAATTTAATGAAGTGGTCCTCAGCAAAACCCTAAGTGGACTTATGCAGACAGTTTATAACAGAAACACAGAGAATGCGCAATTACCAACAGAATAACATACATAGTGTTATCTTTAGCATAGATAGTAGATCATAACGATATCTATATTTTAGTCAAGGGAAACACATAATAGGTCTATTAATCATCAATAATCATGCATAATCATATTAGATAACTTCATGCAATCATTAATAAGTAAACAAACAATGTGATCTCTTCAGAGCATAAACAGTAAGCAATATAGACGCATAACATAGAGAGATTCACCAAAATGGTTCTTTCTATTATATTTAGATCTATCAATACATCAGTTTTCTTTAAAAAACCCTTACAATCCCTTCTGCACACACAGCCAGTAGGACCCTTTCAACCCAACCCAAAATCCCTTACATATGCATAAACTATCCGAACATCAATATCTCATATCGCATGTATAACTACTTAGCTTATACATACTCTATCTATTTATAATACGTGTAGCGCGCAGATACTATGGTATCAAACCATGGTTTGAGGCCCATTGTTTACATTTAAGCCTAATTGCATCCAAAATTGGGTCAAAAATCTGATTGAATTCATTTGCACATGGTGCAAATACAAACATACAAAAAAGTATCTTCTAGATAATTTGTCGAACCAAGGATCTAGGAAAAAGTAACTCAAATCACAACCATAAGAAACATGAGAACCAATTAGAAAAAATAGGAGAAGCCACAACATGATTGCTATCTAGGAAATGGAAAGACTAGGAAAAACCATTATCAATATAGGAAATCCTCCATCCTAATGATAGCTCATAGCCAAGAAAACACATCCATGTACCATGCATACAAAAAATATCAAGGATACCATACATGCAACCTGATACCTACAAAGAATTCCAACTAAATCTATTGATCCCACTATTCTTTTACAGTTTCCTTCTTTCCTTTGCCTTCTTTCTACAGGTCGAATGTGCTGGCAGAATGCTGCAAAAAAACTTAAAGTGTGCAAGAGTGTGTGAGAGACAATAGAGATAGAGAACTCCAAGCTAAAATTGGCAATATATAACCAGCCAAAAGCCATGAATTGACCCTTCAATTTCCTTCTCATGTAAATATGTGACCTTTCAACTTCATTTTTTGCTATTTTCATTTATTTCCATAAATAAAATGTCGATTAATTCCTTTTTTCCTTTGCCAATGCTTTTCCATTTTCCATAGCCACAAATAAACTAAAATGAACACCCACTAGGATGTTTTTCCCACCATTGAACTTGGGATACATGCCCCATGACCTTAAGCTTATATTTTTCCCTTATTAACATTATTACATGGATTTTTAACCAGGGTTGTTACAATTTCTATAAGGTGGTCCCTTCACTACTACTAGATGAGAAAGTCTTTAGGGAAAATTTTAGGGGATAATATTCACAAATGGGATAATTTTTTATGTTTCTTCCAAAAACAACATTTTCCAATTTCTTTTTTTCTAAGAAAAGTTCGCCCAAAATTTATAGTATAAAATTATTTTACCATAAAGATTGCCAAAATTGTATATGTCCTATATAAAATAATTATAGATTTGAATATTTTTACAAAGTTACAGCCAAACATTTTCGAATTTTCTAGATTTCGGGATAAGTTTCCATCCTTAAAATTTACGCTGAAACTCTCACCTTCACAAATAGTTAGGAGAAATTTAAATATAATTCGCCTATTGTTTTACAATAATAAACAAACAAAAAATTACTTACAGATAGTATCTCCTCTAAGTATTGGTTAACAAATTAGCCTATTTATATAGGAGAATCATCCTTTGATTCATGATATTCAAGGCTCTTCGAATATTCGACTTCTCCATCCTTGAGGGAAAGCCTCTGAACATCGCATGTGGTATGTATTTTTATATCATATATGGGTTGAAAATCATGCCATATCTATTTTGAAGTCTAAAAATATATTAATTTTTCAATATTTGACTTGGAAAACCAATTCATGATGTACTTGTTGTATTGCTAATCAAATAGTATGGAGATATACATATCCATACATCCAAATCAAGATCTTACAAGTATATTCTCATCCTGACCTTCCAAGTTGTATAATTTGATCCCTCCAAAAATGAAACTCCATCTGAGGTAATCCAATCTTGGTTGTCCATGATCCCTAATCTTCCTTCAAGTTGTTCAAATGATCTTGAAGGAACCTCACTTTCATACTAATTGTTAGAAAAAATGGAAACCAGAACATTACTGATAGGGGGGTGAATCAGTGATGTGCCCAAGTTATAAAATTATTCACAAATTATACTTTTCAATCACTTTAGCAATAATTTATGAATCAAGAGCACAACTATGTAAATCATAATATCAAAATAATTTTCAAGCACATGGGAAACATATATATAAGACACTAATATTATTTTTATTTATTTTGAAACATAATCAACTTGATTACATCATTTCCCCACAAGCTACTACTTGTAAGCTTGTAAAATGCTACTAAAAGGAACTTCTATCCCTTCTCATTTGTTAGTATTGATTGAAATGGAATCATTCCCCTTATCATGTAACACACTCTTCATTAGACACATGAATGTAGCTGGTGCATTAGTCAACCCAAAAGGTAAAACTACAAACTAATAGTGCCTGTATCTAGTCCTGAATGCAGTGTTATTGATGTCTTCATATATTCTGGGTAGAGGATATCTATTATTTATAATAAATTTATTAAATTTTCTATAGTCTATAAGGATTCTAAATGTGCCATATTTATTTTTAATAAACAATATTGGCACTCCCCAAGGAGACACACTTGGTCAGATGTAACCTCTATCCAACAACTCTTGTAGTTGTAGTTTTAATTCTAACAACTCAGGAGTACTCATTCGATAGGGTGCTCTTGAGAGAGGTGTATCTTCGAGTACAAATTCAATTGAAAAGTCAATTTCTATTTTAGGAGGTATATGAGGGATTTCATTAGGAACACATCTTTGAATTCTCTAATTACTAGAAAATTTTCTATAGCTTCTTTTTCAATTCGCTATTCCAATTCTTCCACTTGTACATGATACACTTGATAACCTTTTATTGCCGTCCTTTTTAACTATAGTGCTGAGATTTGCCTTATTGATATTGATCTGGGTTTTCCTTTTACTATCACTAGTTTTCCCTCACCATCTATACAATGAAATTTTTTTATCTAAGTAATTAAATATTGATTTTTGTTTTTCTAACCAGTCCATTCCCACTAACACATCATAGGAACCTAGAGGAAAAATATTTAAACTAAGTTTAGTTTCATACCCATTTAAATTTACAACAATATTTGGTAATTTATGGACTAATTTTATTTTTGTTCCAATACATAGCTGAACTAACCATGCTCGCTGAATTTTTTCTGATTTTAATTTGCACTTTTCCACCATATGACGACTTATATAACTTAAATTTTCTCATGGATCTATCAAAATAGAAACAGGTTGTACATAAATCATATCTTTGATTTAAACCATTGTTGATTGGTGTTTAGGTTGGCGATCCTCTAGTGCAGCACTAATTCTGGGGATGTTTCTTGCAATATCATTTACTGTAGATGCCTTTCTCAACATTTCAATATTTTGAATTGTTCGATGAGGATAGTCTCGTAACAAGTGAGGTTCTCCACAACCCCAACATTTTGATGGTTCCTTCATTTTTATAGTTCCTTATTTCATGTTATTTGCATCCTTCTATTTAGATCCAGTTTGTGATTGGGCTGGTTGACTTTCTCGATTTTTTTTAAACTTCTTCCTTTGATGATTTTTCCCAAAGTTGTTGAAGTACGTTGGTTTTACTCTTCTTCAACTAGAGTCACCTTTCCCTTTTTGGTTGTTTTTCCATTTTTTCAACTGATAATTTCTGCCTTTGAATTGTTGATAACACAGTCTTGCCTTGCGCACAGCTTCATCTATTGTCTTGGGATTATCAAATTCTATTTTCTCTTTGTAGATAGTAGGTAGGTAGTTTAAAAATCATTGTACCTTGGCCTTTTCTTCTCTAATATAAGGTACATAGAACAACATGTTAGTGAATTTGGTAACAAACTAATCTATATTGAGTTGTCCCAATCTCATCTCGTGAAACTCTTTGGCTTTGTCATCATAGTATCTCTCATTCAGATATCTAGATTTAAATTTAGTTTGGAAGTCTTCCCAAGTAACATTTTTCTCATCCAATACATGTACCATTTTGGTTTCTTCCCACCATAAGGTGGCCTTACCCTGTAGTTGGTAAATAGCCAATCTAGCTTTCAGGTTACTTCCATATTCATTGACTTGAAATTATTTTACCATATTTAAAATCCAAGGTTTTGCATCTTCCTCCTTTTCACCATCATAACTAGGAGGTTTAATTTTTCAGAAAACTCCTTGAAATTCCTCTTTCTTTTTGGACTGTTTTCGGGATGCCTCACCTTCCTCAGATATTTCTAAGTTGGTTTCAACTTCTTTTCTATTTTTTCCAAGGTCTTCACCATCTTGACTAGACCTTGAGGTTAAATCCTTGATCAACCTTTCTTTCTCTTCACTGGCTTGTAGCAATATTTCATTGTTGGTTCTGAGTTGAATCATTTCTCATTGCAACTCCCATAACAAAGCCTGCAACTGAGCATTTTGATCTAGTGGATTTTCCTCACCACCCAGATCTACGTACAACCCTTCCCCGTTGCTCATAATGACAGTTGTACTTTTCTGAACTAAATCACTGTACAAAAAAGTTAAATTAGTGCAAATTTTTTTCCCTCTAAATAAATTTACTGCAAAAAAAAATTGGATTTTTAATTTCCTATGTGAGGACACATATCTACCCAGTGTTTTAACATGGACTCTGATACCATATGTAACAACTCTACTTACCCAAAAAAAAAATATTTATATCCTTAACGATACTTTGTCATCATTAAATTTATTTAATTTAGTCATACTGCGATGATTCAACCCATGTGTACTTTTGGTTGTGACAATTTTTCTATTGACATCATTATTTATGAATAGAGTAAAACTTTGTTGTTCATGATCCTTAGACAAACCTTCAATGACTTCAAAATTTCTCTTTATATCGGTACTCATTTTTGACATTTCATTACAGTACACACTTCTATTATAATAGTAAATTATCTTACTATTCACAACATCATCCCTTTACTAGCATTAAGATAATAACTTTAACACTTATCATACTAAAGTTATTTATTAAAATATTTGAATATACAATTTATATTCTAATATTATACTCAACACTTGTATTAATATACAATTTGTTTAACCTTTGGACTTTACTTGGAATATTAATAATTCAATTCCATATATCCATTTGTTGACTTAGCACTTTTCCTCAACATCTACATTATATACCATACTATTCTTATGACATGTTGAATGACCAACGCATTTATACTTTGCTATCATTACAAATTACTTGCTCGAATTAAATCTGAATATCTGGACCTTACCATTCATTTGAGTCTTCACCTTAACTTTGTAAAGGAGTAGATGTTACATATGATGCTGATTGGATTTATATTATTGAGTTCCAATACTTAGATTAATTTTCCATCGTATATGCTATACTAGGATACCGTTGTAATGGTTTGATATTTCATAATTCACATTGGGATTATATAAAGTATT
This sequence comes from Pinus albicaulis, assembly GCA_034641835.2. Taxonomy (NCBI): domain Eukaryota; kingdom Viridiplantae; phylum Streptophyta; class Pinopsida; order Pinales; family Pinaceae; genus Pinus; species Pinus albicaulis. The sequence goes on from CM076570.1 coordinate 1,025,272,640, forward strand.
TACTATAAATTTCGACAGCTATTGGATATCATTCCTCCGTTTGAGGTTTTCCAGTATTAATAGCCTTGTACTCCGTCAATTACTCGTCACATGGCATGGTATATTTTTCAATATTTGGTTTGATGGATTATGCCGTATACATTCCCTCCGTTTGACACATTGCATTTTTTGATGGCCAGCTAGTTGTTCGACTTTTCTTGTTTTTGTTTCTCCATAGGGTTTGAGGGTTTGGATCTGGTTTCCAAAGCAGCCCAATATTACAATTCGTAACTTGTTCGTTTGATTTCATCTACGTCCTGAGACTCGGATAATTAAACATTTATGGCAAGATTTTGTTTCTTCCTCTATTCGATTCGTCTTATTAATTTTTGAATTAAATACTTACTCATTTACGTTTCTGTTTCTGTTTGTGCAGGGGATTTTTAAAAAATCAACTTTGGCTCTTCTTATTATCCTCTATTCCCTAAAACCCCAAGGCAACATCATTTAGCATTTCCAGGTAAGAAATTTACCCTTAGCTTTATGAAGACAGAGTCTGTCTCTATTATTATTATATTAATGGCCGTGCTAAATTTATTGAGCTCACTGCGCTTCAACTTATTTTTATCCTTCCATTTCCTCCTATGAGAAGGTCATTTGATTTCTAAAATTGGTTTTATGATAACCTAGTAGGGTTTTGATACAGTTTCCTTTGTGAAAGGATTTTTAAGTGATTCTTATTAATGAATTTAATTCATTATACTGATAAAGGGTCTTTCCATTAATTCTTTTGTTGTTGGATTGATATCATCAAATTCCCCAATTAATTTTCTTGTTACACAGAGATTAGAATTTCATTCTTATTCCTCAGAAGGAAATACGATTTCGTTTTCTCCTTTTGGACATAACCCCAATACGAAATTCCTCTTCCCATTAGAATTATATTTAAGTTCTTGGATATTCTTATGACAATTCTAGAGAACGTGAAATTAATTTATGAAACAGATTTCTTTCTCTGTGTATAAAATTTTTCTTTCTATTTGAACTATATACTTTATAACTTCTTCTTATTAAGTTTTTTCATTCACTATGAATAGTTTATTATAATATTACTTTTCGTTGGGTAATTTAATGACTCTTTGTTACCGTTGTAACCCTCAAGGAGGTCAACCTCATTTTATCCTCAACAATGATCGTATTTTGGTTTGCCACATTAAACCTAACCGCGTGGAACTGAATTAAAATTACGCATATAATTTATGATTTTTCCTAGTCAACAAGATTTGTACTTCGTTACTTTATTTCTTCTGGTTTTAACTTACTTTCTACAGTCCAATTTATTTTAGTTATACCACAATGTCAATACTATATGGAACTAATATTTGCTTTAGGTTATGTGATACGATCTCTAACTTCAATTCAACTGAATCCACAATAATCATTTATATATATACTATGGTAGGTAATCGTCATGATTCCGTTCTAAATTCATAAGTAAAACTTATTTTAATTCATTTTGATTTATGATTATATGCCTATTATTTTTTCAGGAACTAATTCTATATGAGATTGTGGATCTTATTCTCTTCTTCTTCTTCTTCTTCTTTTTTGTGACTAGGAGAATCGGCAACTGCAGCGGTATCGTACTCACGTGACACGGGGTCGAATCCCGCTGGCTACCCCTATACTCCTAGAAGGAAACTGCTGAGCCCGTAACAACAGCCCCTCGAGTAAGACGGGACTTGAACTCGTGACCTGCGCCACGGCACGAACGTCTTAGCAGCACGTTCGCTTGCCACTAGACCAAACCCTGACGGGGTGGATCTTATTCTCTTCATTAGTACTTCTCATTTTATTAATTTTCTCCTATTAATAAAATGATTTCTTGTGTAGGAACTTTGTCTCGTTTATACAGATCATTCAAAATTTACAGAATATACCTTGTCTGCTAATATACAGGTAAGGTTAATTTCAATATCACAATAGCCTCACTACAATGTATTCTTCTGTTCATTTACTCGCATGAACTTAATTATTATCTTATTTGTGTACAGGGATGATTCCACTTCTTACATTTAAAAATTAAGGTAATGCTTCTAATTCATTTACCCTCGTTATTTTATTCTATTTTATTTAATTATCTGCTCTATTATATTCATATAATAATCCTTGCATATGTTTTATTTGTGCAGGTATTGCACTTTTTGCATTTTAGCCTTCCTCAAATTTGGTATTCATTCTGTCAACTTTAACCAATTGTATTATTTCTTCTATTTACAGGTTGGTACATATCATGTACATAATTCACCTCACTGAATTCAAGGATACGAGTTCATCTATAATTTATGTAATATATTAAACAGAACAATGGAGTTTTTTCAAGGAACTCTTGACAGTTTGTAATGATATATTCTATACTTGTTAATAAAATTTTCTACTCAATTCTATTTATGATGATAATCATTCATTGTTATAAGTAGCTGGGATAGGTATTGATCTACTTATTTGTAATATTTCTTTTGTACTATTCTCTAGTACCTTAACATGAATTTGATATCTAATGTCTTACTCTAGTATAATAATGAATAGTTATATGCAACTTTTCTGTTAATATACAACAGAGTTAGCTTAATTTGTGCAATAATGGTTTCTTCTAGATTGAAAATTACCTCTTACTGTACTTATATTTCATTTTATTATTGATTACAACATAATTATATTCATTATAATTCTTACATCATTTCCACATTTACTGATGTATTTGCTGCATTTAATAATTAGACTATTTCAACCTAACAACATATTTAAACCCTCCTACCTAGGTTTAGACATTCTATTTGTTGGTTTACTAAATTTAGTTGTCTATGTAGCTATAGAGAACTATACTATATCTATTGTAGTATATTATGTTAAATACATCAGACTCTGTGACTTAAAATTTACAAAATTCCCTTCTAGAATTTCATACTTTAGAAAAAATAATTTCCAAAATATCCCTCTACATAAACCATAATTTCTCTAACTATTGTGACAACAACGAAATTTTCAAACATAATTAAATTACTTGTGCATAACAATTTTGGTAAGACTATTTTCCACCCAACCTTGAGCTTTCTCTCCATAAGCCCCCCCCACCGAGTAGAGAACGATTCTTCCAAAGTGTAGACAACCTCTTGTCTAGCAAGGAATGGCTTTTCTAAGCTTTCTTTCCCTTCAACATGTATCCATAACTTCTTCTAGTTAATCAGGATGTTGTTTTCCTACTTTCCTAGGCTTTCCTTTTGTTTTTTTCCACAAAATTACTTTAAAACTAGTTGTTTCGTCTTTCTAGTTTTATTCCACCTCTTCCCAGTAACTTTCCACTTTAATAAGGTTTTTTTTATATTTTTTCCTCCAATCTAATATTTAAAATTTTATTTATTTTCTCCAAGGATTTTTGGAGAATCTGGGAAAGTCTTTGGAATCTTATCCATCCTCATGGACTTGAAATATTGATCTCCATTTATACTCTAGTCTTTGCACAATACTTAAAATTCCACATTTATTAATAAAATATGGCCACAACAATTCTTTTCCTTTAGGTCCACTCAGCCTTTAGGATTGTTCAATTGTCTACAAAAAGTAGTAAAAATGGGGATACTATAGGGGGGATAATTTAGAGGTAAACAAAAAAATGAAGAGATTGAAGTGATTCATAACACATTAAAAAAGGATATGATGAGGTTAAAACTCTACAAGAGGTAATTAGAGTCACCCTCACATGAAATAAGGTTTAGATACAAACTAAAGAAGAGATATGGTGGGAAATTGGACATAAAATATCTACAGTGAGAGTTATGTGGAAATACTCTCAGACTGTGAGAAGGGAATCATCAAAATTCCAATATAGAAGTGAAAATCATAGCTACAATCCTAGAGGAAAGACTGAAATATGTGGATTCACTCATCTATCTTATTAACACCTTAGAAGACGAAACATTAGGAGAATTTGGTTTTCCTACCAGAGACCAATGCATTACTTCCCTTTGTATGTTAAAAGAAAAGCATATTGCAATGAAAATTATGTGAGATGAGTTTGAAAAAGCCTTTAAAGAGGTAGATAATTTTTGAGCCGACTCAAACTATCTCAAGAGATTTGGTGTGTCATCATTATGAGAAAAATAAAACTAGGAAGTATCCCCTGAATAATTTTGAGAGAAACTGAGGAATACTGAGCAAGACCTAAGTTTCTTAGCCATACAAGGTGAAGAATCAGTTTCAATAGCTACAACGGTGAATAATATTTGCAGGGACTTTACTATTCTTACTGGGATTAACAAAATGATACCAGATCTTCCTATATCATGATACAAGGTTATATCTCAGTTAGTTGCGATCATCAAAAGGTATAAAAATGTGCCCTGATTATCGACTGTGGAATGGGATAAAATGGATATGGTAAGAAAGAATTTGAAAAGAAAACTTATTATGGAGCATGATTCTTCGACAACGTAGGCAATCCAGCTTGTTCCACTGATGCAATATAGAGCCAAACAACTAGATGATAGGTGTGATATTCCATTAATAACCACTCAAGCACCAAAATTCATGATGCGTGGGGCCCATATTGTTTCGCCTACGAGAACATTGAAGAAAATTATAACTTCAAAGAAACGAAGGTGGTCATAGTATTTGAGTATTTTATTTGACGATGATCTGTTTAATTTTTATTTTCTATATTTAAGACTAATAATCAAAACAATTACTTATGAGATTAATTATTTAAGACCTTGTCTCCACTAAAGGGGGGGTTTTTGAGGTAAGAGAAAGTTTTTATTTTGAAAATTCTTTCCGTACATCTTAAAAATACCTTTATCATATGATTGAAGTTGTTATGCATTTCTGATAAACCTTTTTTTGTGTATGCTTGTACGTGGATGACAATTAAAGAACTAAATATGGGAGTTGTTCCTATTTAATATTTATTTATGTTCAATTTTTTTATGTTCTAATATCCATATTATCGATTTTAGTGATTGCATGATGAATGTTTGATTGGTGCTAATTTTAAAATCTTGTGTCTAAAATTAACGGTAGTTTCTATGTTACATCTACGATTGTTACATTATTTGAATGCTCTATAATTGGTTTATGCGTGATACTAGTTACACTCAAGAATTTATAAATTTCTAATTTGTCCCTATGATTTTAGAGTTTTAATATTTATTATTGAATTTGTCCATCATTAGAGAATTGAATTGGGAACTTAAGAAATATTTGCACAAGTTAAAATGATCTTGAATTATTATTGAGTTGGCTTTTTATCTCATATACTTGCATGTGATTTTGTTATTTTTTCATTTTTAGAATTTCTTGGAATTTTCTTTTAAATTAATTTTATAAGGTATACTAAGATTGCATGAGTTTCATCTTTTAGTGATTATTTTTTAATAGAACTTAGTCTATTAACGGCATGATATTACAACAATTTATAAATTACTTTTATCTGAATTTATTATATTTTTATTGAAAATATTACAACTATTTTCAGGGTTACCCGATGTGGCCTAGTCATGGTCAACTTATATCATCTAGAGTAGGAGGGAATTTGAGTCCTCAGTTAATGTGTATTCAAGTTGTTCATAAGTGGGGATGATTTTCACACCAACATTATTTTGGCATCGCTTCTAGGGAGATTAGATTCAGTCTATTGGATGACTAATTCTAACCCTATACAACCACATATTCTTTTTTTTGTGGATGATTAACATAGTATTATAAACGGTTTGTATGAACTCTCCTTGCAGGTTTCCCAAACTCACTAAGAGCTCCATCAAAATGGGGAAGTAATAGCACAAGAGGATGAGTGCACATAGCCAAACCCAAATGCTTGTAGACAATGACAACCATCGAGTATCTAAGTTTATGATGAAACTGCACATCTATTGTTATTTAGGTACCCTATTAATCACGCTTGGTTTTTTAGTTTCATGACATCTCTATTAGGTTTTAGGAATTATTTTAACAATCAAATTGTACCATATTAACATTCACTAAAAACAAACGATTATAAAAAAAAAACAATAAAACAATAATATTAATTACTTATATTATTGGTGATTTTTCAATCTAGATACCCCTCGAAGATTGACTAGTTATACATGTGAAGTAAGCCATTGTCCTTCAGACAACCAATAATGATTGGTTACTATATCCAATAGAAGGATACACCTAGAGAAGTTCAGGCACAATCATTATTTTTCACGTAATTCAAGGGTACTAGAAACTTTTCCTTCTCCTTTCTTTTGCTCCAATTCTCACTTGTGACCTTCATCGTAAACTTTTCATTATTATCTCCAATATTTCCCTCTTTCGTCTACTGTGAAAAATAGTTCACCACCCTCTCCTTACCAATATTTACCCCATTCAACTGCTTCACCTCCATCCATGAATACTTGGGTGAATGCATGCTATCACCTGCTTAATCTTCTAGGGCCCCTTAATTATTTTCATCCCAAATAAGATAAGAACCTACCTAGGTTTGACAATGAAAGGGAGAGAACTGGAGAAGAGCACGTAGTCAAATTTCAAGACTATTGAAAAAAATCGAGTGTTGAATACGAGGACATTTGCATGAGAATTTTCCTGCAAATTCTAGAAGGGTAAGATTGAAAATGGTTTAGAGCTCTTCCCCTAATGATATCAATAAAATTTATAGGTTAGTCAAGCTATTTGTGACAATTTGGTGTTAAGAAAAGAAATCATTTGTTGCTGACTTAATTCTTCACTTTAAAGTTATAACTTGATGATTATATCTTCTACTTCAGTAAAATATTCACAAAGTGCTAGAACATGTTCCGAGTTTTCATTCAACCATCTGACACTACGAAATTTATTTCTTACTCTACGAATATCGATGATGGTTTTTCATATGCATTGCGAGAGATGGAGCCAACTACTTTAGCTGATGCTCAATATAAAGCTTGTACTTGTTAAGGGAATATTATGGCCATTGGGAAACAATAATCTTGAGATGGTAAGTTCAATTGAAATAAAAAAGTGGTTGATACATCACCCCAAGTTCCTACCTATTCTTCCTCCTAGGATCAAAAGATAGAAGAAATTCCAAATATCATCAAGTCTTTGACTAAGAAGATCCAACGCCTTGAAGTCGGAAATAGGGTATCTCCCGTGCTCCTGTGAATCCTCTCATTCAATCAAATTTTCATCTTAATGCACCCAATAGAAACCCAAATTTTCCACCGATGAATGAAATCCCTTATCGTCTCCCTAACCCTTCACAAATTTCACAAAGAGGACAAAGGCCAATATATCCCCATACTCAAACTACTCTAAAAAATAATGGAAATCTTGTTGATGAATATATAAATGATGCCACTAGAAAATTAATGAACCCTAAGGAAGAAGAGTATCCCAATGTGATTTCTATTAATTCCTTTGATGTTTATGCTCAAGATACAACCACTTATATAGAAGAAATTGTCTGCAACCCTCATCTCTATTGTTTCACTAAATAGTTAGAAGGATAATTCCAACATAAATACAACCTTACACATAGCAAGAATCACGTTCCTTGGAAATAATTACCACCAAAACCCCTTCCATGTAATCAGAAACCATTTATGCTTGATTATCCTAATTCGCCGAAGTTGTTAATATTCCTATCTATAAATAAGAAATCTATTCTTTTTTCAAATTCCCACACATCCCACCCCAATAAATTGAAGTAATATATTTTATTAATGTCTAGGATGAATCCCCCAAGATTAATCTGGGCCCTGTGAACCAAAAAGATGATAACTTAGTACCCCCTTTCTATATTAGCTTAAAGATCCATGATTGGAATATGCATAATTGCATGCTAGACTTAGAAACCTATGGCAATTTGATGCCTAAATATATTATGGATAAGCTTGGGTTAGACATAACATGAGAATATAAATATTTTTATTACTTTGATTCCCAAATGGGTAAGTGTTTAGGGATAATCAAAGACTTTGTGGTAGTTGTAGCTCAAGTTCTTGTTAAAACTATTGTCATCGATATAGTAGTATCTGATGTCCCTCCTAATTATGTAATGCTCCTATCAAGGAGTTTGGGTGCCAAGCTCGGTGGTCCAATGTAGCTTGATCTTTCTTATATGACCATACCCATATTTCGGGGAGGGACATGTCAACACTATCGAGATTCTAGATTAACCTATACTCTTAGCTCGGAGAAACATCCTGAAAAATCTTTGGTTTATACTTTAGACGAAAACATGGGAAATTTTCTGTTCACTATTTATGAAGAATAAAAGTACCTTATCCATGGAAAATAAGCCTCCATCTTCCCATCCGAGGATTCCAATCTCATCTGGAAGATGTACTGTGATGGTGCTTCCTCTAGAGCATGGTTTGGCACATGTATTGTGTGGATGCCTCCATCTCAACGTAGTACAATTTTTTTTCATTCAAAATTGAATTTTGAAAATACTAATAATATATTTGAGTATGAAGCACTAGTACTTGGGCTAGAAAAAGCAAGAAAACTAAACATTTAGAATTTATCGATTTTTTGTGACTTTGAATCAATAATTAAACAAGTAACAAACAAATGTCAAACCAAACACCCCTAGTTGCGTGTATACATGAATTAGGTCTCGGACCTAATAGACAATGTTTTCTGCTCTATTAATTTCACTATTGTGCCTACAGAGAAAAACCAATTAGAATATGCCCTTCCAGTTACTGCAGCCACCTTTCCCCCCCCCCCCCCCCCCCATTAGCTCCAAATTAAAATTCAAAATTGAAGTCCTCTACCAACCTTCCATACCTTAAAATATTATTTTTTTTTTTTCTGAATAAGACTGATTCTATTAAGCAGAAATATAGTACAAGATGATGATACAATCATGAGAAAGAGAAAACCAGCAACCGGAAATGATAAAACTATCAACCTCAGCTCTGGATAAGGAGAGAAACAAGCAAGGAATCACAAGAAAGGACTGGATGGCGAAAAGACTGAAAACTACCCAGAGTGGGCTAAGGCTTCTATATGAAGCTTCTTCCCTTTCTTTTTACTAACTTTAACCCATCCATCCTGGGGTGAATGAGCTAAAAAAACATGAAGATCGAAGTTCTCCAAAGGGGGGGGCTCCTTATCTGAGTTGGAAGAGGAGGTCACATGGGAGCGTTTCTGAGCAACGACAGTATCAGGAGGGTGCGCCTGAGCATCGGTGGGGATTTCCATTGACTAATTCTGATCCGATTCTGCATCACTTCCATCATCTTCTGAGCAAGAGGATTCAGACTCTGCTGCAGGAGGCGGAGAGTATGGAGCCCATCGTTTAGAATTGGGGTTGGAATTATTCACCTTTTTCTGTTTTGCTGGGAGAGCTGGGCAGGAGTTCTGCAGATGTCCTGTTTGGTGACAGTGTCGACAGCGGAAGGCAGTATTCTCATAATCCAGATTCTGAGTCCATACAAATTTGTTTATTTTGAGATTAATTTGGTGTGAAAGTACCTTACTTAAATCTAGTTCCACACATATTATGGCACATGTGTAAAGACCTTTGTTTTCTCGCCAATAATCTCCCATCAGAAAACTGCCCAAGGTGTTGCCTATCACTTTATAGACTCTAACATGCCATAGATGGGCTGGTAAGTTGGGAAGCCTGATCCAAACAGGTGTCCTGGTGATGACAGCAGTTGCTGGGTCAAAATTTGGGAACCATGGAGTTAAGAAGAGCCCTACAGTTCCCATGAACCAAGGACCTTCTTCTATAGCCTTTTCATAATGCTTAGTATTATCAAACAGAACTATGAAATATCATTTTGAACAGAAGCTGACTTTGTAATGGTGAGTCCAGTTAGCATGGATCCAATCATAGAGTTCCTTTGATTGTGGCCACAATCCATTAAATCTGCATATGATGGCTCTTTCTGCATAATTTTGAAGATCATTTGCGATTTCTGCATGGGAAAAATCCACAGTGGGAACCTCCTCAAGCTTGTCCACCAGAAAAGGCTTGGGAGCCTCAGGTGGTTGAGCTACTTTCTTGGTTGTGTGTGCGTGAACTGCATCCTTGTAGGAGAAGGCAGGAGCCGATGAAGTTTGCCCAGGAGCTCCACCTCTCAAGCGAAAGGATAACACAACTAAAGCATCCTTCTCAATATTGTAGTAAAACAGGGGTAAATGGTTTTCAAGTTGTTTACCTTCGTGAAGCAGTCTCAGGAGTCTTGAGGGAATTCCCAATCTGAGGTCAAGATCTTGCAGAAGGTCCTACACCAGATCCGTGGCTTGCACCCATAACAACTTCGTTCCACCGGAAGGAAGAGAGATCTGGATCTGGTATTGTGAACCCAGATTTGGAAGGCCTTTGTCTTTGAGAGAAGCTGCCTAAATATCGAAATCCTCCTGAAGCAACTGCCTATCCGGTTTTCCCAGCTTCTCCGAGAGGCTGAGACTGAGCTATTGCAGGGGCCCTGCATTGGTTGGGGCGACAAGATTGCTGGAGCCTACGACCCTATTCTGGCCATCATTGTCGTCCCCTCCTCTGTCCGAATCTCAGTGAAGGGAGGCAACATAAACTGGTGAGCGCTTGCAGAGGTGACCTCCATGTACTGCCAGGGCTTTCTCAATAGATCTGTGACTTGGGTGGAGAAAACCATCAGATGCGCCCACGGTGAAGGGCACATAGCAAGCTGTGGAGCCGTCAACTGCAAGATATTTGCATGCACTCCTTTGAAGTCTGCAACTCGAGTTATGATGACCGCTTGGAGCAGCGGCTGAGGGAAGCATAGAGCCTGTTGTTAAGTTGACGGCAATGGTAGAGCCGAACAGCGCAGGAGCAGAGGAAGAGTCTTTGTCGGCGGCGGCCAGGCCTAAAACCCTAGCAGAAGCCATCTCCCGCAAATATTCCAATCCATACCTTAAAATATTACGCATTGGTAGATATTCAAATATTATCATGAAATAAGAATGTTTATTGAATTAATCAATGAGTTCTCAATTCATTATATAAACAAATATGAAGAAGGCAGGAAAGCAAACTTCCTAATAGTACACACCTTAAAACTACAATTGGAAAATATGATATTATTTAATTAAAAAATAATTATATCCCTAGAGGATTTATCCCCTTCGAAGTTTTTTTTGACCAAAATGATTTTATTTCTAACCCCACATTAAATCATCCTAAAATTGATATAGAGCTAGTGAATATTGCTCATTGAGGTGAAGACAAGATGGTTTTTTTATCTCGACTATTACCCCCTGATGTAAAAGAACAATATGTCAAACTCATGTCCTAATACATTGATGTTTTCTCTTAGTATTACTGATCTAGGTGGATATTGGTGGCCACCCACCAATTCCACCTCGACACCCACCATTGTTTCTTCCATTTTTTTAGTTTCCTCAGTTGTAGCACAATTTACTATTTTTGCCATTTTTTTGAGTTCTGAACTTTCGAAGACGTTTTGAGGCCCTAAATGACGGGTTTTTTGTAAAATGAGAAAATGTTAGTCTTTGACTAACAATTGCAGCTGCATGTTATATTTCTTGGATAGATATTTATAACGAAGTATTTTATGTGTCAAACGGAGATCATATGCCAAAGTTATGACCCTGGGAAGTTTATGTACTAATTTACCCCAATGGGGCCCACAATTTTGGAGATTCGTCTCCTAGGTTTAGGTTTTTGGATCTTTAGGGTTTTCCATTGTTTCTCAATAATAAATAGGTCTTTGAGCCTCATTATAACACAATTCTTAGGCATGTAGCCACCACATCTCTTCTTAGAGATAAGATACCATCACCCGAGTTATTTTCTTTCCATTATGTTTGTAAGCATTTTTCAGTTATTTAATACTAATGAAATGAAGTGTTATTTTTGCTGCATTTCTGTATTTATGGTTATATCTGTATTATGTTGTGTTCCTTTCTAAGTTTAGATCAGTGGTATCAGAGTGGTCTTATATTTCTCTATTTTTCTTTTCATGTCCCCAACGAGGTGAGGGTATAAGGATTTTGTGCTGAAAGTAGTTGAACCTTTGCAAGATCAAACTCAGAAACCCCGACAACCTTCCATGGAAGAAGAAAAGAAAAATGAGGGAGTAGGATATCCTTTCAAAATATTGCTCTACGAAGCCCTCAAGTGACAAAGGAATGTGATCATGGACAAATTCTCCGAGATCCTTTAGCGGATGCCCACCTTCAACACATCTTCATCCGGTAGTCACTCTAGAGGTGCTACTCCCTTCAAGGTAAAAGTCAACTTTGGCATTCCCATATTTTAAGGTGAGATAGATGCACATTTCATAAATAGATGGTTAATTAAATCTATTGGAATGATATTTTTTTCAGTTCATGAATTTTCCAATAGGGAAAAGATTACTTTTTCTCTCCTCAAAGTTCCCCCCCATGTCAAGGACTAGTGGGAAATGACCTATGAACAGAGGGAAGAGAGAGAACCCTCACTATTTTTAACCAAACCCACTTGGAATTTTTTTCAAGATGCCATGAAGGAAAAATATTACCCAGTGGGGATCTATGAGGACAAGTACATACAGTGGAATACGTTGCAACACCAAAGGGTTCAAGATGTGCATGAGCTGATGAATCTATTCCATACTCTATGCACAAATTTTAGTATCAAATATTCAGATAAACATCTAGTGCTTATGTACCATAGTTGTTTGCATCGATACACTAAGGACGAAATGTAGTTCCTTGACATCTCCTCACTTGGGGCTGCATACCGATATGCTGCCAAGATTGAGCCAAAATTTAAACAGAAGAAGTGAGACTTTGGATCTACAAATCTGAGGCAAGGGAAAGTTGTCCCCAAACTGTAAAACAAAGGAAAAATACAAGGTAGGATGACTTAGGAAAACCCATCAAAGCCACAAGAAAATAACGACACCATGAGAATAAATAAGGACATGGGAAAGTGGTGTGAGTTCCATACGAGCCCCACTCACAATGCAAGTTACTGTCAGTCCAAGTAGTCATTGGTAGCCGAAATGAAGGCTTATGAATTAGATGCATATTATGACTCTGGGTTAGAACCCAACAAAGGGAAAATGGAAGCATAATATTGACACAGAGCCTAATTTCATCATTTCCACCACTAATATAAAAAATGATGAGCCTGGAGATTCAGAAGAGGGGGAGCGCCTCTTCCACTCTGAGATGTGGGTGAAGGGTTTTTCGTTGCAGTTTAGTATCACCAAGAGAAGCCAAAAGAACCCCATTTCGACAAAGGTCATGAAATTGTTAGGCCTACCAACCAAAACATGCCCACAGCCATAAAACATTGGGTGGATTCACTAATGACGATATTTCTACATCAGACAACAATACCACCTTCAATATAATATGAATCCCTACACAGATGAGGTATTGTGTGATGTTTCTCCTCTTGAATTTTTTGATGTATTATTAGGCCAAACATACTTGTGGAAGTGACATGTTGTGTACGATTCTATGCCTCACACTATTATTATTACATTGGGAAATAAGTTGTACATGATACCATAGGTATCACTGCCTACCACCATCTCTTTAACCACTATGAAGCAATGCAGTAAGCTCATTTCCCAAACTGGGAATTTTTTTTCCTTATGATTCACCCTTAGGGAAAGAATAATATTGTAGCCACAACCTCTAGATAGGGCTCCTCCACATGGCAACTGCAAATGGAAAAGGTCATGGAGGAGTAGAGGGACATCTTCTCCTTACCCACAGGGATACCTCTACACTGTAAGTTCAATCAATCCATTGCTCTGACCCCAGGTGCATCGCTACCTAATGAAATGATCTATCGACACTTTGTTCCGGAGAATGATGAGATCAAGCAGAAGTTTCAAGAGTTGTTGCAGAAAGGGCACATCAGGCCAAGTTCATCACCTTTTGGGAGCCTGATCATGTTGGTACAAAATAGGGATGGGACTTGGAGACTTTGTATAGACTATTAGGCGTTGAACAAGATGACTCTCTGGAATATGTATCCAATCCCACATATTGATGAAATTTTGGACCAAATCAAGGGGGCCAAATATTTCGGCAAGGTCGACTTGAAATACGGGTATCGAAAATTACTAATCGTACCCTTCAATGAGTGGAATATTTCCTTCAAATCCAAGTAGCACCTTTTTGAATGGATGGTCATTCCTTTGAATGCCCCGTGAACCTTCATGAGGTTGATGGAAAAAATATTGTGACCCTTCACCAACACATTCGTGGTGGTGTATTTGGATGACATCCTGATCTTGAGCCAGAGTTGGGATGAGCACCTTTGCCATATTCCACAAGTCATCCAAACTCTGCGACAACACAAGTTGTGAGCCAATTTAGAGAAATAAAATTTTGGTATGACCCAAGTTCAATATCTTGGGTACATCATTGATGCACGGGGTGTGCATGGAGACCCAGCCAAGATACAAGTCATTTGGGATTGGCCAGTCCCAACCACTTTAAAAGAGCCCTGCAGCATTTTATGACTTTCGAATTTCTACTGATGGTTCGTGTTGGGGTTCTCTCATATCACTTGGACTTTGATTCAGTTCATGAAGGGCAGAGTGAAAGGAAATTTATTTTGTTCCGAACCACAACAGAAGGAATTTTTCAAGTTGATGCATTACCTCTTCTCTCCACTAGTGCTCACATTACCACACATGCAAGAATCATTTTAGATTGAGACAGATGCTTCCGACTATGCTATTGGTGCATTTCTTACTCAATAGGGGAATCAAGTAGCATATCACAGTGAGACACTTTCTAACATAGTATGAAAGTATCTCACCTATGAAAAATAGATGTATTCCATTATTTAGGCTTGCCAACAATGGAATCATTACATTATGGGGAAGGAAAAAATCATCCACATAGACCATGAACCCCTGCATTTTATACAGGCACAAGGAAAGTTGCATATCGATCGTTGTTATAAATGGTCAACATACTAGCAACAATTCCACTTGAACATTATGTACAAGAAGGGAAACACCAATAATGTTACATATTGCCTCAACCAATTGCTTGTCATGGTATTGACCATTGTGCCCGAATATTATGGGAATGAAGCTTCACAGTGGCTACATTTGTACATGACCGATCCATAATTTGGTAAAACATACCATACACTCCTGGAAGGCAAGAAATTTCCAAATTTTCACCTCGAGGATACAATTTTATGTCACCTTGGAGACCTATTTATTCCTTCAATAAAGTGTCACAATATGATTTTGGAGGTGCGCTACAATTAGGTCATTGGATACTTCAGCGTAGAGAAAACAATGGCAGTGCTACAAAAGTACTTTTATTGGCCAAACCTTCGACGGGATTTTGGTAATTAAATCATATCCTGCACTTCTTGCGCCATTGCCAAACTGACCATCCAAAAGCAAGGCCTATATACTCATATGCCTACTCCTAGTCGACCTTGGGATTCCATCTCCATGGATTACATTTCGGGCCTCCCTTCGACTAAGCATGGAAACAACTATGTTTTTTTGGTCATCAACAGATTCTCTAAGATGGCCATTCTAGCCCCATTAATAAAGAGTATCACAACAAAACCCACTTCTAAGATCTTCTTTGAGAAAGTGTAGGTACACTTTTGGATACCATAGTCCATTACCTTAGATCGGGATAACAGGTTCCTAGGTAATCTTTGGTCAAGTCTCTGGTCAATGCTAGATACCAAGCTCACTAAGTCCATGGCTTTCCACCCCTAAACTGATGGCCAAACAAATGTCATCAATAGGATGATCGTACACATTCTGTGCATGTGCAGCTCGAACCTTCCTCGCACATGGGATGAAAGCCTCACCTATTTCTAACACAAATACAAAAAATGTCTCCATAGCTCAACTGGACACAACCCTTTTCAGGTGGGGTTGGTATTCCAACCACTATATCCAATTGATGTCGCCATACTATTTGCAACTACTCAGGAAACTTTGGTGCATGTCTAGTTTGAAACCGACACGGATAAAAAATTCATTGAGATAATCTAGCACATCCACCAGTAGGTCCATGAAATATTAGCCAAAGCCAATTCTGATTACAAGCAATGATATGATCAGCATCGAGTGCCAACCAAGTTCTAGGTGGGCGACAAATATTAGCTACATTTGTAGAAGCAGCACCTCCCTGGGACCCACTTTAAGCTTCAGCCACTCCGATATGGGACATACACCATCACCAAGGTTATAGGGAAAAATTATTTCGAGCTAATCATTCAAAAATTCCTTGGCTTGCACCTAGCATTCAATGTGGATTTCCTTCGGCCATAGTTTCCACCATTACTAGACAAATCTCACATTGCAGAAAAACTCACACCAACAATGATAAACCCTGATTGCATGGAATGTGCCTCAACAGATTGAATCATGGACACATAGATCAAAAACACTCA
Source organism: Pinus albicaulis (assembly GCA_034641835.2). Lineage (NCBI taxonomy): Eukaryota > Viridiplantae > Streptophyta > Pinopsida > Pinales > Pinaceae > Pinus > Pinus albicaulis. The sequence continues at coordinate 1,025,289,024 of CM076570.1, forward strand.
TCAGCAGAAGATCCAATTGTATCAGGTTATTAATGTTGGCCAACCCCCTGCACTAAGGCAAGTGACTAACTAGGGACCGAGTTCAATAGAAGTTTCCCCATCTCATGGAGGCACTCAACGCAATGGGGACCATTAGTTCCTAAGGGGGAGGACTGATCCATGTGGATATTGGTGGCCATCCACCTATTCTACTTGAACCCCCACCATTGTTTCAATTTCCTTAATTGTTTCAAATTTTACTATTTTTGCTAGTTTTTCTAGTCGTGAACTTCCCGAGCCGTTTTGAGGCACTAAAGGAATTTTTTTTTGGAAAATGGGTAAAAATTAGTTTTCAACTGACATTTGTAGTAAAAATTCCTCAGATATATATTTCTAACAAGGTATTATTTGCGTCAAATGAAGATCATATGCCAAATTTAGAACCCTGGGAAGTTGATGTACCAATTTACTGCAAGAGGGCCCACTGTTTTGGTGATTTATTTCCTAGGGTCAGGTTTTTGTATTTTTATGGTTTTCCATTGTTTTTAACTAATAAATAGGAATTTTAGCCTCATTGTAACACAACTCAGAGCATTTAGCTACCACATCTCTTCTTAGAGATAAGCTACCATCGCCTAAGGTATTTTATTTCCATTCTATTTGTAAGCATATTTTAGTTCTTTGATATTGATGAAATGAAGTGTATTTCTACTGCATATACGTATTTATGGTTATACTCTTGTCTAAGTTTCGATTACTTACGACAACCTCATAAAGTATGAAAAAAGTATTATAGAACATCACATTCGCCTAAAGGAAGGCATTAAGCCTTTCAAGAAAAAACTCTAACATATCAATCCTCTCCTCCTCCCTCCTATTCAAAGGGAAATTAAGAAAATTCTGGATGTGAAGATAATTTTTCCCTTGCATTATCCCAATTGGGTAGCCAATTTGGTCCCAGTTAGAATAAGGAATTGTGAAATTAGGTTATGTATAGATTTCATAAATCATAATAGATCCTCCTTAAAGACAATTATCCTTTCCCAAAAATGGATGTTATCCTGCAGTGAATTGTAGGGGAAACACGCATTTATATGATGGGAGGACTCTCCGGGTATAGCCATATTTCTTTCCATAAGGATGATATGCATAAAACCACTTTTACCACCCCTTGGGGAACATTCATGTATCTGAAAATTCATTTTGGATTAATGAATGTTCGGGATACCTTCCAAAGGGCAATGGAAATTTCATTCACTGATAAGAAATATCACTTTATATTCATCTACCTAGATGATATGACTGCTTGTTCCAAAAATTATGTCCAACATCTAAACATGTACAGATAATTTTTCAAAAATGTCAAAGGTATGGTTTATCTATAAATCCAAAAAATCCTTCTTTGCAATGACTAAGGGTAAGTTTTTGGGGAACATTGTGTCTCGGCATGGAGTCTAGATTGATCCTGAGAGGGTACAATCATTCCAAGCAATCTCACTTCCTCGCACCAAGAAGGAAATTCAATCCATTTTGGGTAAGATTAACTTTTTGCGAAGATTTATTCCTAATTTTGCTGAAGTAATTAGAAACATAACACATATGCTTAAAAATGGGAATTATATAAAATGGAATTAAGAATCAAAATAATCTTTGGAATGAATTAAAATTCTATTATTGAAATGACGATACTTATTATTCCTAATTATAGAAAGGACTTTATTATTTTTCCTTTCCCCTTTGAACACACCATAGTTGTCATTCTAATACAAAAGAATCAACAGGGGTATGAGCAACTTGTCGCCTTTTTTACCAAAGCTATTAAAAATTCATAACTTAAATAAGACATAATTGAGAAATAATATTACACTTTTGTTAAAACCCTTAAAGCCTTCAGATAATATATCATACTAGCTAGGCCAATCGTTTACCTTCCACATCCTACAATAAAGGAAATTCTTTTGCAACATGATACATAAGGGAGAAGAGGAAAATGGATAGCTAAGGTCCAAGAGTATCACCTGAAGCTAAAACCTATTAAAATGGTAAAGAGACAAGCATCGGCTAAAATGTTGACTGAAGCCAAATTTGATGTGTTAGGCATCAATCAGTACACTCTCGTGACCCCAACTAAAGTAGATGAAGAGCACCAGGATAATCATTCATAGTTGTTGCTACCTTACCCAATCTCTACCACAATCCTCCCAAATGTTTCTTCATCATAGTTGTATAAAAACATCTTCAAATATCTTAAGCCGTGCGAATTCCAAGTTACTTGAGTAAGTCCACTTGACAGTCCTTAAAATTGAAAGTTGTAAATTATCGTATCATAAATGGTGAGTTGTATTAGAAAGAAACAACGGATATACTCCTAAATTGTATAGTACCCTCCCAATTAGATTATTCTATTGCCTAGCACCATAGTGGAGTGTTTGATAGTCATTTTGCATGGAGGGCCACCACTCATAGTGGACTGTAAATAAATATGATAAATAATAATAATAATAATAAAATAGTATACATGATTTATATAAATTAAAATATATATATATATATATATATATATATATATATATATATATATAAATAAAAGGTCATTACATTTATGTAATGAAAATTGAATCACGACCAATATCTATACAATTACTGTGCAAACCTTTAATCGTTTATAGGTCCTAAGGGTTGTAACTTTCAGTCCTACGACTTAACTGTCAATATTTATCGTTAAATTACTATGAACGACTACCATAATCCATGGATATTATATATATAATTACGTATCTTTAAAATCCTATTAGATTTATTGTGTTGTTACGACCTTTAATATTGGAGTTGTAAAATGAATTATCGCCCTCCTTCACAAATAATCCCACCACCAAATTTTCTTTCACCATCTATATTCCACCCTTCCTAGAGTGGGATATGCTGGTAACTGTTGTCGTGGCTATGAACGCTCGCTGGCGGTGGATCAAGGTTAGTGGTACTGGTTATTCAGTGCTTAATCTACCCACTTCCTTATGTTGTGACTTTTGCAGGGCAGGCTAGTGACTCTATCGTGGTATGGAAGCTCACTGGCAGCAAATTGACACTAGTGGCACTGGGATTGCCCAATGTGATTTATTCTCGTCGTGCTTAGAAGGAAATGAAAGTGTAAAAGTTGAATCTCGTAAGAAAAAACAACTTAAAGAAAAAATAATTCAAGGTGGGGAAAACCTTAATTTCGAAGCAGTGAATGACTCCATCGGGGTATAGACGCTCGCTGGCAGCGGAGAAACTTTCGGTGACAATTACCATGAAGGGGTGTTAAAAGACCTTCATCATTTACATGCTTTCAGCCCATAAATCCTTTATCACAAAATGCTATCCATCTCAGGGATATTTGAATCATGTAACATGTTCCATATCTCCAGTCAATAATAATTTCGCATCAATTATTAACCTAACTAACTATGTCTTGGTGTTTTTTCGCTCAATCTTTGTGAGTTTTTCTTATGAACTATTACACAAATAATAAATTTTATAGTTTTTATCTTAACGCATAAATCTATAACATTAAAAAGTAATAAAACAAAAATAAATAATGACTGAAAAATACAAAGGAAATATTAAATTCAAGTTACAAGCCAAAATACGAGAGAAATTCATTTTTTTAACCTTATAAAACTCTCCATTTTTATCGATAAATCATTAAAACTTCGAATTCTTTAAATAACAAGAATTCTCTTCGAATCAATCCATGCTGATATTATATCTTAACGAGTTAATTTATATAATATACTGAAAGCTTGAAATATATTATCCAACAAACCAACAAAAACTGAGTCATATAGCTCCATCATCCCTATAATTTGTAAAAAAATCAATATCATAACGTTGTTCCTTAAGAGATTCTTGATGTATCATAAGGAAAATAATCCATCTGAATCCTAGATGACGCCTTTTCCGAGGTTATCAAAATCCGGAGGAGGTGTGATTCCAACAACCTCCCCTTCGCGTACCTCCTGCACAATATTGTAAATTCCAGGAGGCAGAGCTAGCTTGTCCACAATTTGAGTCATTCGCTCATCCATTTATGCTAGCAAATATAATAACCTATCTATTTTTTTGTGAAGAGTCTTGAGCCTTCCCCTACTTCTTCCTGTAACATCATCCATTATGTAACAAAGCCAACTTATCACCAAAAGTCATGGCTAATGGCTTGTACCTAAGATGATAGTTCCATTACATCCCCCTAATTATCTCGTGTCATTCCCACATTAATTCCTCACTTTTTAATATCGCATCTCCAAAATTTCATTATTTCCATTCCTGCACGGATTTGGTTTTAGTACGGAGTTATCCCATCAGAAATCTCTTTCCTATCATTTCTCTTGGACTCCATAACCCAATGCCAAGGCACATGGTATTTGTTCTTGATTCTCCGTGAGAGAGAATCATCTCCAGATGGATCTTGTGTTATACACTAAATTATCCCCTTCCTAAACCCTCGAAGGTAATAATAATGAATTTAGCCGAAATTACCTTTAAATTTGATATGGTTGAGGAAAATTATATTGGGTTCGTAGATGTGGCCGTTTAGTTTATTCCTTTTCGAGATCAACGACGAGAAATAGCTCATCGAGTTAGATTATGTGTGAGTTTTAATCCTCCTTTAAATACCCAATGGACGTTGGTTCCATTTAATTTTCTGACTCCTTAGCCATTCGATGAAAAATAAACACCTTGATTTACTTTATCACATTTGAATATGTGCAGAGTTGAAGGCTGACTTCTTGCCCGACAAATCACAACTATTAAAATTAATTTTATATGATGGCTATTGATTCACATCAGGCTTGACAATGCGAGGGAGATAAAATATCCTGGGACCAGATGTGATCTCATTCGTCCGATTTGTAGAACATATATGGTTGTTGGGTTCGTACGTGCTCGAGTCTGTAAGATTTTTGAGATACAAAGATCTAGATCTGCAAAACAATGAACAAGCTTGGAAGAGAAGGAAGGAAGCGAGCAAGAATTGAGAAAAGAATGAAATTAATTCTCCAATATTAGTTTTTAGAATAAATACATAAAAACAACTAAGTTAAGGTTAGTTGTACATGCAATAACTAAAGTTAACTGAAGCTAAGTGTGCTTTATCTTATGTTAATGTGTACATGTGCCACATGCAAGCAGTAAGTTAACTTAACTAAGCAAGTGCACATCACATGCAAGCAGTAAGTTAACTAAAGCTAATCTAGGTGCATGTACACCAACACCCCCCCTTAAGCATAACTTAGGTGAGTGTGATGCAAAATGAATGAGTCGCGGCAACACGGCCATTTTAGGTACCCATATACAATGCATAAAAAAAAGGAGCAAAGAGGGAAAACCCAGTGGGAAGAAAACCCCCCCTCAAAATATAATGCAAAAGTAGAGAAAAGACAACTTCTAGGCAGTCGTGTCCTTCACCCCAAGACGATCTCACAGGAATCGAAACTTCTGCTCAGTGAAAGTCTTGGTGAAGATATCAGCAATCTGCTCGGAACTATGACAGTAATGAAGATCGATGATCCCATCATGAATGAGTTCTCTAATAAAGTGCATGTGGATCTCGATGTGTTTGGTCCGCTGCCGTTGCACTCAATCTCTGCAAAACTTTAGCGTACTTTGATTATCACACCAGATGACAATTGGATGATGGACATTGATCCCAAGCTCAGATAGGAAATGTTGTAGCTAAATTGCCTGAATAGCGGCATTGATTGTTCCTCTATACTCGGCCTCTGCTGATGATAAAGAAATGGTAGCCTGCTTCTTGCTTGACCAACAAATTGGGCCGGATCCCAAACTAAGTACATAACCCTAAGTAGACTTGCGATCAATGGTGTCGCTAGCCCAGTCTGAATCTGTGAACCCAATGAGATTCAAAGAAAAATTGGTTGCATAATGAATCCCATAGGTGATTGTCCCCTGGACATATCGAAGGATGCACTTTGCAGCGTTCCAGTGTAACTCATGTGGCTCCTGCATGTATCTGGAAACAGCTCCGGCAGGATAGGAGAGATCAGGACGGGAGTGAGTGAGATAAAGAAGACTTCCCACAAAATAACGGTACAATGTGCAATCAACCAATGGTGTGTCTTTGCCATTCTCAAGCTTTATCCCTGATAAGAAAGGTGTGGCTGCTGGCTTGCAGTCACTCATGTGAAATCATGCCAAAAGATCTCTAGCATACTTTGGTTGAGAAATGGTAATCCCATAATCACTCTGATAGATCTCTAGTCGAAGGAGGAAATTTAGCAAGCCCATGTCTCTCATAGAAAACCGCTTATGCAATGCAGTTTTAATGTTAGTAATGACAGAAGCTGAACTACCTGTTATCAAAAGATCATCTACATAGAGTACTATGATCAACAAGGAGTCAATTTTCTTCAAAAAGTAAACATTGGAATCAGATTTGCAGCGTAAAAAATTTTGAGATAACAAATAACAATCCATCTTTGCATACCATGCTCTAGGTGCCTACTTGAGGCCATAGAGAGACTTCTTTAGTTTGCATACCAGAGATGAATTTTGCATGTATCTCGGTGGCTGCTCCATGTAGATTTCATCATTGAGATCACCATGAAGAAAGGCATTCTTCACATCCATATGATGCACCTCCCATCCTCTTGCTGCTGGAATGGAGAGAGCTAGCCGAATGGAATCCATTTTTGCCACTGGAGCAAAAGTCTCATCATAGTCAACACCATGTACTTGTTGAAAACCTTTTGCTATCAATCGTGCATTATATCAACTAACTTGGCCATTTGATGCTTTCTTGGTCTGGTAAACCCACTTGCATCTCACAAGTTTGCGATTGGAAGATAGCGGAACCAAATCCCAAGTCTGGTTCTCAATGAGAGAGTTATATTCCTCATCCATGGTGGCTTCCCATTCAGGATGCCCATTTGCTTCTGCATAAGTTTGTGGATCAGATCCATGCATCATATAAGCATGCATGGGCATGGATGGCCCCATAGCTAAGAGTGCTTGCGGATCTTCCTCAAACAGAGGGATAGAGGCAGGATCATCAAGGATATCACTTATGCTGTGCCATTTTTGTGTTGAAGGTGGTCGAGAATCTTCCGAACTACATGCAGAAGTATGATCTCGATGTTCAACAACTGGTGGTCTAACAGGGTTCATAGGAAAAGACTCATCTTCATCAGAATGCTGGTCTAAAGTTTCATCTACATACTCATCAATGAGTGGTGATGGAAACTTGGTAACAAGTTCATCTGCTGGTGCATGCAAAATATCTTCGTCAAACTTTACACTCCTTTCAATAAGGAGCTCTTCACTGTGGATATCAAGCAATCTGTACCCTTTGACTTCATCAGAATATCCAACAAACATGCATGCTTTGCTTTGAGGCTCCAAAGCCTTTCTCTTCTCTGCAGGAATGCAGGCCCATGCTCAAGATCCAAAAATGCAGAAATGACTAACTTCAGGTTGCATGACAGTCCAAGCCTCAAAAGGTGTTTTTCCAGTAATAGATTTATGGGGAGATCTGTTTTGAATTATGAGGCACAATTGATAGCTTCAACCCACAATTTCGACGGAAGAGATCTTGCATGCAACATGCAATTATCCATCTCTTTCAAAGATCGATTTTTCCTTTCAGCCACGCCATTTTGCTGTGGAGTGTAAGGAACCATATGCTGCAACTGTATGCCTGCTTCATTACAAAGATTATTGATATCTTTGTTGACATATTACGTCCCATTATCAGTGCGGAGTATCTTGATGCATTTTCCAGACTGATTTTCCGCATGCGCTTTGAAAATCTTTAGATGTTGAAAAACTTCAGACTTGAGTTTCAAGAAGTAAACCCAAGTGAATCTCGTGTAATCATCTATAAATGACAACACATATCTTTCTTTGCTCATTGAAATCACCGGAAATGGACCCATGAGATCACTATGTACAAGTTCCAAAGGTGAAGAGGCTCTCCATGCATGCCCCTTCTCGAATTTGTCTCGTGGATGCTTTCCAAGAGCACATCCATTACAAAAACCATCTGAAAATTTAATGGTCGGCAATCCTTTGACCATCCCTTGCTTACTAAGTTGTTGCATATATCTAAAATTCAAGTGCCCAAACCTCTCGTGCCAAATCCTACTTTCTTCATTTGCATGCGTAAGTAGAAAAATAGAATCTGATTGAGGAACAAAATCAGAAAATGTATACAGACGAGATTGATCATTTATCTTGCCAGATGCAATCTTCAAGTTGGTTTGTATGTCATAAATGGTCACGGAATCTGGGGTAAATTCCACTTTCCTTCCGCTACCTGTGTGTGTCATTTGATACAGTGAGAGAAGATTCACAGAAAGCCTTGGAATATGAAAGACATTTTCAAAACTTCTGTCTTCAAATTGCACTCTTCCTTGTCCAGTTGCTGCAACTGCAGAATTATCTCTCATGAGAATGGGAGGACCTGAGTATGCATGTAGAGAAGAAAATGATTCCTTTGAAGAAGCCATATGATGTGCAGCTCCTGAATCGATGATCAATTCTTGCGGTGCATAATGAAGAGCAATCAAATCATGCCCATTACCTCTTGGATCTGGTGCTTTTTCTCCAGACTTCTTCTTGGCATTCTCAGGAATACGTTCTCCAAGATTGTGTTGCTGGAGTGTCTGCGCCATAAGATCTATAGTCTTCTTCATGCATGCAAATTCAGGATGAAAACCACGGTGGCAATAATTTCACATTGATTTCCCCTTTGTTCCTTTACTTTCCTTTGACCTAGATGATCCATCAGGGGGTTTGGGATTTCCTCCCTTTCTTGGATCAGGATCCTTCTTCCCTTTTCCTTTCTGATGGTCTTTGGAATTTTCCTTTCCTTTTGCATGCACAGTAAGTGCATGCGCTTTGGAATTTTTAACTGTGCCCATTTGGATGAGCTTATCTTTCTCATGCATCAAAGACTGAATAAAAGAATCCAGTGAGGGCATCTTCTAAGCTACACCAGTTGCAGATCTGACTGTGTGGAATGTAGAGACGAATACTGCATACTCTGGACCAAGTTTTGATAAAATGAAAAGAATCAACTGATTTTCTTGCTTGGATTTGTCGATCCCGCATCCTTTCAGCCGAGCCAACAAGGCTATATACCTTGTGAAAAAATCTTGAATGTTCTCAAAATTTCTTGGATCTAATGATTTTAACTCATTTCTGAGAATGTGACATTGCATTTCATCCTATTTTCCAAACAATCCTTCCAAAATTTTCCATAATTCATTTGGAGTTGAACATGATTCAACATGAAATAGCAATTCCAGAGAGATAGATAAACATAGGATGCCGAAGGCCTCGTCCATGCGATTGAAATATCTTGTTTTCTCCATTGCCGATGTTGTTTCAACTTCCGTTTCCATGGTTATTCGAAATAAGCCTCTACTTCTGAGATGAAGTTGAATCTTTGGCTTCCATTCGAAATAATTATATGGAGTAAGAATTGCCGATTGTGGAAACTCCAATTTAGACTCCATTCTTTGTTGTTGCTTCAATCCTCTGAACCTACAAATAAAATTGCTTGTGCACTGATTACAAATCCCTCTGCTCTGATACCATGTAATATTTTTGAGATACAAAGATCTAGATCTGCAAAACAATGAACAAGCTTGCAAGAGAAGGAAGGAAGCGAGCAAGAACTGAGAAAAGAATGAAATTAATTCTCCAATATTATTTTTTAGAATAAATACATAAAAGCAACTAAGTTAAGCTTAGTTTTACATGCAATAACTAAAGCTAAGTGAAGCTAAGTGTGCTTTATCTTATGTTAATGTGTACATGTGCCACATGCAAGCAGTAAGTTAACTAAAGCTAATCTAGGTGCATGTACACCAACACAGCTAGTCTAAGACCAACACAGCTAGTCTAAGTGCATGTACACCAACAGAGTCTTAATCATACGTATACGCCCAATGGGAGAGTCCCATATTTTTTGATGTCGAGTTCACCAATTACTGCGCGACAGGTGTTACAGGGCATTAATTTATCTCATACCTTAATGTAATGTTAATTCCACCAACCTCCCATAATTAGTTCAATTTTTACCTTTGTTTCTGCATGTTTTTCGAAGAAACCATCGATGGTGAACGTTAACCTCTAAGAAAACTCGATACCTAAAATTTTCTTCCATTAATTTCGTAAGCTCCCTTTGATTGGTCTAATTTTCAACTGACTGGTAATTTAGTCGCAAGGGTTTATAATTTTAGAGTATGCGCTTAAAGAAGCTTTGATTAATGAACTAGTTGGATTCTGGGACAGTAAGGTATATTTAACAAATTCTCTTACACTTAAAAGAACCTAAACCTCCTTCGCAAGTGTATCAAACAATGGTTTATGCCCAATAAAGTCTAGCATCCTAGACAATATGCTTCCTCCAATCCATTTTGACCCTGAATCCATCTTATTTCTTGCGAGTCACTTTGAGCTCCAAAATAAATTTATTCTCTGTCACACGAGTCGTAAGGTTTTCTTGAGATTAAATGAAGAAATAATTTCCAAAATGCTCGGTATTCCTGCCCAAGGAATCGATATAAGAGATAATGGGTTAGACCAATATTTTAGCACTTGGAATGAGGAGAATAAATTAGAATTATTTAAATTTTTTCTTGTAAGCCCTAACCAAAACTTAAAATTTCAATTTCCCATACCAACCCATACGTTGAAACACCTTTATCATACGTTAAAATTTCATTTTTCTATTATTTTTGGGTTGGTGGACGCCTTGAAAATGGATGAATTTTTTCCTTGGTCATTAGAATCATCACTCTTGAGCCAGACCACGAGGTTATTGATTTTCCCAAATATCTAATCCTATCCATCACATTTGACCTTTCTAATTCTATTCCATTTAGCTCATGCTACCATTACACGTATTTAATCCATTTAGTCCTATTCAATTACCATTACACGTATTTAATCCATTTAGTCCTATTCAATTACCATTTGTTTTTCTTTTGAAACAATTAGACAGAATATTGTTGTAAATGAGTTGCATTTTGTTTCTAAGAAAAAGGGAGCATTATTTAGTTATCCGTATTCTATTTTTCCAATATTTGCTAAAAATAATAGTTTTATAGACACCCTAGAAAGGGAAATGAAATCGCTTGGACTATCGCATGACAACATTTGGCATTACAACCAATTGGGAATTATCTAAGGATTGAAGAAACAAGTAGGATTGTCAACCTAAATACATGAAAGTAAGCTTGAAGAAGAAAATATGGTGAATGTCCTATTATCTATGGAGTATATTGAAAAAGAACGGTCACGTGTACCTATAAAGAAATAAGGAATTACTTGCATTGTTCCAAGTTTTGCTGCAATGCAAATGCAGAAAATCAGTATGAAGCTATCAACGCCTACCTCTTCGATCTCCACAACAAAAATGAAGTCAGATATTTTAGCTCTGCTTGAAGTATTATGATGGGTGAAATAGAAAGAGGATGATGTTGATACTGACACGTTTGAGTGAGAAATAGAACAATAGGGTAAAGAAATGCAGTAAGCTATTGATGAAATTAGGCCTAAAGATTAAGGGGCACGACCCTCAACATTAAACACAATTTCATAGAAGGGGGTCGATAATAAAGTCTGTATACAGTTGGCTCTATTGTATGAACAATATAAATCATCATACGGTTTGGAAAAAAGACATAATTCTTTTTGGTGGACCCAAATTTATATCTATTATTGATTTTGAAATGAATACTCTGAACCTCACAGTTGTTAAACTAGAAATCAAAGAAAATCAATAGGTGGTGGGTGATTGAACTTCTTCCCTAGCCATTAATTTGGAAAAATTATAAGATATGGATGTTATCAACATACAATTATATGAAGGGAAATTATTTCTTGTAGATTACTTGACTCAAGAACATGAAACAGGAATATGCAAGCAATATTTGAAAAGGTTTCAAACAAGTTGCATAGAGTATAGGTATCTCTAAGAACGAAGAAAAACTCGATTAAATTTTTATAAGATATAGCAATTCAGTAATCTAGTTAGCTTAAACAAATTGAGACAATTAATGATCTCTAAACTACCATGGATATTCTACTGAAAAATTCTTCAGAACAAATCTAATAATAAATATATTAAAATGCGGAATTTATACACTATTACAGTTTCATTAAGCTTCTAGATCTATAAATTCAATTTTAATTAGTGCATGCATCTGAATGGAAATTATGCAGAAAAATAGAGAATGAAATAATAATCTCTCACACACATAGGAGATAAGATATTCTCTCTCGAAAACCCTTTCAGGAGAAAACCCAAATGGAAGGGTAGTTCGCTTCGCCCTCTTTCTCTGTTTGGAAATATGGATGTAGGTATAAAGAAGTAATGTGTGTGGCCCATGGGCTGCTACAATGCATAGATCCTATATTTGTGCTCTACCTCCTATCCCTCCTTGCTATCTTTTTTCAACTATGGAACAAAATTCTCTCGAAAGAATGAAATTCCTCTTCCTCCTGGTGGCCCATTTATGACACAACCTGGTAGCCTACTAGTGGTTAATTTTGACTACATCAACTCTTAAATAGAGTTACAAAATAGACTCTTATTGAGTCTTTTACACCAAAAATAGGTGGCTACCTCTTTTGCCATGAATAATGGGGTTTGACGTGACATTCTCTCGAACTATAGGTGTCAAAATAGGAAGGTGAACTTCTCAGTGGCATAACTTTTGCATACAGACTCTGATTGGTGAAATTCTTATGATGTTGGAAAGGTATATATGTGTAATAACATGAAAAGATGAAGCCATTCATGAAAAAATTTAATCCCCAAATAATTCCATTTGATGCCTCAAAATTCCCTTGGAATATTTCAAACCTTGTTTCGTCAAAAAAGGCCCCACTGGTAAAAACGGTCCCATGAGCTTATTTCTCAATTTTTCCCCTCAAAATGCATTATGATGGATGATAAACAATATAATGATTCAATTTGGATTTTTATCCCCAAAAGCTTTTATTGAATGAGGTGAGGAAAAATTTCCTCCACTTTCTCTCTGTCGTACCATGTAGCTTTTCTTTGAAGTTGTCCCTTCAACCCAATTTGCCAAAGGTTATGTTGGCCATGTCTTGTAGTTCTAAACCTCTTATGTAAAACAATATGTTCTATCAACTCTTCTTGAGCCTCTCGTTCCAAATTCTCTACATTCACAACTGAGTAAATCAGTATATATGTTTGTAAACTGAGTCTATAGGAATTATCACCCACCTTTTCCAGTATCTCAAAGCGACCATATATGAGATCATTGATTTTCTTACTAGGCTCCTGCAGCCCCTCCTTGTTCAAATCTAACCATACTCTATCTCCCACCTTGAATGAATTCTTTGTTCTGTGTTGATCCTGCCTAGCCTTATACTTCTGCTCCAAATTCTTTAGAGTTTCTTGTACCTATATATGGATCTATCTAATCGTCTCTATAAATTTTTCATCCCCTAGAACACCCCACTGGTTAAAGCGGTCCCATGAGCTTATTTCTTCATTTCCCCCTTCCAAATGCATCACAATGGATGACAAAAAATATAATGATTCAATTCATATCACACCTCCCCATTATGGGAGGATTTTGGTTCCTAAAATATTTTATTGAACGAGGTGAGGAAAAGTTTCCTCCACCTTTTTGGTGTACCATGTATCTTTGCTTTGAAGTTGTCCCTTCAACCCAATCTGCCAAAGGTCATGCTAGCCCTGTCTTTTCATTCTAAACCTCTTCTACAAAATGTTATCTTCTGTCAATTCTTCCTAAGCCTCTGGTTCCAAATCTTCCACATAACGTAGGACCTATTCCACCTCCTGATCTAGCATGGAAGGCTCATAGAGTTTCAAATTCTTTATATTCAAAACTGAGTAAATCCATGTATATGTCAAGGTAAATTGAGTTTATAGGAATTATCACCCACATTTTCCAGTATCTCAAAGGGACCATATTTGAGATCATTCATTTTCTTACTAGGCCCCTGTAGCCTCTCCTTGTTCAACTGTAACCATACTTTGTCTCCCACCTTGAATGACTTCTCTGTTCTATGTTCATCATGCCTAACCCTATACCTCTCCTGCGAATTATTCAGTGTTTCGTGTACCTATAGATGGATCTATCTAATCGTTTGTATAAGTTTTTCAACCCTTTAAGAATCTCTTGTAAGATCTTCCCTCACTCCTCCTTGCTGCCCATATGCAATATCCAAAGGTGAAGGTGGAAAATATCCAAAACAGGTCTCAAATGGGGACTTTCCTATCGATCTGTGGACTTCTCTATTATAATAATGTTGTATATATACCATATTTTCATCCCAGGTCTTCAAATGCTTCTTTTGTATCCCCTCAAAAGTTGCATCGAAGTCATGTCGATTACTTCTATCTGCCCATCTGCTTGTGGATGGAATGTTTTATATATATTCAACTTGTATCCATATTCTCCCACAATGTAGTCCAAAATGCACTGAGAAATTTTATCTCCCTATCTCAAATGATGCTTGTTGGTATCCCAAAGTGCACTGAGACCTATCTGAAGAAAAATTTTGTTTCTTCTTTCCCATTGCTGGTCTTTTTATAGGGCATTTGAACACACATATTGTTGAACCTATAACCTACCATGAAAAGGTAGTCATGTTCCTTCTTGGTTGTTAGTAAACCTCCCACAAAGTTGATGTAAAGGCTTTCCCAAGGATGATTAGATACAAGTAATGGATGATATAAACCCTATTTCCTATTGCTAGGATTGATGGTACAATAAAGCATGCATACTCTTATGAACCTAGCTACCTGCTTTTTCATCTTGGGCTAATAAACATACCTTGGAAAGTTAACAAAAATATTCCAGACACCAAAGTGTCCGGTAACCTTGGAGGCGTGAGACTCTCTAATCAAATTCAATCGATCACCTTTAGGAAAACTTAGATTATCCAGCATGTAGAGTAACAGATCCTGGAGATGGTAGTCTATGGTGTTGTGGCCATCATGCACATGACTAACTTTTCAACTGTTAATACACCTCCTTGAATTCCTCATTCTCTAAATATGCCTCTGTATGCATCAAGGGTGAATGGATCCATGTGCATAAGAGTTCCCAAAGTTGTGATATTTGATATGGGTGGACTTGAAAACATGTTAACCAACTTTTTTGTGCCTTGTTATATTGATCACTTAATGAAATTGCTGTAAAAACCCCATCCACTTGTAGCGCCTGGTCTGTTGTAGCTTACTATGGGCCTGAAAGTATTATAACTGGTGATCTATGTGGATTATTATCTCCTTTCCCATCATATAATGCTTCCACTTCTTCACAACTTGCACCATGGCATAAAGTTCCTTATTTTAGCTAGTTTAGTTAAGAACTTCGCCATGAAAAACATTAGAATAGAAACATATAGGCCTTCTTCCCTTCATCAAGATAGCTCCCATAGCATACCCACTTGGATATTTCTCCACTTCTAAAAGGCTGCTACAAATTTGGAAATTCCATAACTGGAGCTTGAATGATATTATTCTTTACCTCCTCGAAACCCCTTTTTGAACTTTTCCCTATCAGAAACTCTTCCCACTTGCTGTTATGGTGTGTAGTGGGGTTGCTACTGCTGAAAAATGGGCTCTGAATTTCCTCGGGGATTGTGCTTCCCCACTGAAACTCTTGACCTCAGACATATTAGTAGGTACTGGCCATTTCATGATGGGATCCATCTTGGAAGGATCTATCTTCATCTCTCCTCCACCTATCACATACCCTAGATACACTAAATAATGATGCGCAAAATTGTAATTGTTGAGATTTTCTAGCGACTGGTGCTTCTTCAGTTTTTCTAGCACTTATGTCAAATGTGAAGTATGCTCCTCCCAAGTAGCATTATATACCAGTATATCATCCAAATAGACAATAACACATGACTCTATAAAATGAAGCAGTACATCATTCATTAATCTCATAAATGTAGTTGGTGAACTACATAGGCGAAATGGAATAACTAACAACTCATACAAACCCTACCTGCCTTTGAAGGTGGTCTTCCATGAAGCTTCTTTTTTGAATCAAACCTAGTGATATCTAGAATTCAAGTCCATCTTGGTGAAGTAATTTTCTTATTGCAGCTGATCTAGTAGATCATCTATCCTAGGTAGGGGGCCTCTATTCTTGAGAGTGATTCTTTTAACACCCTTTAATCTATACACATCTGCCAAATCCCATCCTTCTTCAACACAATGATGATGGGTGACCCACATGGTGATTTATTTGGTGGAATGACACCTTATTCCAATAGCTGCTACAACTGTTTCTTCACCTCACTTCTTTCTATACAATAATGCCTGTAAATCCCAATATTTTGCAATGGGGATTTCGGGAAAATATTGATCTCATGCTCAACTTCTCTCTTAGGTGGTAACCCTTTAGGATTTTAGAACACATCTCTGTATGTCTGTAAAAACTCCTCCAATTGTTTCCTTTTTTTTCTTAGTACACATTTCCTAGAATTCCTTGGCTGTTATTGACTCCTTTGTAGTCTCACTCTCTTAAAAAAAATAAAACATACTTTTTACTACAACCAATGCATTTATTTGTTTGATTAGCACTTACAAGTGAAATTTTTTACTTGCCTTTATGCTCGTTGATGATGAACGATTTTACATATTTGATGAGTCAGTACTAACTGGAGGTGCTCATGAATATTGCATCTTTCATGTACATGCATGGACTCCCAAATATGAATCCACATACATAAAGGGGAACCACTTCTAGATATACTTAATCAATAAAATTAGCACTGATATAAAATCTATTTCTACAGTGTTTTTTCACCTTCAGATATGCATCCTTATTTCACCATCTGAGTGGATATGGGTTTGCATGGTCACAAAATTCTAGCTCAAACTTCTTTTCCAGTTGTGCTACAATGAGATTCACCTTTGATACTGAGTAAAAAAAATCATCAATATTTGTCTTCTTGACCTGTATCTTTATATGGAAGAGTTTGTTCATTTATTTCTCTTCCTATTGTTGGAGGCTACTCGGATTCACCTCCTTATATACTGATGTAGAAGAGATATTCTCATCCACATTTGAGCTTCTTTAAACTTGGTTTCTCGAATTAGTTTCCATTAGAACCTTCTTTTTGTTATCGTTCATCTTGTTCTTTGGGTTTAGCTATGGATGCAACTTCCAACACCTCTCCTCTATATGGCCATCAATGTTGCAATAGTTTCTAGGATCTTTGCACTAGAGTGTTTTTTCTGTCGTCCTCTTATATTTTCCACCTTTTAACTTCCTCTTTGCCTTCTTAGAAGCGTCTTGTTACTCCTTCTACTTCAATCCACTTTATTCTTCTCTTTTTAGGCATATGTTCTCCAAGTATTGTGCCTATACACAAGCCTCGTCTATCGTTTTTGGCTTGAACAACATCACTTGCTCATGTATATGGGTGTGCATACCCCCAAATACTTTAAGGTTACATCTGGGTTCTTTGGAGAGATACCAAGATTATAGCCATCTTTCTGAATTTTGTGGTGTAATCCTACATGCTTTTGACCATATTTTTCCTAAAATAATTCCACTAGATCCACTAGTCCTGCATGTACCCAATGGGATAAAATTGTGACTTAATGAGGGTTTTGAAATCCTTCCACTTAGTCACTGGAGGTTCTCCCTCCAACCTGAAGGTTTCCTTGTGGATGTCCCACCAAGTCAGTGCATGGGCCTCCAATTTCAGTCATGCAAATGATTTCTTTTTCATTTCCTCAATCTAATGGACACTTAAATAAAATTCTAGTTGTTACAACCAGTGGATTAGCTTTATAGCCTCTATCTCGCCGTGGTATGACTTGATATCAATTTTTTCTTTTAATTTAAATATGGATTGATTTATTACACTTGAATTGGGTTGACCTTTTATGGGTTATTTCTTCAGTTGGTTCTATGTGTCTTCCCAATCTCCTGATCTACCTCCTGATTTTTCCTCCACATTCAAACCCTCATTTTCTCCAAATATCGACAAATTATTTCTTAATTCTTCCATGAGGAGGTTTACATTGCAATTTATATCTTTGAATTTTTGTTTGAGTTGTGGAAGCCTCACTTTTGTAGGATCACGAGCTTCGTTCATAGATTCGTCAACCATGATTATGGTTTTATGATTTTTGACCCCCTTGATCTCGATCTCTAAAATCTCCACAAAGTAACCAAAGAAACCTTCTTTGATACCTAATGATCCATAAACTTCCATGGATATTCCACTTGAAATTTCATCACAACATATTTGATAATAAAAATATTAAAATGCAGAATTTCTACACTATTACAGTTTCATTAAACTTGTAGATCTACAAATTCAACAGTAATTATTGCATGTATCTGAATGGAAATAATTCAAAGAAGTAGAGAACAAAAAAAAATCTCACACACACATAAGACACAATATATTCTCTTTGGGAAACCCTTTCGGGAGAAAACCTAACTGGAATGTGAGGTCACTTCGTTATCTTTCTCTATCTGGAAATAGGGCTGCAACTAAAAAGAAGTAATGTTTGTGGCCCGTGAGCTGTTATAGTGCACATATCCTTTATGTGTACTCTACCTCCTATCTCTGTGTACTGTCATTTCTCAAATATGGAACACAATTTTCTCGAAGGAATCGAATGCCTTTTCTTCCTAGTGGCCTGGTTATAACATAGCCTAATAGCCTACTAGTGGTAAATTTGACTACATCATCTCTTAACTAGAGTTAAAAAGTAGTCTATTATAGATTCTTTTACATCAAAAACACATGGCTATCACTTTTTCCATGAATAATGGGGGCCCATGGGGCATCCTCCCAAACTATAGATGTGAAAATAGGAAGCTCAACTTCTGATGGCATAACTTTTGCATACAGACTCTGACTATTGTGATTCTTGCATTGTTGGAAACGTAAATGAGTTTGTAATAGCATGAAATTTTGGGGGCTTAAGTGGCAAATTTTTACACCAAAAAACTTCATTTCAGGCCTCAAAAATCTCCTTGATGGTTTCAAACCCCATTTCGCAAAACTGGGTCCCACCAGTAAAAATGGTTCTGTGACCTAATTCCTTCACTTTTTTCACTCAAAATTCATCTAGATGTATGATAACCAGTATAATGATCCAATTTATATCAATTAAAAAAAAATTGGAGGAAAAAGGAAAAATAAATCAAAGTCCTACATGCTATTCTCAAAATAAAATATCACAACCCCCATGTTTTGATCCAAGCCTTTGAAAGAAATGAAGAAGTCGAGACCTACCTACAAAATACGGAGGAATCCTTAGGGCTTCAAAAAAATAATTTGAATACCGGCTTAGACAAATGGATTTTTTGAAGACAAAATCCCATGAGAAAGAGGAACGCCACCTCAAAATTCTAGCAGATTATAAAGCTACAATCGATCAAGACCTCAAGATTTCCCAAACATCTAAAGATGAAGACTTGAATGTTTTTCACATTAAAATGGATCAATTGGAACAAGAACTATAAGACACCTAGTTACAGAAGAAAATGGCCGAGTATACGAGGGAGAATTTAGTAAACTAAAAGTATGACGATATTGAACAAATTGAGAATGCTTTTAAAGAAAGATATGATGAGGTCACCCTCAAAGGAAAGAAGGTTCTGATACAAGCTAAAGAAGATATATTTAGGGAATTCAAACAAAAAATGTATATGGTGAGAGCTTATGTGTAAATCCTCCTAGAGTTTTAGAAGGGCATCATAAAAAATGCCAATCTAGAAGCAAAAAGCACATCTACAGTCCTAGAGGAAAGATTGAAAGACGTGGATTCAATCATTGCTCTTAATAACATGATAGAAAATAAAACATTAGGAGAATTGGGTTTTCCCACCAAATATCAATTCATTATTTCCCTTTGTATGTTAAAATAAAAATGTATTGAAATGAAACTTACGTGGGAAGAGTTTGAATAACCCTCTAAAGAGATGGATAATGTTAGAGTTGACTGGAACTATCTCGAGAGATTTGGCGTGCCCTTAATCTGGGGAGAAGAAAACTGGGTAATATCCCATAAATATATGAAATGAGGAATACAAAACAAGACCTCGGTTTCTTAGCCATACAAGGTGAAGAATCAATTTCATCAGCTACAATGGTGAATTCTCTTTGCAGGGGCTTTACAATTCTTCCTAGGATTAACAAAATGATACAAAATATTCCTAAAACATGATATTGTTCTTATTTAGTAATTACTTCCATTCAATATTTTTATGTTTTGATATCTATGTTATCGATTAGAGTGATTGGATGATGAATGTTTGATTAAAAGTGATTTTATAAGCTTGTCTCTAAAGTTAATGACATGTTTTGCATTATATGTATGATTGTTACATTATTTGAATCTTATATAATTTTTTTATACATGATATTAGTTACAATCAAGAATTTATAAATTTATCATTCATCCCTACGATTTTAGAGCTTTAATATTGATTATTGAATTCATCCATCGTAAGAGAATTAAATTGGGAACTTAAGAAATATTTGTACCTGTTATAATGATCTTGCATTCTTATTGAGTCGAATTGTTATCTCATATACTTGCATGTGCTTTTTTTATGTTTTCATTTTTATGACATTCATTTAATTTTATTTTAACTTAAATTTATAAGGCTTATCATGTTTGCATGAGTTGCATCTTTCAATGATTATTTTTGAATAGAGATCCTTTTGTTAATGCCATGATATTAATGCAATGTATAAATTACTTGTATTTGACCTTATTATACTTTTTTTATTGAAAATCATGCAACTATTTTCAGGGTTACCCCTTATGGTGTATTTGTGGTAATCCTATAGCGCCTAGAGCAGGAGGGCTCTTGAGTCCTTAGTGAATGTGTATTTAAGTAGTTCATATGTGGGGATGATGTTAGCACCAACACCAATAATGTTGAAAAACAAGAATCTAAATTAATGCAAGTAATACGAAGCTTTAATAATGACCTATACAATATTAAGGAAAATTAAGAAAGGTTATCCAACACGAAAGAATAATAGGAAGAAACTAGTGGCTATTTATCATTGAAACTAGATGAAGAAAAAAATAATAAAAAAGTGAAAAAGGAGCATAAGAAATGAGATAGGAGTGAACCAAAAAATTCTAATGAGAATATAACAACTATTGGAGATGAGTCCCATGAAATCAAATAGAAAGAAGAATATAAATCTAAAAGTAGCAGCTCCACATCAAGGAAGAAGAGGACCACATATTAGTTGCAGGAAAAATTTAAGAAAGTTAGGCCTCCTGATTTTGATGGTGATCCTGAAGAAGGAGCTGAGGCATGACTCCTCAATATGTCCAAATATTTTTAGGTGTGCAATTATCCAGGTAACTTGAAGGAGATATTGAAAATTTACCAACTGAATGTTATTGCAGCCTTATGATGGGAATATAACAATTTTTTCAAGAGAATTAGAAGTAAAAATTTAACTTGGAAACTATTCAGAAAATAATTCAAAAATAAATATCTAATTCGAAGGTATTTCAATGAAAAAGTGAGAGTTTCATGAGCTAACATTAGGAAAATCCACTATGGACGAGTTTGACAATAGATTTATGAGCTTCTTGAGGTATCTGCCCTACTTAAAAGAAGAAAAAAATAAAATATAAAGATTTTTTAGTTTCATACCTTTATCATATAGAGAAAGAATCAATTTTGATAACCCAAAGACTATGGATAAATCCATAGGAAAGGAAAAACTGTGTTTTAATCAAACCAAAGGAAAGGTGATAAAAAAAAAGGTTTTATAACTAAAAATATTGAAAAATTTAGCTCCAAGAAGAAAACTTTCAAGAAACCATCTTTTCCAAATACTTCCAAGAGTACTCAAGGTGGAAACTATAGAAAGAGTGTAAATCAACCAAATAATTTTTGGATAAAAATTGGGACAAGGAACTAGAATTGGAGAAGTAAGTAGAATACCAAATACATGTTGGGATTTTAGGGAAATCACTTGTGGAGAGACTATTCACAAAATACAATAAAAAAGAGGGGGACAGTGAATAATCTGCAGGAATCTTTAAATTTTAATGAAAATTTCTCTAACATTCCAAGAATTAGTGCAAATTTAGATGGAAGACATGAAAAACACTCTTCAACAATGGTGGACATCCAAGGTTCAATTCCTTAATAGAAAATTTCAGTATTGATAGATCCTATATCTAATTTAAACTCTATTTCCCCTCCTACAATTGAAAAGTGTGAACTTTAAAAATAAAAACAAAACAAACCTTGGTTAGTACTTCTAGTTGTAGGAATAAAAACAAAATTAACTGAGATCAACAAAAATTGTTTTGTAAATTTGAATGGGAACAACAAACAATTGAACTTAAATTTTTTACCTCTATGGTCATATGCCATAGTAATTGGGATGGATGTTTGTGTTAATGATAAAGTAGAATATTGTGTATTTAGAGGTGTTCTAACAGTTATTTCAGTGAGGTTGATTTCTGAATTACACCTAAATAAATGTGTTTGAAAAGGCTATAAAATGTTTTTTTTTCTTCGGAGTCAATACTTATATAAAAATAAGTACAAAACATGTTTACAATACTATCATATATTACAACAATTGAAATATGATTTTTTTGAAGAAATACAATGACTATCCCAAATAAGAGATATAGATTTTACTATTGATCTCATTCATAGAGTGTTTTGAGTGTCCAAAGCTCCCTTTAGAATGAGTATTCTTAAATCAATGGAATTGAAGGTTCAATTAGAAGATATTTTGGAAAGAAAATGCATAAGGCCTAGTGTGTCTCCCTGGGGTGCACAAATGTTGTTTTTTAAAAAAAAGGATGGACAAGTTAGGTTTTGTACCATTTATAGACAATTGAATAAAATAACAATTAAGAAAAAATATCCCTTACCTTAGATCGATGATTTTTTTGATCAAGTTCAAGGGGTATCATTATTTTCAAAATTTGATTTAAGGTCAGAATATCATCAAATAAGGATCAATTATGAGTACATACACAAGATAAAAATTAGAACAATATATTGAAATTATGAATTTGTAGTTCTTCCATTTAAACTCACTAATGTACCCGTATCTTTCATCTGCTTGATGAATGATGTGTTGAGTCCTTATCTTGATAAATATGCCATAGTATTTATATATGATATTTAAGTTTACTCTAAGAGTAAAGAAGACCATGATTAGCATTTGAATATTTTTCTTCAAACACTTAGAGAGAATGAGTTGTATGCTGATCTTATAAAATACTCACTCTATCAAGAACAAATTAAATATTTATGGCATGCAGTGCCAAAAGAAGGTTTTGTTGTGTATCTAGAAAATATTAAAGCCATCGTGGAGTGGATAGTACCTAAATATGTAGCTTATGTGAGGTCATTTATGGTTATTATAGAGTATTATAGAAAGTTTGTAAAAAAAAAATTCTAAGCCGACCTATCCTATTACTTCCTTACAAAAGAAGGAGATAAAATTTGAATGGAATCAAAAGTGTCATTGGGGAAATTTTGAAAATTTGAAGTAGTTATTAACCACAACTCCTACCCCGAAACTAAAATATCCAAAAAATGTGTTTGTTTTATGCACACATGCTCACAGAGAATCTTTAGGAGGTGTTTTGATGCAATATGGACATGCAATTAGGTATGAGTACAGAAAGCTCAAGGATCATGAGAAGAATTATGTTACATATGATTTAGAATTGGAATCTGTAATACATGCTCTAAAAATCTTGAGACTCTACTTGATTGGGAGAAAATTTCAGTTAAAGACTAAGAATGTAAGCCTTACATACATTTTTGACTAGCCTAAACTAAATGCAAGGAAAGCTAGATGGTTATCCTTTATTAGTGAGTATGATTTTGAAAATGTTCATATTAAAGGTAATGAAAATAAAAATTTTGACACCTTACGTAGAAATCTAAATAATATCTGCACACTTTCAAGAACTAATTAGAAAAATTAACTTATCAAAATTATTAAAACAACAGTAAAATTTGATGAAGAGTACCTACATATCAAGAGGAAACAACAAAACACTGAATAATTGGGTGCAAATGAAACTGAATTTTTAATAAATAATGCAGATATGTTTCTTTTAAAAGGCAGAGTTTACATACCAAAATACCCAAAACTGAAATGTTTTGGGTTATATGAATTACACAAGAGTCCCACAATTGGTCATCGTGGGTATCAAAGGTTGAAAATTGTGTTAAGGAAAGAGTATTACTGGCTAAATATGAAGCTTATTCAAAGCAGCAAAATATATGGCTACATTCTTGGAATTCGAGCAAGTAAAGGCATCCCACCAACATCCATCAGGTTTAGTTATAACACTATGAATTCCGTAATGGAAATAGGAAACCATATCCATGGATCTCATTACAAGAATTCCAAAAACCAAGAGACAACATGACTTAATAATGGTAGTGGTAGACATGCTTGGTAAGTTTGAACTCTTTATTCTTGTTATGTCTACTTTCAAAGGTATCAAAATAGCAAAAATATTTATGAAATAAATATTTAAGCTTCACGGTGTGCCCAAAACCATAATTTCAGATGAAGATGCAAAATTCACTCCCAAATTTTTAAAGTGATTATTTGAAGGAATAGGAACAAATTTGAATTTTAGTACAACATATAACCCTTAATATGGTGGGAAAACATAGATAAATAACCATATATGAGAAGGCATGTTGAGAATGTATGTTATGGAGAAGCAAACCAAGTTGTAGGATTACCTTCACCTAGTTAAGTTTTCTTATAACAATGGGTACCAAACCTCTTTACAAATGAGTCCCTTTCAAGTAATCTATGGTAGGAAATAAAATTACCTCTGAGTTAGTTCCATCCTAAAGATTGGTCAACGTTGGGGCCAAATACGTTAAAAGAAATGGAAAAAGTGGTTAAGAAGTTTAGAAAAAAACTAAAAACATCTCAAGACCATCAAAAGAGCTATGAAAATTTGAAAATAATACCAAAAGATTTAAATGTGAGAGATCATATTTGTTTGAAATTCAAACTGAAGAAAAACAACATGATTAGACTTGGTTGTTTTGCTAAAATATCACCTAGATATTATGGACCTATTGAAATTTTAGCCAAAATTGGACATGTTTCTTGTCAACTTTCCCTTAGAGAAAACATAAAGTTCATAATTTTTTTCATGTTTCTTTACTAAAAATGTATGCCCATGATCATGCTCACATCATTGATTGGAATGTTGTATAGGTGTAACTAGAGGGAGATACTTTAAAGGAAACATATCATTGTTTAAGAAAGACATTGTCCAGACACTAGTACAGTGTGAAATTGATGTGATATACATTGGATTGATCGTTTATGTAATTAAATGTGAATATGTGTATTTCTGGATAAGTATGTAGGACAATTGAAAATTCTAATAATCAATAATTTAGTGTTGATAATAGCCAAGTGTAAATATGTAATTATGATATTTTTATTTTATGAATAAAGAAAATATGGAAAATTACTTTTTGAGAACAAATGGTTAAAAAATACAAGGCTACAAATTATTTTTTAGTATTTATTATCCCTCAATAAGTCCAAAGAATCTAATATGGATGATTAGATTGATTAGATTTAATTGAAGAATTATGATATTGGTGAATTAATTATTTCCTAAAAGACACAGATACCTACCACCTGTTGTTGAGGTGGAGGAAGTTATTATCCACCAAAAGAGTAGAAAATGGAAATTGGATGAAAATATATTGTTTACTTCCCTTTGTCCAATTTTGAAGAGTGGATGAGACTGAAGAGGAGCAAGAAACATAGAAAAATAGAAAAAATTGCAATGCTTGGGATACATTTGTTGTTTTCATGTACTTGACTAATAATGTCTAGACAATTGTTTCAAGTCAATATTTCTAACTCCAACAATTGTTTCAAGTCAATATTTCTAACTCCAATGTCTATTTGTTTTAAAAGAAAAAGAAAAAGAAACTCGTTATGTTTTAATGTAAGCTTGTAAGTTATTATACAGTGAAAAGAGAATAAATGAATAATGATGTAAGCCTAGTTGTTATGTTTTATATATTTATTTATTTGAAGAGTTTGAAAAATAATATGAAACAAAATTAATGGAAGTAGTATACAAACCAAGGTATTAATGTTAAGAAAAATATTTCTTTGAAAAGTTTGATATAATGATTTCATTAGAGAAAAAGAGAAGCTAGTAAAATATAGATTTATAGATAGATATTAATGCTCTTTTATCCATGAATATACCTATATATGTTTATACGAATAAATATATATTACCCAGCGAAATAATCGTGTATATATATATATATATAAAAGGAAAGAAGAAAATAGTTGGCTACAGATAAATTTCGGGGGTAACTCTAAATATAATGTAGTGACAAGCAAGATGGAAAATTTAATGATAATTGTAACAACTTAGATGATTTCTGTTGACAAAGAAGTATAAAAAAAAATTTAGATGTTGGGACTGGAAATATAATATGAAAACAAATAGATAAAAATATTTTAATCAATATATTTATACAATAAAAACTCTTTAGGGAAAAGTAGAGGTAAAATACCATAATTCATATTACAGAATTGTTACGTTAACTATTAAAAACTATCCCGTAAGGAAATATACAAGTAAAAAATTGAGCGACTAGGTTTAAATGTACAAAATATATATAAACAAACTATTGTTTTACAAACTTTCAATTTACAACAAAGGCTTGTAGCCTTAGTAAAAAAATTCTTCCTTAGTGAGGAAGAATAATTCTTCAAATTGAAAATATATATCACATAACAAATCTTGCATGGTAATAAAGCTAAATAAATTCTTGAAATTATACTTTCGAGCAGAACAACCATGCCCAGGAAGAGTACGGAACCGAGAGTTCATGTTAGCCAACCTGGAAGAAGGTGAATTGAGCTGACTTAGAGATATGTCGATATTGGAAACATCGAAGGGAAAAGCTTTGTTCCGGTGAACATGAATTTATTACCTGAATAAGCATACAACACAACGAAATATGAATTAGATTATATAACGAGAAAATAATAAAGTAAAAATGGGAAAAATGATGGTAAAGAGAGTTTTTATTAAAAAAAAAAAAAAAATTACCTCGAGAATTTTTTGACATCTTTTGTGCAATTCCTTCCTAGGTAGGAAACAAAACTAAAGTTAAAACTCAGCTTCCTATAGAAGATAAATGGTAAATAAAAAATAAACTCATGGACGCTCTTAAAAAAACAGAGAAATTGACAAGACCCGTTTCTTATCGCAAGATTTAGATAAAAAAAAACAAAACGAAATGTGTTTTAAAACATATAAGTTAATTAGCAAGGGATATAAAACCCTTTTCACTCGTGGTAATAGACTATAAAAACCTTTGTGATTCGAATTTGCAAATATCTAGAAGAGAAAATAAAGCCAAAAGGACAAGAGGTAAAAGTTTAGAACCTTCGTAACTCTCTATAAGAATTTGTAACACCATTGATCTTCTAAATAATTTTTATGTATTCGTGCTTTTCCTATGATTAAACTTAGTAACTACGTTGGTTTATCCAAGTAGAAAATATTCAATATTAAAAATGAATAGATAATTATTAAATTTTGTTTATGAAAAAGGAGTGAATTCCAAACTGGACAGGTGGTCGTGAGGCTCTGGACGAGGAATTGTTTCAAACTGTTTCCAAACTGAAGAGCACAGGGGGAGGTTTGGCAGCCCAATAGGTTGGGAGGACTAGAGGAAGTCTCTTCCGATTCAATCACTGGAAAATTAATTTTCAGATAAGTGTATTAGCATTTTATTTTATTGCGAAAGTCCAATGAAGTGAATCCCTCACTATTCTAACAAATTTATGTATTATGTATCCAAGTAAAGATCATAAGAAGAATAATAAGAATGGTTTGATTTATGAATTTGTTTCTTGTTATTTACTTGCCAGCGCTGATGCTTTCCATTAGAAAATTAATCTGGATTAATTTACGAATTGTGAAACTAAGAGAACAAGTGTTCTATACCGGAAAAGTTGTGAATAAAAAATCCTAGGAGAATTGTTGTACTGTGTTGAAAGAACTGGGTTAAATTATGAGAAAACTTGTATGTGGTTAAGATTTATCATAGCATAATATAATGTAGAACGAGACTTAATATCTCTGTCAGTTGCAGTTAAATTAACGACCAGGGACCGTCGTGGTTACAGGGGGTTGTAACTCCATTTTCAAAGGAGTATATTAACAGTAATCCTAACTGGCAGTTAAATACCGTAATACAACCTTTAGCCGAACAGGGGAAGTGTTAGAGTCGTTGTAACCAGAGGGTCACAACGACACACTCGCTTCCCAAAGGTAATGTGAATTATTGAATTAGAGAACGAGTTCGATGGACTTGGAAGCAACCAATATCCACGATAAGAAATTCTTATTTTAATCCGCACAAAAATGTAAAGAGTAACCATAAAATTAAATACTTTCCATAAAATCATTTTTATAGTCCTTTCAATAAAATTAAATGCATGCAAAACTTATGAGAGGAGTAAGACGCATGAGTAGCCAGAAAAAGGACAAATACAGTAAACCCATCGAATTATATAAAATATTGTACATGAAATATAAAATGTTGAATACATATCAAAAGAGGAGCGGTTGGATATGTGAAGAATAGAACCCTGAAATTTATACCAACCATTATCAAAGAACGGTAGCACTCGAAACTTCGGTCAACAGTACAAAACATTCTATAAATTCTAAATGATATTAATCATGACAACACGGTCTCTCAAATACCAGTAGTTTGAGACATTGTAAAATACATATAATTAGATTTCAAAAAAAAACCTTCTATCCATATTAAGTTTGTGGCCATGGCCTTGAAACCCTAAGGTCGTGAGGACCTAAGGCCGCCCATGAAACCCTCACTTAACATCTAAAATATTACAATATTAGATTGAGTTTAGATGACCGAGAGTAAGCCAGGGTAACTCGTAAAAACCTAGAGTTAGAAGGTAAGCAAGCCACAGAAAACGTAGGCGGAATTCCTGAAGTAGAAACGTAGGTGGGTTTAGGCAAGATGGGCACCTGCATGGATAACATGCAACTGGGTTACTCAAAACTTAAGAATACCAAATATGAACAATGTAAACAAATTTCTTAAACCTTGTCAGCAGTTTGCTCACCTGTGGTAGCACAACCTCGAATTGTTGTTGACTGACCTGGAACATATGAAGGAACGAGGGTTCCACGAGAAAGACAGGGATTCAAAACCAAACCCTGTTGCATGATAATGATAGAGTCACTGTGAGTTACTACATGGATGATGGAGGTTCGACTTTGGTTCTTCATAACCATAGAAGCTGTCGGCCTGTAGCCATCCAAATCGCGTGCACCGATACAGAACCCAATACTCACAGACCTCTAGTAGATGAAATAACACTGAGATTGACTGTGTAGTTGGGTAGAAACAAGGTAGCATAACTGTAGGAAACGAGTTAGCAGGATCATGCCCGGAATGGAGCAACATAAGAGTCTATGTCGATATGCGGAATGGCGGTATCGAGAGGCGCCCGGAGCCAGATGGTTGCCATCAACCATCCTCCTGGAAGCTAAGCGTCTGATAGAAACCCTAGGAATGGATTTTTGAGATTGTTCCACCCGGAACACATTAACCATATCACAATAAGTGCTGGAGGAATCTGGTGCCAAATGTTAGTTGTGGCATGACGGTGGCATTAATGTGTAAGGGCACATGATAAAGATTAAGTCCCATCTGATTAAATTCACCACTTTCAATGTTTATAGCATGAATCATATAGCATACGAACTTCACTTCATGTATGAGGAAATGTTGACCTTTAATCCCTTAGGTCTATAGTTTATACAACCTAAAAATACCATAAAAGAGCATGGTGACGTTATAACGAAAACTATTTAAAATATAAACTTAGCATATAAATATATGATATGAAGCTCAGAGATATCGTAAGTCTCTTTAATCTCAACACATATTTACATAGTATGAATTTTGGTGAATTGGTAAGTTGCTTAAATTATGTTTATTTGCATTAAAAGATTGTATTTATTTTACATGGGATAAGTAATATAATGCCGTGGAGTATGACAAGTGGTTTTAGAGAGAAAGTTACAATACTGAGGCATATTTTGGAATTTGATTAATAATTACATGTACGTTGTGAACACAGTGAGAGAAGTGTAAACCAAAGAATAGACATAATGAAGAGAAAAAATGAAGGTGCACTTGCCTCAGGAAACAATCTAGAAATTTGGATACAACTAGATGGAGGGTAGCAAGACCCCACAACCGTGCTGTTGGATAATGTTCAACAATTGAGAACCGACATGGCCAGTCTCTGGGTAGATAATGAAAGGATAAGGTGTGATTAGGAGAAGATCTTAAAAAATATTTCTGATTTTCAAAATGAGCGGAATTTTATACCCATCTCGCATTAAAATGACCAAGATGAGAAGTAGAGATAGAGAGCTCAAAAATGACCTAGAAGGAAGCCAACAAAGTGGTTTGAAGGAGACAAAGGGGGAAATGATGTGGAATCGGATAATGTGACAGATTACCAGAAGAAAAAAAATCAAAAAATTGGGTTTAAGGGAGAGTTTAAGAAAATGAAACCGCTGAATTTTGACGGCGAGAAGGAAGAGGCCACTAAGGCTTGGTTAATTAATATCAATAAATATTTCTAGGTTTATGAATACGATGACAACCTAAAAGCAAATTTAGCCATCTATAAACTTTAGGAAAAGGCTATGTTGTGGTGGGAGGAATTTAAGGTTGTCCATGGAATTAGTAAGCAAGGGGTAACTTGGGGAGATTTTCAAAAACATTTCAAAGAAAAGTATTTAATGAAGAGATTCTATGATGAGAAGCTGAAAGAATTACATGACCTCTACTTAGAGAAATTCACTATGGATGCATATGTAACCAAATTTATGTTCATGTTAAGGTATGTACCTTACATTTGGGAGGAAAAGGCAAAGGTTATGTGGTTCATGAGCAACTTACCAGCATTCATAAAAGAATGACTGGAATTCGAAAACCCCATAACCATGGATGAATCCATCTGAAAAGCACGAATATGCTATCAACATATGAAATCAAAGCGAGAGGGTAGTAAGAGTCAGACTAGGAAAAAAAATAGAGAAACAATTTTAGAATATGAATAATTGGAACATGGGAAGCGCCAGGGGAATCCATAAGAAGAAGTACAATAAATTTAATGGAAGGAATCAATAAAAAAAATCAGAAGGTGAGAGTAGACAGATATAATTTTCCATCAAATCTGAGTTTATCCAACAATAGAAGCCCCCACTCTAATGATGGGGTTGCGTTGAGCCTCATTATTATAAAAATCATCATCACTGCTCCAGAGCCGAACAAGATTCCAACATTCAAGAGGCCGCCATGGTGGGTGAAGTAGCATGAAACATACCCTGGATTAATGTAGCCTTAGATGATCATCAAGCCAAGTACCAACCCTCTATGATTGAGTTAGAAGGAAAGTTTCTAAACCATGTTGTATCCATTTTGATAGACCGAGGATCCAGTTTAAGTTAAGTGAGCCCTAAAGTAATTGAGGAATGTCAATTATAGATTTGTAAATGTAGGAATCCATGGTAAGTGAAATTCGAACTGAGATCCAAAGTAACTAACTGTCCTATTGAGGTAGTAAATCAGCAAATTAATGGGAATTTAAATGTGTTACCTTTGGGGTCCTACGATGTCTTAATCTAAATGGACTTCTTAGAATAACATTGGTCGCTATTAGGATGTAAAGAAAAATTTGCCAGTTATCTATGTCAAGAGTGTGTTAAGAAGGAAATTCAAGGGGTGAAAAGACCGATAAAATTGTGACCAATTACTGCCTCCCATTTGGGAAAAATCCTTAGGAAAGGCTGCCAAATTCACAGTATTCAAATGGTTTTTACTAACTCTAAAAACAATTTTTCCACCCTAGAAATCTTACCGATCATTCAAGATTTTATTGATGTGTTTCTAGAAGAATTCCATGACTACCTCCTAAGCGAGATATTGATTTCACTATAAAAATGATTCCATGAGAAACACTTGTGTCAAAGACCCCTTATCAGATGAGTATTCCTGAGCTTACTGAGCTTAAAATGGAGTTACAAGGGATACTTGACAAGGGATATATTCGCGTAAATAAATCTTCGTGGGGAGAAGCTATATTTTTTGTCAAGAAAAAAATATGGAACTACGATATTATTTATCAATTATAGACAACTTAATAAGCTAATGAAAAAAAAAAATTTGTTGAAAAGTGTAACTAGGTCGGTCTTCATGTTGGCTATGTAATTATGTAGTTATGTATAGAATATTTCAATGATAATAAAATGCATTTTTAGTATACTTCTCTCATGGGTTTCATGAGAAATATTTTATTATGTAGATAGACTTCTTCTTGATGTCTATTAGGTTTATGTCTTCTAGGAATAAATACAATTAGGTGTCATATTCATGAAGGATTGAGTTTGTACTCTAAGGACCTTGACAACCCTCATATAATATTGTAATCAAGTGAAGACAATCAGTTGAAGTAACACCGCTTGGAAGGTAACTACAAGTCATGGTCAGCGCACATATTATGATGAATTTTTCCTAAACCATATTTCATGGTTGGCCTAAAAGGTGAGCATTGTCCACTATATATTAGCCAAGTCTACAGATCATTTGGATAGATAAGCAATGCAGACAACACACAATTGAATGAGGATTCTTTTATAGATTTGTGACTTGTGGTTATCACAGCAGAGACGGAGGATATACATATGAAGGACTTGTGGTTACCACAAAAGAGAACGAGGATATATATATGAAGACTTGTGGTTACCACAACAGAGACGGAAGATATATATACGAAGACCTTGCAGTTACCACATCAGAGAGTATATATATATATATATACATTTTGGACACCACAGCAGAGATTATGTTAGGTAATTACGGACACCATAGCAGAGGCCGTAAGGGAATTGCAGACACCATAGTAAAGACTGCGTGTTACAAAAGGAAATTGCAAAAACTACAACAAAGACAATATTAATACATACTGAGATAATGCGGAATCTACAGCAGACTTCAGTGCAGATATATATACTAAGTTACAAAAGTGTGGATAAGAGATAGTGATCATAAAGAGAAGGAAGAGCAATAGTGAAGAAGGTAAATCCTTGATTTACCTTCTCACAGTTCAATTTATTTAAATACCAGGATACTCAAGGAGAAGATTTTAGTTCTGAAAGAAAATCTAGGTCTAGGGTCTAAGTCTGGGTCTTGGTACTTGTCATTTGAAGATCGATAAGAAGAATTCTTGGCAGGTTTTCCTCTCCAAGAGGGAGAGGTTTTTCCCTGGCTCTAGCAGCCTAATGTTTGTGTCTTGGGTCTTCATATCTGACTTGATGAAAGATTAATAATATTAAAAGAAAAGAAGACATAAGTACATTCACAATTAATTATCAAGAAGAGAATTTTATTAACCTATAGCCTTTCAAATTCTCAACATGGTATCAGAGCTAAGGTGCTGAACATAAGGGCTGCTTGTCAACAAAGACACTAAAAGAAGAAAAGACCAAAGTTTGGGATGGAAAGAAAAACCAGATTTCAGGGAAGACTATCTAACTATTTCATGTGAAAAGATGAACTCGTTAACCTTTGGCATCAAAATATTTGCACTCAAAACATTGTTTAAAGGAAATCTCAACTTATGAAGATATCCATTATAATCTATGGTTCAAGTACATCAACATTGAAGAAAGGAAACCCTTGACTTCATTCTCAATCAACATCAAGGAAGCTACAAGAAAATCCACTCTAGTAAGTATTCATGACCATATCTATCAAGATGCCTTTTTGTAAAGAAATCAACAAGCTGGTTGGATCATCAAATTTCAGTGCATGGAATAAGAGAATAGACTTAAATTTAATTGAAGACGAATTAATGGACTACATAGAAGGATCTACTGTTCAACCTCCAAAATAAGATACTTCTGCCCATGCCAAGTACATGAAAGGAGAAATTATAGCCCAAAGGATTCTCATAGAATCCATCAAAGACTCTCTCATTTCCTATGTATCAAAACTAAAGACTGCAAAACAAATATATGAGAAATTGGTGGAGCTATTTTATGTGAGTACTACCAGAGAAGCAATCTCTCTGAGACAAGAAGTATACAAAATGCAATTATCAAGGGAAACAGGGATCACTCCATACTTTATGAGGATTTCTAAGATAAGAGATCAATTACAAGAACTAGGAGAAGTGATGTTTGACACTTACATGACAACAATGGTGTTGAATGCTCTACCAGGGGAATGGGAAAGCTTCACTTATAGTCTATATGGGAAGAAAGAAGCCACTCCATTCCATGATTTATGGTATCTGTGTAAAATAGAGGAAACAAGACTAAAGGCCAAAGATGATACATAACCAAGTGAAGAGAATCATGCCTTTGTAACCTCATACAAGAAGAATGGAAGATTCTAAAAATTTGGCCCTCTGAATAAAATAAGAAATATGGATAAAATGTGATGATTTGGATGTGATGAGCTTGGACATTATAAAAGATATATTCCTAAATATGGAAATGGCAAGAGGAGAAAGGAAGAAGCCCATGTCATGTATGAAAGAGAAGAACCTAATGGTAAAAGATATAAGAAGGAGGAAGCAAGATATCTCTATTATGATTAAGATCGCATTCCTCTGTAAGTGATCTCTAATTAGTTATGACAACATGTAGAAGCATCTCAATAAAAGCATGAAAGAAACTCTCTATGAAAAAGATTCTGGAAAAAACTCACTACTAAAAGTAAAAGTCATCAGGTCAAGGGTAATCATGGAGACATAATTTTGGATGTGATGACATATTGATGAAGTAAACCAAGGGAACGAAGCTATTCATTCTCAAGAAATTTCTACAGGATGACTCAAGGGAAAAATGGTATTAGGTATGTATATGTTTATATGCTAACATTGGATGTTGCGAAGTCATGTCACATGGTTGCAGGTAATAAGCTTCTGTACTTAGAAGTATGATTTATGAAGGAGTATCTCTCAATGCATTGACATATGAAATCAACATAATATGTCCTCATAAAATATGAGGTGGTTGTATATGAATGAAAAACTAGAAAAGATGTAGGTTCCTAAGAATCAAGAATGTGCAGAGAGGAAGAGATCATGAAATGCAACCATGGAAAGAGGCAGTTATCATCTATAAGTCAAGAATATGTGACTAGGAGATCTCGTGGAAAGATATTTAAACTTAGATAAAAGAAGAAGACCTTTGGAAAAACATATCATTAGGAGATGTGTCAATCTGTATGAATGATGCCAATGCCTATAGGAATACGTCATGGTGAAAGATCATCACTAAGTTAAATTTTGTTCTAAAAGGTTCATATGTATATTTTTATCTGGATGAATTTGTGTAGGGCTGCTAATGATAAGAAAGGATGTGTGATCCTTGGAGATGATTCGAAGGAAAGCGGCATGGCATAATAATGGACCATATAAGGAAGTCTGATGAATCACATTCTGATAGTTGATATGACTTAGGATGAAAGTGATGGATGATATGTGCCCTATGAAACTAAAAGTTGGAGATTCCTCAATATCGAAATCCATGACATCAAGGACAGGAATTCTTGATGAGCAGCTAGGTGTCTCACCATTGCTGCTAGAGGTCCCTGGTTAAGAGGGAGCCTGATGATAAGTTTCTTACTTGGAAGAAACTTGGTAATTCCTAAGAATGAGCTTAGGTACATTCCTCGTATAGGAATGAGTACATTCCCTTGTGGAATAGGTCCTCCCTAGTTGAGAGGGAGAGATGGACACATCATTTTGGTCTTGGGAAGACAGAATGGAGGATTGGGTAATCATCTGGCATTCGATACTATTTGAGAATGTGATATGGAATTCAAGATAAGAGTAGTCAGGGACTGATATTCTTTGAGGGCTAGCTACCCAAGAGAAGAATAGTCCAAGAAGGTCATACCTTGGGAACACCTGGGTGGAGTATGTACCTTGGAGAGACAATAACGAAGGTGTCTATAAGTCATGTGTCTTACCAACATTGTAGCCAATTGTCTCGTTGAGATATGGGGTTGTTAATCAAGGCCTTGCACTAGGACAACGCTGGTTGATATGATGCTATACAGATGCAATTACCAATCCGATTCTTCTTATGAGATTCTTCATTTTGAAAGTGACCATGTACCTGTATGAATACCTCCCTAGTTAAGAGGAAGTGTTGAAAAGTGTAACTAGGTCGGTATTTATGTTGGATATGTAATTATATAGTTATGTATAGAAGATTTCAATGATAATAAAATGTATTTTTGGTATACTTGTCTCATGGGTTTCATGAGAAATATTTTATTATGTAGATATACTTCTTCTTTATGTCTATTAGGTTTATGTCTTCTAGGAATAAATAAAATTAGGTGTCATATTAATTAAGGATTTAGTTTGTACTCCAAAGACCTTGACACCCCTCATATAATATTGTAATCAAGTGAAGACAATCTGCTAAAGTAGCAGAACTTGGAAAGTAACTACAAGTCTTGGTTGACCCACTTGTTATGATGAAGTCGACCTAAACCGTATTTGATGGTCAGCCTAAAAGGTGAGAACTATCCACTATATATTAGCCAAGTCTGCGGATCATTTGGACTGAAAAATAATGCAGACAACATACAATTTAATGATGATTCTTTTATAGATTGCAGACTCGTGGTTATCACAGCAGAGACGGAGGATATACATACGAAGGATTTTCAGTTACCACAATAGAGATGGATGATATCTATATATATATATATATATATATATATATATATATATATATATATATATATATATATATATGAAGACTTGCAGTTACCATAGCATAGACAGAGGATATATATACGAAGACCTTGTGGTTACCACAATAGAGAGTATATATATATGAATATATTGCGGACACCACAGTAGAGATTACGTTAGGTAATTATGGACACCACAGCAAAGACCGTATGGGAATTGCAGACACCATAATAAATATTGTTTGTTACAAAAGGAAATTGCAGAAACCATAGTAGAGACATTATGAATACATACTGAGATAGTGTGCAATCTACAGCAGACTTCAGTGCATATATATATACTAAGATACAGAAGTGCGGATAAGAGACAGTGACCATAAAGAGAAGCAAGAGCAATAGCGAAGAAGGTAAATCCTTGATTTACCTTTGTAATATACCTTCTTTTTTTTGAAATAGATATATATAGCAATATCACTTATGGGTTCCTAGAACTTCCCTCTCTCTCTATATTTTTTTTTTTATTCAACCCATGTTAATATTAAATATTGTAACAACATCTTATGATTTTACTATCCCCATTTTTAACTCACTTATATTCTTATTCATTTATTTATATTATAAAACCTTAGGCATTAATTAAATAAAAGGATATGACATTTAAATTTTATGTCCATACCCTAACACTACACCTATCCTAATGGATACATCGAAATTTTATGGTTCTATTACACATATGTTCTATTAACCCAAAATATCAATTATGACTCCTATTCCAATATTTCCATGTGGGAAACTTTACGTTTTGGGTTGTGACATCCAATGCAACAAATTTCGTCCGGTTCTAATTTCACATAGAATGAAATGACATGACATTTCTTTCCCTACCTTATCATTTATCTCAAAAGCGACCTTAATAACTCTATCTCTTTCGACTTTATGTCAACTTTCAGTTGTTAATGAGGCTATTCTCGTCTTTCAATACTTGTAAGAGTCTCTTAAAGTCCATTTCCGATTCACTTTCTCGAGCCACCGAAAGAAATATATTTTAGTGACCCATACTACGAATCTAATCATCGTTTTAAATTCTCAACTACACGGGTACGTTTCACATTTAGCAGCAATATATTTTTTTTTTTCTGTCATATCAATGAAGCACACCCTCGATCTAAGGGAGGACCTATGGATTAATGCCAAGTGTAAGGTGGGATTGAGGTAGGGTTTTGAAATTTCGATCTCTATTAAATCCATCGTTTTCACTATACACCACTTCTCTGGTAATTTTCCCTCATGAGGATTTATCTCTATTTTCTATGACTATGTGAGTAAAGGTTGGTAAATGATTCATGGACTTCTTCAGCATTCCATGGCTCCAGTCTCATGCCTCTGCCATTAAAACACTGGTAATCCTCACTACTTAATCTATTCCTGCTTAAATTCATTTGGGCATTTGTATGTAAGTTTGACTGTATGTTGATAGTATGGCCTTATGTTTCTCCCGTGAAGTCTTTTACTTTCCCTCATTAAAATTGATAACTTCTTCACTATCTGTAAATGTTTGTATATGAAATGAAACTCTCTACCTATCAATTTCCTTTTCTCAGTTTGGGAATTCTGCTGATACTTAGATACAAGATTATTTACACAATGGTTAAATTGTCATTAATATAATTAGGATTTATATTGAAACATCTATTCGGTCTTCTTTTGTTTTCTCTTGCCATTTTAATTTCCATAAGCTTAAAACGGCTTCAGTTTAAAATTTGACTATGGACCACAGTTCGATTTTTGTGTGCGTAGGAGGAGTTCCTTCAATTTAACCCTTCTATGTTTTATTAACTTCTGATGTTCTCTCTTATCTATGATGTTAATGAAATTGCTGGAAATTATAAGGGACACATGGCATTTTATCTCGTTCTCTGTCGGCTCAGCAAATCACATACTAAAAAATCTCGTGAGATATTCTGAGTCGTTCCAACTCATATTCTCATGAGCAGATTGCTTGTCCGATCCACTCTACGGCTCGAACTGGTGACGACATTTGTCCCAATTCCTCCTGTAGGTAAAGATGTTACCACGATACATATCATTT
The DNA here is from genome assembly GCA_034641835.2 of Pinus albicaulis. Taxonomy (NCBI): domain Eukaryota; kingdom Viridiplantae; phylum Streptophyta; class Pinopsida; order Pinales; family Pinaceae; genus Pinus; species Pinus albicaulis. The sequence goes on from CM076570.1 coordinate 1,025,327,973, forward strand.
TGCATTCATATTTAATTATTATGTTAATCTCCCTTCTGCCTTATTATTTTAACATTGGGTTCTCATTCCTTTTTATTTTTTTTTCTTACATTGGGTTCTCTTCATTCCCCAAGTCTGTAAGGTAATAAAATGGTATATTCATTATGAAATTTCTTGTTATACTTTTCCAAAATCTCTGATATTTAATTTTCTATTCGTTCTCTTTTGTTCCAGGTATCTTTTTCTCGATCGAAGTTTTCTTCTTACTTGTTTTTTTCAAGTCTGGCATCAAGTTCGACATTCTAACCTGTACATATGTTTATCTATATCCAGGTTGGTCAGGCTTTGCCTTCCATACTCATAGGCATTGATGGAAACACTGTTCTTTAAAGATTTTTGAATTTAGTAGTTGGTCTAGGGTTTCCTTACTATCAAGGGTTTTCAGATATATATTGTAATAATGTTACATCAATTATTTTTTTGGGGATTCTCCTGACGGGACTATTGAACTTACATATTTTTTTTTCACTGAAATATTTACGAACCCAACTCCTCAGACTATTTAAAAATTTTGAGTATATGTTTAAACTGCAGTAATAGCCTTCATCTAATTATAATAGATACAATCACATAAATCTATCTGCTTCTATTTTTCCTCAATATTACCTCTCTGTTTTGATGTGAAAGTATCGTTTTCATTCTTCTGATATGTGAATAGTGTTATGTACTCTTGACAAAATCTGTGGTTTTGGTCATTTTAACATACGTAAAATGCTGACACATGTTAAAATTTATATAAATTTTTCTTTAACATTTTTCCTTTCGTTTAGTTGATGCCTGGTAGCGAAGCATTTACTAGTATAGTTTGCTAAAATTACTTTACTACATGTTGCTCCTGTATATTTTCAAAATGACAAAACTAGTATATATATATATATATATATATATATATATATATATATATATATATATATATATATATATATATATATATATATATATATATGTATGTATATATATATATATATATATATATATATATATATATATATATATATATATATATATTAACAATATTTAATTCAATGGTCTATTTATAATAAGGAAATGTCTATTTCCAGTTAGCAGTTGAATAAGGTTTCAACTTTGTGATATGAAGATTTATATTTGTTAAATTCTACTCTAAACCCTTATTGTCTTTATAATGTTTAAGAAAATTTCATTTTTACAATCAGAGTGCGAATTTCTATATATATATATATATATATATATAGTCAATAGTAGTTGCATGTATTATCCAACATATAGGGATATTTTCTAAAATACTTACTTTTCCATTTATAATATATGCTATGTTTACCTTTCCTAGTTCGGTAGAATAGAAAATAATATAAAAAAATATTATCTAACCTTGATGTTTAATGTTGTACAATTTAATGAATTTTTCATGAAAGAAACTAAATCTCTAAAGCAGATTGATCCTGGTTCAGCATGTCACTTAAATTTTTTTGCACATAAGTGTATGCAGATATTATTAAAACCATAACTACTAGCATTTTCTTTTCCTATACAAAGAAAAATTAAACTTTTCAGGTGAGACATTAATCTCTAGATTTAAACCCATTACAGGTTTAGACATTATAGCAGATGGGTCTCTCCATGATTCTCCCATACAACTATACAGATGACAGAAATTCTGTTAAATGTATGGGATATTTAATACTTCAACACAGAATAATTTAATTCTAACAAATTAAAAATAGGAATATGTCTACACATAAGTAGCTCCATAATATTTTGCAATAACTTATTCCAGTGTGCATACCAGTTTATATGACAAGTCCTCCCAACCGTAGATTTCTATCTCCTTAACTCACCCCCGAGCTAAGATCCTTGCTTCCTTAGATAGAAAACCCTTTGTCTGTCCTGGAGCAGTTTATTTAAGCAGTGCTTTCCCAAGCCTGTTTCTAATTTATGCATGCAAAAATTCTAGGATGCTTTATTCCTGTTTTTTCCTAGGCTGGCCTCAATGAGGTACTTTAAAGCTGTCTTTTCCTCTTTTCCAGCTTTTGTTCCTCTTCCCAATCACTTTCCTCTTCATTGGGGAAATTAGAGTTTTCTCTCCCAATATAATTTAATAATATTTCTTTCAAGTTTTTTCTGAAAGGTTTTGGGAAAGTCTAACCTTATCCATATCCTCATGGATCAAGGTTTAGGATCCCCATCTCAATCTAGTCATAGTGCACACATAATTATTCCATTTATTTTTATTGATAATATTTAAATAAATCCACACATTGTTTCTCCATTGGGGTCCACTTTCCCTTTCAATTTTTTCAAAGGTCAAATTAAAAAGCATAGAAATTTGAGGTGTTACACATTCCCCCTCTAAAAACAAACATATTCCTCGGTGTTTACAAAATAAAATTCAACAGTTCATTGCAAAACAATGATGGATATTTTTCTATCATCTCAGTTTCCTTTTCCCACATAGCTTCTTCAACATTAAAGTGCTTCCATTGCACTTTTAATCTAGCTACTGTCCGATTCCGTAGTTTAATTTCTTCCCGCTCCAAGATTTTATATGGCTCTGGAAGGAATTCCCCTTCTAGTTCCACCTGAATCACATTCCAATCAATAACGTGAGCAGAATCATGTACACATTTTTTTAATAAAGAAATATGAAACACATCATGAACCTTAATATGCATGGGTAAGGCCAGTTTATAAGCCACTGGTCCCACCTTTTCCAATACTTCAAATGGTCCACAATATCTAGGAGCTAATTTTGCACAACTACCAGTGTGCAAAGTTCTCTTCTTGGGCTTAATCCGTAGATACACATGATCACCCACACTGAACTCTCGGTGTACTCTTTTATTGTCTGCATAGCTTTTCTGCTAATCCTGAGCTGTCTTGATATTTTTTTGAATTTGTTTGACAATTATTTCCATTTCTTGCAAAGTGTCTCGTCCAAGCAATAATTTATCCTCAGGTTGGCTCTAGCTTTAAGGAGTGCGGCATTTTCTTCCATAGAGTGCTTCAAATGGACTCATTTTTATGGAAGTTTGATAGATGTTATTATAGGAAAAATCTATTAAATGTATATAGTCTTCCCATTTAGTTGGCCTATCCATCACATACATCCTCAGCATATCTTCTAGAATTTGAATTTTTCTCTCGGTTTGACCATCTGTTTGAGGGTGATAAGTAGTACTAAAGTTTGATTTAGTACCCATGCCCCCAAAAAAACTCTTCCAAAAGGTTGCAGTGAACTTGGCGTCTCTATCAAAAATAATCATTTTAGGTTCCCCATGTAGCCTTACGATTTATCTCATGAACACATTTGCTACTTGGGTTGATCCAAAGGTAGATTGAACAGGTATGAAATGTGCAGCCTTCTGTAACATCCCTTCTTCCCCACACAAGAATTTTTTTTTTCCCAATTGTTAGTTAAATTCCATACTTTTATTCATCATAATTATTCACTACTACCTTCGAATTTCTTCAATCCTGATCAGTTTGGAAAAGGGTTCTCATGCCTCCTAGCTCTCTTGTGTGTGTTATTCTAATGTTCTCTTTCACAATTGTTTTTGGCCTATGCTGATTTCATAGATGAAATTGCCACATTGTCATGTCTCTTCTTTCCACATATTATTTGTTTTTCCATGTCCTCATAGGGAATCCTTTTCTATTTAACTTATATATATTATTCTCCCCACAAGTTATTTATGACTTATAATTCCTACATATATATGTTAATATATCCATACATATGTCAATATGTAATTATATGTATATTTTTCACACCTCATGTGTATGGTTATCGTGGCCATAAAACTTCTATCTATGCACTCCACTGTCACTCATATACCTTTATCGTATTCACCCCTCATAATATTAGAATTTCAGTGCCATTTACGCCTAGTGGCATAGTGAAGAGGTTATGTCTCGGCCTGTGGGTCCTCGTACTATTTTGAGGTTATGTAGTAATAACGAATCATTCCAAATTTTATGAATGGTGTAATTCGATTTGATCTGGTTACTCGTTTATCCATTCTATGCGTTCTATTCACCTTTACTCCCATAGTTTATATTTTTTTTCTCGTAATGATTGTACCCAAGCTGGCCACCATGAATGTATCATGTAACTTCCATTGTGACCATGTTCTGGCACGGGTAGACGACATTACTGTCGTCGTACTTCCTTGAATACACCGGCTTAATGTGATTTAAGAGGGTTCACAGTCGAGACGTGTCTATCCTTCCACGTCAACTGGGTTAATGATGTTCTGTGTGTTTAACACCTTGGTTTGGACTTGCTCGACTTATTATATTCAAGCGTACACGCAATGGTTGGTACGTTTAAAATTTGTTTGGTTTGCAAGGTAGAGCTACTCATTAATTTCGCTATATCTGAGGATACGATTTCGAGTACTTTGTAATGAATTACAATGGATTTTTATTTATGTTGAATGAATATTCAATTGATTTTTGATTTCCTCCCCAAATCGATCCATGAGCTTCCCGTCGATCTATTGACAACTGGACGGTGGAGAAGATTTAGATCGGTTAGGGTTTGGCTCTCGTTTTGGTGAAATGAGTTGTATTTATCCCGTAGTTGACAAAGGGATTATTATTTCGTTCTTTGTTCTTCTTGACTGATTTTTGGTGCCTATCCTCTGCTCCATTGGAGGCGTCGAACATGAGGTTCTTCCCGCCTTATGAAAGTCACCACTGTTTCATCTTATCGTGCTACAGGCATGTAATATTAACATTTTCACTTCTCTTTCATTTATCCATCGTTTATTTTTCCCATCTTCTCAGCCACATAGAACTAAATCTTTGGTTGATTCTTTTTGTACTCTAGCGTGCTGGAGTTTTGTTATATCACTACTTCATATATTTTGATTTGAGGTGATGGTTACATTCGTTGATAGATTTTAAACCCTTGGTGAATAGGAGAAGAAGACCCTATTCTTTTCATTTGGCGCATCATTCTAGCTCACAACGAGGGTTCCCTACACAGGTAAGCCATTGGTTCATACGACGTCGTCTAGCCTATGTGTTAATTTACGTTCTGGCGAACGATTTTGTGTTTTAAAATACTTATGTATTCACTCTACAGGTCGTGACTGAGACGAACCTTCCAAATTTCAAAGGTAACCCTGGTTTTGGGCTTAGTTCGTATATATTATTTCCTGAATTATTCTCCTAGTGTTTCATCATAGCGATATCTCACTTTTCCCTCATTTTTGTTGCAGGTGTGTTCAAGTCTCGTGAGGGTTTCTCTTATTTGTTATGAGGTGGCTTTGTAATTCATTTGAATTAACTCTAGTACATCTTGGACTTTCAGGTCGGTGTCGACGCTTACCAAGTCGAAATGTGACTAGACTCCCTCTTATTTTTCAACAAAATTTTTCAGACCATTTACGTTATTATTGTCATAAAAGTTTCTGTTGTAATAAATACGTTTTTCCAGAGACTGTGACTATTAATAAATTTAAATCTGGGCACTGAAATCCCAGAAATCATTACGTTCTGAATATTATTAGGAAATATGATGGATAATTTCCATAGTCGGTTTCAAGTTTCAATGCATATATTTATCGACCCTTCGTCTCTGTTATTTGTGATCAATAGTGTCCAGAAGTCTATTTCCTGTTATTATTCATTTTATAACTTAAGTGAAGAAGCAACAATTTCACTGGTTTATTTTTCCTTTTTGGTTCTCTTCATGACAATAGCATAGATGAATATAGATCTCTCTATTTCAAAAGTATTCACATTTACGGTAATTCAGTGAATGAATAATTATAAATTTTACAGGATCTAAATTTTTTGTGTATACTGTGTAATTCCCACAGTGGACAAATTTTTTCCTCAGGATTTTGAAACTCCATTGTAAGAGTTGCTTATGTCAAGCCAAATATCCTAGGTAGCTATGTAAATATAAGATGGGTGGTTTATATTAGCACCGTTCCAGGATATCTAATGTTTAGACTGGCATTCTTAACTGATATGTTATACAGATCTGATGAATACTTGTTGGCTATCTTCTACAGCTTATATATATATATATATATATATATATATATATATATATATATATATATAGTTTACATGCAGTGCTTTTATATCATTTCCCATGCACATATCTTCTTTCTTCAATAAGGATTCAGTTGGAGTGTTCCTTTGTAAAGGATGTTAGTCCCACAGTTTTATAAATAATTCTCAGTCCATAATTATTACTAGATTTGATAGCCATGTTTAATTTTATTTCTTTGCTATCTGAAAGTAGATATGATACTAAAATATGTACCCTCCTATTCTGTCCATATTATAGAAAATGTTGAAATTTCTATAAATAGACATGCACTGTTGTTTAAGAATTCTATATATCTACACTTCACTTAGTTAATGTAATGAAAGTATAACTCTGTCCTGTATGTACTTAATTCTTCCTACATACAGGTTTATGGTTTTTTCTAATATTCACTGCATTAATTTTATTTGTAACAAAAATAGATTAAAGTTACATAACTGTTAGTTATGAGGTAACATAATCTCCAGATTTAAACCAGGAATTGGTTTAGAGTTTCTGGATGGTTTGTCCTCGTATTTCTAGTTCCTACAACCATGCAAAACTGGGAGAGTTTAATTACTCCACCATTCTATAAATGTATGGAGCATCAACATAAATAAAACATTTCAATAAATATGCAGCTACAGTCATTAATCTCTACACTTATCAACAATTACTTTCAATCATTCAAAATACTGTGAGCATACCACTTGGGTAATTGACCAGTCCTCCCAACCTTAGAGTCCCTCTGTCTCCAGAACTCACCCCCGAGCTGAGACCACCTCCAGAACAAACCAAGCTCTGATCTGTTCAGGAATAGCTTATTTAAGATTTTGCTCCCCAAAGCCTGTTTCTAGTTCTGCGTCCAGAATATCAAGATGCTTTTCTTCCTGTTTTCCTAGGCATCCCTATTTAGGGACTTTTAAAGCTTCTTTCTTCTTTTCCCAGCTTTTTACCTCTTCCCAACTACTCTCCACATCATTGGGGAAACTAGATTTTCCTCAAAATCTAATTTTGGAAATAAATTCTTTGAAGGATTTTTGAAAGATTTTTGGGGAAAGTATTTGCCTTTATCCATCCTCATGGATTTAGTAAGTGATCTCATAATTCTCATTTTGGTCAATCTGCACATAATTATTTTATTTATTTTCTCCAATTAAATATTTAATTACATCCATAAAATACTTATCCATTTGGGGTCCACTCCCCTTAGGATTAAAGTTCAAATGTCTAGCTTTGAAAGAAAACATAAACTAGGGGTGTTACATATTCCCCCTTTGAAAGCAAACACCGTCCTCGGTGTTTTTATCTACTTACTAGAGTTCATTTTTCAAACAAAAATGGATATTTTTCCATCATTTCAGCTTCTCTTTCCTAGGTAGCTTCTTCAGCAGTAAAGTGCTTCCACTGCACCTTTACTCTTGCTACCGTCCGATTCCTCAATTCAATTTCTTCCCGCTCCAATATTTGAAGCGGTTACGGTAGAACCACATACAGTTCCACCTGTATAACATTCCAATCAACTATGTGAGAAGCATCATGTACATATCTTTTTAATAATGAAACATGAAACACATCATGAACTCTAACATGGGGTGGTAAGGCCAGCTTGTAAGCTACTGGTCCCACCCTTTCTAATACTTCAAAAGGACCACAATATCTAGGAGCCATTTTTGCACAACTTCCAGCATAAAGTGTGCTCTTTTTGGATTTAATACGCAAATACACATGTTTCCCCACTTTAAATTCTCGATGTACCCTATTCTTATCAGCATAGTTTTTCTGGAGATCTTGTGTTGTCTTGATGTTTCTTTGTATTTGTTTAACAATTCTTTGCATCTCTTGTAAGGAATCTAGTCCCAACATTAGTTTATCCTCAGACTGGCTCCAGCTCAAAGGAGTACGACATTTCCTTCCATAGAGTGCCTCAAACGGACTCATTTTGATGGAGGATTGGTAGCTGTTATTATAGGAAAATTCAGCTAAATGCAAGTAGTCTTCCCATTTTGATGGTCTATCCATCACATACATTCTCAACATATCCTCCAAAATCTGATTAGTTCTCTATGTCTGATCGTCGGTCTGAGGGTGATAGGCAGTAATAAAATTCAAATTAGTGCCCATACCTCCAAATAGACCTTTCGAAAAGGCAGTTGTAAAATTAGCATCTCTATCTGAAACAATCATCTTTGGGACCCCATGTAACCTTACTATCTCTTTTAGAAACACATCTGCTACTTGGGCTGTCCCGAAAGTAGATTTCACCGGTATGAAGTGTGCAGCTTTTGTTAAAGTGTCTACTAATACCATCACTGAATCGTGTTGGTATTTAGTTTTGGGTAGCCCTGTTATAAAATCTATAGAAACTGTGTCCCATTTCCATTCTGCAATCGGCAAGGGATTTAGAAGAGCAGCGGGATGCTGATGTTCAACTTTAACTAGTTGACACTCGATGCATCTAGCTAAATATTCTGCTACATCTCTTTTCATTCCTGGCCAAAACAACTTCTTTTTCAAAGTTGTTAACATTTTCTGATATCTAGGATGCCCTGCATACGGCTATTTGTGATATTCATATAGAATCTCTCTTTTCAAGGAATCTACATTGGGAATATATAATCTGTTTTTGTAACAGATCAGTCCTTTCTGGTTTCGAGTGTATTCAACCATCTCCTTCTTTAGTATTTTCACCTGTAGGTTCTCATAATTTGGATCCTGATCTGCTACCTTTTTCACTAAATCTTCTAAATCAAGCTGGGCACTACTTCCAATGCTGTTTATATTTTGACAAGAATTTCTGCTCAAGGCATCAGAAATTTTATTTTCTTTCCCTCTGATATGTTTTATGTCCATATCAAATTCACTCAGAAAAGACAACCATCTGGCTTGTCGAGCATTCAAATCAGTCTGGGAAAATAAATACTTAAGACTAATATGATCAGTCATCAATGTAAATTTCTTTCCAAGGAAATAGTGTCGCCACATCTTCAAGGCATGAATAACAGCAGCTAACTCAAAATCATAGGCAGTATAGTTCTGTTCATGTGTCTTCAGTTTCCTAGACTCATATGTAATAACTGAATTTTCCTGCAAAAGGACTCCTCCCAACCCCTCTCTACAAGCATCTGTTCATACAACAATTCTTTATCAGGATCTGCAATTTTCAATATAGGGACTGTGGTGAGTTTTAATTTCAATTGTTCAAAACTATTTTGGAATTTTTCAGTCCACTGAAATTTGAGACCCTTCCTTTGTAGTGAGGTTATGGGGTATGCCATGGTAGAAAATCTCTCCACAAATCTGCGACAATAACCTACAATCCCCATGAATGATCTCACTGCTGAAACATCTGCTGGCACAGGCCATTCTTTAATAGCCTTTATCTTTTCAGGATCAACAGCCAACCGTTGTTCAGAAATAATATGACCCAAGTATTGGATCTTATCCTTATAGAATTCACATTTACTGAATTTGGCATATAACTGGTTTTGTTTCAAAGTTTGCAATACTATCCTCAAGTGCTCTTTGTGTTCTTCCTCACTTTTTGAGTAAACTAAAATATCATCTATGAACACAAGCACGAATTTATCCAAGTACTTATTTAACACACTGTTAATTAAGCACATAAAGGTGGCAGGGGCATTTTTCAAACCAAAAGGTAGGACTACAAATTCGTAGTGACCATACTTGGTTCGAAAGGTTGTTTTGCTGATGTCTTCTTCTTTAATTCTGAGCTGGTGATAACCAGTCCTTAAGTCAATCTTCGAAAATACTGAAGCCCCTCTCACTTGGTCAAAAATATCATCAATTCTGGGCAACGGGTATCTGTTTTTAATGGTCAACTTATTCAGTTGACGATAATCAATGCACATCCTAAAGGTTCCATCCTTCTTTCTCACAAATAGAACCGGTGCTCCCCAAGGAGACACACTCAGTCGGATATAGCCCTTATCCAGCAATTCCTGCAATTGCATTTTCAGTTCCATGAGTTCGGGGGGACTCATTCCATAAGGGGCTCGGGAAACAGGTGTTGCTCCCGACACCAAATCGATTGAAAATTCAATCTCTCTTTGGGGGGAAGATGAGGAATCTCACTTGGAAAGAATTCCTTAAACTCTCTTACTACTGGAAAAGCATCCAGCATATTTTCTTCATTTTTCTATTATGTCTCTTCTATATGTACTGCATAGACTTGGTATCCTTTCCTAGCTATTCGTTTTAATTGCAGTGCTGATATTTTTCTTACAGAGATAGGTTTTGGTTTTCCCTTGAGAATAAAAGGTTTCCCCTCTTCATCTACACAATGCAGGGTCTTATCCCAACAATTCATCATGGCCTTTTTCTTTTCCATCCAGTCCATTCCTATCAGCAAGTCATATGAACCTAGTGGTAGAATGTTTAAATTTACTTCTGTTTGAAAATCATTTAATTTGATTGTTGTTCGAGGTAACTTATGAGTTACCTTCCTTTTGGTGCCAGTAGCTAGCTGGACCAACCAAGGTTTTTGAAATTTTTCAGTTTTGAGATTGCATTTTTCTACAATTTTTGGACTAATGTAACTCAAAGAAGCACCCGGATCAATCAAAACGGTAATAGGTTGGTTAGAAATCTTACCCTCCATTTCAACCATGGTAGCTTGGTGTTCTACTTGTCGATTTTCCAAGGCTGCATTGATAGTGGGTATATTTATTGCTATGTCATTTACTGTGGTAGCTTCTCGATCTCTCATAATCATCTGAATATTTCGGTGGGGAAAATCCCTCAAAAGATGGGGTTGATCTCCACATCCACAGCATTTCAAAGGTTCCCTCATTTTGACTGTGCCTTCCTTCTTATTTCCTTCATCTCGTTGTTTGGAACCAATTTGAGATTGAGCTATTTGGCTTTCTTTTGGTTTATTAAACTTTTTCCTCTAATGGTCCCTACTAAAATTCCTTAAGTAAGTTGGTTTCTGTTTCTTTCCTTTAATTTCACCTTTTTTTAGCTAGCCTTTTCCATGCTCAGCCTTTCCTTTAAACTGTTGATAGCATAATATAGCTTTCCTCACTGCCTCATCCATAGTTTTTGGGTTATCAAACTCGATCTTCTCTTTGTACACAGCAGGCAAACAGTTCAAAAACCTGTGTACCTTTGCCTTCTCTTCCCTAATGTAAGGGACATATCTCAATAGATTAGTAAACTTGGTGACAAACTCATCAATAGTAAGTTGTCCCAGTCTAAGCTCATGAAATTCTTTTGCTTTATCATCATAATAACGTTCATTTAAATAGTGGTTTTTAAACTTAATCTCGAAATCTTCCCAAGTATTTTTTTTTTCATCAATGGCATGAACCATTTTCGTCTCCTCCCACCACAAGGTAGACTTACCTTGCAGCTGGTAGACCGCTAATCTGGCTTTCAGATTGCTTTCATATTCATAGACTTGAAAATATTTAATCATGTTCAATAACTAGGCTTCAACATCTTCCTGCTTCTCCCCATCATAGGAGGGAGGTTTGATCTTTCAGAATCCCCCCTGTAATTCCTTTTTCTGCTTATACTGATGCCTAACAGCATCATCTTCTTTAGACTCATCAGTCTTCCTCTTTCCGGAACCTTCACCTTCTTGGCTGTTCCGCAAAGTTAGTTCTCTGATGAGCTTTTCCTGCTCCTCACTGGCTAATGACAATCTATCATTCTGGCTTCTCAGCTTAGCCATTTCTCGTTGCAAACTGTGCAACATAGCCATCACTGGAGTGTTAGGATCTGGTGTATTGTCATCATCACGCAGATCAACATAAATTTCCTCACCTTCTACCATTCCAACACCACTGTACACTAAACAACACAGATCAGAAATAAATAAATAAAATAAATAAAAATTTTTCAACAGTAAATCATTTATATAGTGAGCACACACAACAACAGCCCTTTTTTGTATAAAATGAGCTCTGATACCATTTGTAACATCCCTTGTTCCCCACACAAGATTTTTTTTTTCCCAATTATTAGTTAAATTCCATACTTTTATTCATCATAATTATTCACTACTACCTTCGAATTTCGTCAATCCTGATCAGTTTGGAGTAGGGTTCTCATGCCTCCTAGCTCTCTTGTGTGTGTTATTCTAATGTTCTCTTTCACAATTGTTTTTGGCCTATGTTGATTTCATAGATGAAATTGCCACATCGTCATGTCTCTTCTTTCCCCATATTATTTTTTTTTCCATGTCATCATAGGGAATCCTTTGCTATTTAACTTATATATATTATTCTCCCCACAAGTTATTGATGACTTATAATTCCTAATATATATGTCAATATATCCATACATATGTCAATATGTAATTATATGTATATTTTTCACACCTCATGTGTATGGTTATCGTGGCCATAAAACTTCTATCTATGCACTCCACTGTCACTCGTATACCTTTATCGTATTCACCCCTCATAATATTAGAATTTCATTGCCATTTACGCCTAGTGGCATAGTGAAGAGGTTATGTCTTGGCCTGTCGGTCCTCGTACTATTTTGAAGTTATGTAGTACTAACGAATCATTCCAAGTTTTCTGAATAGTGTAATTCGATTTGATCTGGTTACTCGTTTATCCATTCTATGCGTTCTATTCACCTTTACTCCCATAGTTTATATTTTTTTTCTTGTAATTATTGTACCCAAGCTGGCCACCATGAATGTATCATGTAACTTCCATTGTGACCATGTTCTGGTGCGGGTAGACGACATTACTGGCGTCGTACTTCCTTGAATACACTAGCTTAATGTGATTTAAGAGGGTTCACAGTCGAGACGTGTCTATACTTCCACATCAACTGGGTTAATGATGTTTTGTGTGTTTAACACCTTGGTTTGGCCTTGCTCGACTTATCATATTCAAGCGTAAACGCAATGGTTGGTATGTTTAAAATTTGTTTGGTTTGCAACATAGAGCTACTCATTAATTTCGCTAAATCTGGGGATACGATTTGGAGTACTTTGTAATGAATTACAATGGATTTTCATTTATGTTGAATGGCTATTCAACTGGTTTTCGATTTCCTCCCCCAATCGATCCATCTACTTCTCGTTGATCTATTGACAACTGGACGGTGGAGAAGCTTTTAGATCTGATAGGGTTTGGCTTTCGTTCTGCTGAATTGAGTGGTATTTATCCCGTAGTTGACAAAGGGATTACTCTTTCATTCTCCATTCTTCTTGACTGATTTCTAGTGCCTACCCTCTACTCCATTAGAGGCGTCGAACGTCAGGTTCTTCTCGCCTTATGGAAGTCACCACTGTTTCATCTTATCGTGCTACAGGTATGTAATATTGACGTTTTCACTTCTCTTTCATTTATCCATCGTTTATTTTGCTCATCTTCTCAGTCGCGTAGAACTAAATCTTTGGTTGATTCTTGTTCTGCTCTAGTGTGCAGGAGTTTTGTTATATCACTACTTCATATATTTTGATTTGATTTGCTGGCTACATTTGTTGATAGATTTTAAACCCTTGGTGAATAGGAGAAGAAAACCCTATTATTTTCATTTGGCGCATCATTCTAGCTCACAACGAGGGTTACCTACACAGGTAAGCCATTGGTTCATTTGATGTCGTCTAGCCTATGTGTTAATTTACGTTCTGGCGAACGTTTTTGTGTTTTAAAATACTTATGTATTCACTCTACAGGTTGTGACTGAGATGAACCTTCCAAATTTCAAAGGTAACCCTGGTTTTGGGCTTAGTTCATATATATTATTTCCTGAATTATTCTCCTAGCATTTCGTCATAATGATATCTCACTTTTCCCTCGTTTTTGTTGCAGGTGTGTTCAAGTCTCATGAGGGTTTCTCTTATTTGTTATGAGGTGGCTTTGTAATTCATTTGAATTAACGCCAGTACATCCTGGACTTTCAGGTCGGTATCGACGCTTACCAAGTCGAAATGTGACCAGACTCCCTCTTATTTTTCAACAAAATTGTTCAGACCATTTAAGCTATTATTGTGATAAAATTTTCTGTTGTAATAAATACGTTTTTCTAGAGACTGTGACTATTAATAAATTTAAATCTGGGCACTTAAATCCCAAAAATCATTACGTTCTAAATATTATTCGGAAATTTGATGGACAATTTCCATAGTCGGTTTCAAGTTTCAATGCATATATTTATCCACCCTTCGTCTCTGTTATTTGTGATCAATAGTGTCCAGAAGTCTATTTCCTGTTATTATTCATTTTATAACTTAAGTGAAGAAGCAACAATTTCACTGGTTTATTTTTCCTTTCTGGTTCTCTTCATGACAATAGCATAGATGAATATAGATCTCTCTATTTCAAAAGTATTCACATTTACGGTAATTCAGTGAATGAATAATTATAAATTTTACAAGATCTAAAATTTTTGTGTATATTGTGTAATTCCCACAGTGGACAAATTTTTTCCTCAGGATTTTGAAACTCCATTGAAAGAGTTGCTTATGTCAAGCCAAATATCATAGGCAGCTATGTAAATATAAGATGGGTGGTTTATATTAGCACTGTTCCAGGATATCTAATGTTTAGACTGGCATTCTTAACTGATATGTTATACAGATCTGATGAATACTTGTTGGCTATATTCTACAGTATATATATATATATATATATATATATATATAGTTTACATGCAGCGCTTTTATATCATTTCCCATGCACATCTCTTCTTTTTTCAATAAGGATTCAGTTGGATTGTTCCTTTGTAAAGGATGTTAGTCCCACAGTTTTATAAATAATTCTCAGTCCATAATTTTTACTAGATTTGATAGCCATGTTTAATTTTATTTCGTTGCTATCTGAAAGTAGATATGATACTAAAATATGTACCCTCCTATTCTGTCCATATTATAGAAAATGTTGAAATTTCTATAAATAGACATGCACTGATGTTTAAGAATTCTATATATCTGCACTTCACTTAGTTAATGTAATGAAAGTATAACTCTGTCCTGTATGTACTTAATTCCTCCTACATACATGTTTATGGTTTTTCCTAATATTCACTACATTAATTTTATTTGTAACAGAAACAGATTAAAGTTACATAACTATTAATTATGAGGTAACATAATCTCCATATTTAAACCAGGAATTGGTTTAGAGTTTCTGGCTGATTTGTCCTTGTATTTCTAGTTCCTACAACCATGCAGAACTGGGAGAGTTTAATTACTCCACCATTCTGTAAATGTATGGACCATCAACATAAACAAAACATTTCAAGAAATATGCAGCTACAGTCATTAATCTCTACACTTATCAACAATTACTTTCAATCATTCAAAATACTGTGAGCATACCACTTGGGTAATTGACCAGTCCTCCCAACCTTAGAGTTCCTCTGTCTCCAGAACTCACCCCCGAGCTGAGACCACCTCCAGAAAAAACCAACCTCTGATCTGTTCAAGAATAGCTTATTTAAGCTTTTGCTCCCCAAAACCTGTTTCTAATTATGCGTTGAGAATATCAGGATTCTTTTCTTCCTGTTTGCCTAGGATTCCCTATTTAGGGACTTTTAAAGCTTCTTTCTACTTTTCCCAGCTTTTTACCTCTTCCCAACTACTCTCCACATCATTGGGGAAACTATATTTTCCTCAAAATCTAATTTTGGAAATAAATTCTTTCAAGGATTTTTGAAAGTTTTTTGGGGAAAGTATTTTCATTTATCCATCCTCATGGATTTAGCAAGTGATCTCATAATTCTCATTTTGGTCAATCTGCACAGAATTATTTTATTTATTTTCTCCAATTAAATATTTAATTACATCCATAAAATAATTATCCATTTGGGGTCCACTCCCCTTAGGATTAAAGTTCAGATTTCTAGCTTTGAAAGAAAACATAAACTAGGGGTGTTCACCTTCGTCAAAGTGTCTACTACTACCATCATAGAGTCATGCTGATATTTGGTTCTTGGTAACCCGGTTATGAATTCCATAGAAATAGTTTCCCATTTCCATTCTGCAATTGGTAAAGGATTTAGCATTCCAGCTAGATGTTGATGTTCAACTTTTACCAGTTGACATTTCATGCATCTGGCTAGGTAGCTTGCTACATCCTTTTTCATTCCCGGCCAAAATAACTTCTTTTTCAAAGCTGTGAGTAGTTTATGTTATCCAGGATGTCCAAAATAAGGCTTTTTATGATATTCATCTAGAATTTCCTTTTTCAAAGAGTCTGCATTGTGGATGTACAATATTTCTATATAAAAAATCAATCCTTTTTGATTTTGTGTATACCCTTTCATTTCCTTTTTTAGCAATTAACTTTGTCATTTTTCATAGCTTGGATATTAATCTGCTACCTTTTGAACTAATCATTCTAAGTCAAATTTGGCACTACTTCCAATGTTGCTTATGTTTTGGCAAGAATTTCTGCTTACGACATCAACAATTTTGTTTTCTTTTCCTTTGATATGTTTTATTTCCATGTAAAATTCACTCAAAAAAGACAGCCATCTAGCTTGTCTAGCATTCAAATATGTTTGAGTGAAGAAATAATTTAGGCTGATGTGATCTGTCATCAAAATAAATTTCTTCCCTAGAAGATAGTGTCACCACATCTTGAGAGCATGAATTACAGCAGCTAACTCAAGATCATACACATTGTATTTCTGTTCATATTTCTTAAATTTTTTAGATTCATACGCAATAACATAATATTCTTGCAATAATACTCCCCCTAATGCCTCTCCACATGCATCAGTACATACTACAAACTCCTTATTAGGATCTGCAATCTTCTGAATAGGTGTTGTAGTAAGTTTCAATTTTAGTGGTTCAAAGCTATTCTGGCATTTTTCTGTTGATTCAATTTTGTACTTTTCCTTTGCAATGAAGTTATGGGATAAGCTAAAGCGGAAAATATTTCTACAAACCTTCTATAGTACGCCACAATCCCCATAAATGATCTTACTGATGATACATCAGTAGGTACAGGCCATTCTCTAATGGACTTTATCTTCTCAGGGTCGACAACCAATCCTTGTTCTAAAATTATATGCCCCAAGTATTGAATTTTATCCTTATAAAATTCACATTTGCTAAACTTGGCATACAACTAATTCTCCTTAAGAGTCTGCAATATGATTCTAAGGTGTTCTCTGTGATTTTCCTCACCTTTTGAATAGATTAAGATGTCATCAATGAATATTAGTACAAATTTATCTAAGTATTTATTCAAGACACTATTCATTAAGCACATAAAAGTGGCAGGTGCATTTGTCAACCTGAATGGTAGGACTACAAATTCATAGTGTCCATACCGTGTTCGAAATGTTTTTTTGCTGATATCTTCCTCTTTAATTCTCAACTGGTGATAACCTATCCTTAAATCAATCTTGGAAAACACAAAGGCTCCCTTAACTTGATCAAAGAGGTCATCTATTCGGGGTAATGGATACCTATTTTTGATAGTCAACTTATTTAGTTGACAATATTCAATACACATTCAAAAGGTACCATCCTTATTTTTCACAAACAACACCGGTGCTCCCCAAGGAGATACACTCGGTCTGATGTATCCTTTGTCCAACAATTTTTGTAATTGCATTTTTAACTCCATTAGCTCAGGGGGGCTCATTTGGTAAGGGGCTCTAGAAACTAGAGTTTCCCTAGGCACTAAATCAATTGTAAATTTGATTTCTCTCTTGGGCGGAAGATGAGGAATTTCATCTGGAATCGCTTCTTTAAATTCTCTTATCACTGGTAAAGTCTATAATAAGTTTCTCTCTGATTGCTGTCCTAATTCTTCAACATGCACTGCATACACTTGATATCCTTTTCTAGCAGTTCTTTTTAATTGAATGGCTGAGATCTGCCTCATAGAGATGGGTTTCAATTTCCCTTTTAATATGAATGGTTTTCCCTCTATATCAACGCAGTGTAAATTTTTGTCTAAACAATTCATCATGGTTTTTTGTTTTTCTAACCAGTCCATTCCTATCAGTACATCATATGAACCCAATGGCAGAATATTTAAATTTAATTATGTTTGGTAATCATTCAAATTCATGGCCATTTGAGGTAACTTATGAGTCATCTTGCATTTGGTACCAGTGGCTAACTAAACCAACCAAGGCTACTAAAACTTCTATGTTTTGAGTTTACATTTTTCTACTACTTACAGACTAATATAACTCAAAGATGCACCTGGATCTATTAAAATTGTAACAAATTGGTCAACGATCACACCTTCCATCTCGACCATAGTAGACTGATTTTATGCTTTCTCATTTTCTAAGGCTGCACTGATGGTGGGAATATTCCTTGCTACGTCATTTATTGTAGTGGCCTCCTGTAATACTCGCACCGTCTAAATATTTCGATGCGGACAGTCCCTCAACAGATGAGGTTCTCCAAAACCACAACACTTCAAAGGCTTCTGCATTTTAACAGTTCCTTCCTTCTTATTATTCCTATATATTGGTTTTGAACCAGTTTGAGATTCAACAGTTTTATTGTCTCTTATTTTGATAAATTTCTTTCATTGATGGTTCCTACCAAAATTCTTCAAACAAGCTTTCTATTTCTTTCCCCTGAATTCACCTTTGTTTGACAAGCTCTTTCCTTGCTCAGTCTTACCCCTAAACTGCTGGTAGCATAATCTAGCTTTCATCACAACTTTGTCCATTATTTTTGGATTATTGAACTCTATTTTCTCCTTGTACACCATAGGCAAACAATTCAGAAATCTCTGTACATTTTCCTTCTCTTCTTGGATATAAGGAACATATCCTAACAGTTTTGTGAACTTGCTGACAAATTCATCTATGGTGAGTTGTCCCAATATGATTTCCTGAAACTCTTTTTCTTTTTCATCATAGTAGTGTTTGTTCAAATATCGATTTTTGAACTTAACTTGAAAATCTTCCAAAGTCACTGCGTTTTTCATCAATGGCGTGAACCATTTTTGTTTCCTCCCATCACAAGGTAGCCTTACCTTGCAGCTGGTAGATAACCAATTTGGCTCTTAAATTACTTTCATATTCATAAACCTGAAAGAATTTTATCATATTTAGCAGCAATGCCTCAGCATCTTCCTCCTTCTCTCCATCATAGGAGGGAGATTTTATTTTCCGGAATTCACCCTGTAATCTCTTCTTCTTTCTAGACTGTTGCCTAGTGGCATCATCTTCCTCAGATTCATCTGAGGAATTGACTCTTCCTTTTCTCTTTCTGCTAGAACCTTCACCTTCCTGGTTGTTTCGTGAAGTCGGTTCTCTGATGAGTTTTTTCTTGCTCCTCACTGGCCAATGCTAACCTACCGTTGTGGATCTTAAGTTGTGCATTTCTTGTTGCATTCTATGCAACATAGCCATCAATGGAGCATTTGGATCTGGCATGGTTGCTCCACCACCTAGATCTACATACAGCTCATCCCCTTCATTCATGGTTCCCATATGTAGTGAAGAAGGGAAATCCTTGATTTACCTTTGTAATATACCTTTTTTTTTGTGAAATAGATATATATAGCAATATCACTTATGGGTTCCTAGAACTTCCCTCTCTCTCTATATATATTTTTTATTCAACCCATATTCATATTAAATATTGTAACAACATCTTATGATTTTACTATCCCCATTTTTAACTCACTTATATTCCTCACTTATATTATTATTCATTCATTTATATTCTAAAACCTTAGGTATTAATTAAATAAAAGGATATGACATTTAAATTTTATGTCCATACCCTAACACTACACTTATCCTCATGGATACATCGAAATTTTATGGTTCTATTACACATATGTTCTATTAACCAAAAATATTAATTATGACCCCTATTCCAATAGTTCCATGTGGGAAAATTTACGTTTTGGGTTGCCACGTCCAATGCAACAAATTTCGTCTGGTTCTAATTTCACATAGATCCAAACGCTATGACGTTTCTCCCCCTACCTTATCATTTATCTCAAGAGAAACCTTAATAACTCTATCTCTTTGGACTTTATGTCAACTGTTAGTTGTTAATGAGGCTATTCTCACCTTTCAATACTCGTATGAATCTCTTAAAGTCAATTTCCCATTCATTTTCTTGAGCCACCAAAACAAATATATTTTAGTGACCCATCCTACAGATCTGATGATCGTTTTAAATTTTCAACTACACGGGTACATTTGAAATATAATAGTAATAGATATTTTTATGTCATATCAACGAAACATACCCTCGATCTGAGGGAGGACCGATGGATTAATGCCAAGTGTAAGGTGGGATTGAGCTAGGGTTTTGAAATTTCGATTTCTATTAAATCTAACGTTTTCACTATACACCACTTCTCTGGTCATTTTCCCTCATGAGTATTTCTCTCTATTTTCTATGACTGTGTGAGTAAAACTTGATAAACGATTTATGGACTTCTTTAGTGTTCCATGGCTCCGGCCTCACACTTCCGCCATTAAAACAATGGTAATCCTCACTATTTAATCTATTCCTACTTAAACTCATTTGGGAGTTTGTATGTAAGTTTAACTGTATGTTGATAGTATGGCCTTATGTATCTCCCATGAAGTCTTTTGCTTTCTCTCAGTACAATTTATAACTTATTCACTATCTTTAAATGTTTGTTTATGAAACGATATTCTCGGCCTATCGATTTCGTTTTCTTGGTTTGCGAATTCTGTTGATACTTAGATACAAGCTTATTTACCCAATGGTTAAATTGTCATTAATATAATTGGGATTTATAGTGAAACGTCTGTTCTCTATTCTTTTGTTTTCTCTTGCCATTTTAATTTCCATAATCTTACAACGGCTTCAGTTTAAAATTAGACTGTGGACCACAGTTCGATTTCTGTGTGCATAGGAGGAATTCCTTCAATTTAACCCTTCTATGTCTTATTTACTTCTGATTTTCTCTCTTATTTATGGTGTTAATGAAATCACTGGAAATAATAAGGGACCCATGGCGTTTTATTTTGTTCTCTGTCGGCTCAGAAAATTGCATTCTAAAAAATCTCGTGAGATATTCTGAGTCGTTCCAACTCAGTTTCTCATGTGCAGATTGCTTGTTCGATCCACTCCGCAGTTCAAACTGGTGACGAGATTCATCCCAATTCCTCCTGTAGGTAAAGATGTTACCACGATCCATATCATTTTGCATTCATATTTAATTATTATGTTAATCTCCCTTCTTCCTTATTATTTTAACATTGGGTTCTCATTCCTTTTTATTTTATTTTCTTATAGTGGGTTCTCTTCGTTCACCAAGTTTGTAAGGTAATAAAATGGTATATTCGTTATGAAATTTCTTGTTACACTTTTCCAAAATCTCTCATATTTAATTTTCTATTCTTTCTCTTTTGTTGTAGGTATCTTTTTCTTGGTCGAATTTTTCTTCTTACTTGTTTTTTTCAAGTCCGACATTGAGCTTGGCATTCTAACCTATACATATGTTTATCTATATCGAGGTTGGTCAGGAATTTTCTTCCATACTCACAGACCTTGATGGCAACACTGTTATTTAATGATTTTAAATTTATTATATGGTCTAGGGTTTCTTTACTATCGAGGGTTTTCAGATATACATTGTAATAATGTTACATCAATTATTTTTTTGGGGGATTCACCTCACGGGAGTGTTGAACTTAAATATTTTTTTTTCACTGATATATTTACGAACCCAACTCCTCAGACTATTTAAAAATTTTGGGTATATGTTTAAACTGTAGTAATAGCCTTCGTATAATTATAACAGATACAATCGCATAAATCTATGTCCTTCTATTTTTGCTCAATATTACCTCATTGTTTTGATGTGAAAGTATCGTTTTCATTCTTTTGATATGTGAATAGTATTATGTACTACTGACTAAATCTGAGGTTCTGGTTATTTTAACATACCTAAAATGCTGACACATGTTAAAATTTATATAATTTTTTCTTTAACATTTTTCGTTCCGCTTAGTTGATGCCTAGTAGTGAAGCATTTACTGGTATAGTTTGCTGAAATTACTTTACTGCATGTTGCTCTTGTATATTTTCAGAATGAAAAACCTAATATATATATACATACACACACACACACACGGATATATATATATATATATATATATATATATATTAACAATATTTAATTCAATAGTCTATTTTATAATAAGAAAATGTCTATTTCCGATCGGCAATTGAACAAGGTTTCAAATTTTTGATATAAAGATTTATATTTATTAAAATTCTATAAGACCCTTATTGTCTTTATAATGTTTCGAAAAGAAGAATTTCATTTTACAATCGAGTGCGAGCTATATATATATATATATATATATATATATATATATATATATATATATATATATATATCAGTCAATAGTACTTTCATGTATTATCCAGCATACATGGATATTTTCTACAGTACATAATTTTCCATTTATAATATCTACTTTGTTTACCTTTCCCAGTTCGGTACAATAACAAATACTATAAAAAATATTATCTAACCTTGATGTTTTAATGTTGTACAATTTAATGAATTTTTCAAGAAAGAAACTAAAAATCTAAAGCAAATTGATGTTTGTTATAAATAGAATTGATCCTGGTTTAGCATGTGACTGAAATTTTTTTGCACATAAGAAAATGCATATATTATTAAAACGATAACTACTAGAATTTTCTTTTCCTATATAAAAAAAATTAAACTTTTTAGGTGAGACATTAATCTCTAGATTTAAACCCATTACAGGTTTAGACATTCTCGCAGATGGGTCTCTCCATGATTCTCCCATTCAAATATACAGATGACAAAAAAATTTTCTAACTAAATCTGTTAAATGTATGGGATATTTAATACTTCAACATAGAATAATTTAATTCTAACCAATTAAAAACAGGAATATCTCTACACATAAGTAGCTCGATAAGATTTTGAAATAACTGATTCCAGTTTGCATACCAGTTTATATGACTAGTCCTCCCAACCGTATATTTCTATCTCCTTAACTCACCCCCGAGCTCAGATCCTTTCTTCCTTGGTTAGACAACCCCTTGTCTATCTTGGAGCAGTTTATTTAAGCAGTGCTTTCACAAACCTGTTTCTAATTTCTTTGTCCAGAAATTCTAGGATGCTTTATTCCTGTTTTTGCCTAGGCTTCCATCAATGAGGTACTTTAAAGCCGTCTTTTCTTCTTTTCCATCTTTTCTTTCTCTTCCCAATTACTTTCCTCTTCATTCGGTAAATTAGGTTTTTTCTCCCAATATAATTTAATATTATTCATTTCAAGGTTTTTTTGAAAGGTTTTCGAAAAGTCTAACCTTATCCATACCCTGATGGATCAAGGTTTACGATCTCCATCTCAATCTAGTCACAGTGCACACATAATTATTCCATTTATTTTTATGGGATTGAGGGTTATTATCGAAGATTTGTGGAAATATTTTCTGCAATAGCATATCCCATAACTTCACTACAAAGAAAAGGTGTCAAATTCAAGTGGACTGAAAAATGCCAAAACAATTTTGAACAATTAAAATTGAAACTCACTACAGCCCCTATACTGAAGATTGCAAATCCTAATAAAGAATTTGTTGTGTGTATGGATGCCTGTAGAGAGGGGTTGGGAGGAGTCCTGTTGCAAGAAAATTCTCTTATTGCATATGAGTCTAGGAAAGTTAAGACACATGAACAGAACTATAGTGCATATGATTTGGAATTAGCTGCTGTAATCCATGCCTTGAAGATGTGGCGACACTATCTTCTTGGAAAGAAGTTTACATTGATGGCTGATCATATTAGTCTTAAATACTTCTTTTCCCAGACTGATTTGAATGCTCGACAAGCCAGATGGCTGTCTTTTCTGAGTGAATTTGGTATAGACATCAAACATATCAGAGGGAAGGAAAACAAAATTGCTGCTGCACTGAGCAGAAATGCTTGCCAAAACATAAACAACATTCGAAGTAGTGCTAGTTTTGATTTAGAAAAACTAGTGAAAAAGGTAGCAGACAAAGATCCAAATTATGAGAATCTATAGGCGAAAATACTAAAGAAGGAAATGGATGAATACACTCAAAACCAAAAAGGGCTGATCTGCTACAAAAAAATATTGTACATCCCTAATGTGGAAATATTGAAAAAAGAAATTCTAGATGAATATCATAAACAACCATATGCGGGACACCCTGTATATAAGAAAATGATAACAGCTTTGAAAAAGAAATTGTTTTGGCCAGGAATGAAAAGAGATGTAGCAGAATATCTAGCTAGATGCATGGAGTATCAACTAGTTAAAGTTGAGCATCAACATCCTGCTGGTCTTCTAAATCCCTTACCGATTGCAGAATGGAAATGGGACACCATTTCTATAGATTTCATAAAAGGTTTACCCAAAACCAAATACCAGCACGACTCAGTGATGGTAGTAGTAGACACTTTAACCAAAGCTACACAATTCATACCTATGAAATCTACTTTTGGGATAGCTCAAGTAGCAGATGTGTTCCTGAAAGAAGTAGTAAGGCTACATGGGGTCCCAAAGATGATTGTTTCAGATAGAGATGCTAAATTCACAGCAGCCTTTTGGAAAGTCCTATTTGGGGGCATGGGCACTAAGTTGAATTTTAGCACTGCCTATCACTCTCAGACAGACGATCAGACAGAGAGAAAAAACCAGATTTTGGAGGATATGTTGAGAATGTATGTGATGGATAGGCCATCAAAATGGGAAGACTACTTGCATTTAGCTGAATTTTCCTATAATAAAAGGTATCAATCCTCCATCAAAATGAGTCCGTTCAAAGCACTCTATGGAAGGAAGTGTCGTACTCCTTTGAGTTGGAGCCAACTTGAGGATAAGCTAATGTTGGGGCCAGATGCTTTACAAGAGATGAAAATAATTGTTAAAAAAATACAAAGAAACATCAAGACAACACAAGATCGATAGAAAAATTATGCTAATAAGAAGAGGATACATCGAGAATTCAAAGTGGGGGATCATGTGTATTTGCATATTAAACCCAAAAAGGGTACACTTTATGCTGGAGGTTGTGCAAAACTGGCTCCTAGATATTGTGGGCCTTTTGAGGTGTTAGAAAGGGTGGGACTGGTGGCTTATAAGATAGCCTTACCGCCCCATGTTAAAGTTCATGATGTGTTTCATGTTTCATTATTAAAAATATATATACATGATGCTTCTCACATTGTTGATTGGAATGTGATACAGGTGGAACCAGAAGGGGAGTTCCTTCCAGAGCCGCTTCAAATATTGGAGTGGGAAGAAATTGAATTGAGGAATCGAACAGTAGCAAGAGTAAAGGTGTAGTGGAAGCACTTTACTGCTGAAGAAGCTACCTGGGAAAGAGAAGCTGAGATGATGGGCAAGTATCCATATTTTTTTGAAAAATGAACTCTAGTATTTAGTTGTCAACACCGAGGATGGTGTTTTCTTTCAGAGGGGGAATATGTAACACCCCTAGTTTATGTTTCTTTCAAGTTTGACATTTGAACTTTAATACAAAGGGAGTGGACCCCAATGGATAAGTATTTCGTTGATGTAATCAAGTATTTAATTGTGAAAAATAAATAAAATAATTATTTGAAAATCGACCAATTGAGAATTATGAGATCACTTTCCAAATCCATGAGGTATGGAAAGAGGCTAAGACTTTCCCCATAAATCTTTCAAAAATCCTTGAAAGAATTTATTTCCAAATTAGATTTTTGAGGAAAAATCTAGTTTTCCCCAATAGTTGGGAATAGGTAAAAAGCCGGGAAAAGCAAAAAGAAGCTTTAAAAGTCCCTAAATAACGGAAGCCTAGGAAAACAGGAAGAAAAGCATCGTCTAA
Organism: Pinus albicaulis; assembly: GCA_034641835.2. Classification (NCBI taxonomy): domain Eukaryota; kingdom Viridiplantae; phylum Streptophyta; class Pinopsida; order Pinales; family Pinaceae; genus Pinus; species Pinus albicaulis. The sequence goes on from CM076570.1 coordinate 1,025,353,829, forward strand.
TTCTGGACGCAGAATTGGAAACGGGATTTGGGGAACAAAAGCTTAAATAAGCTATTCCTGAACAGATTAGGGGTTGGTCTGTTCTGGGAGATGATCTCAGCTCGGGGGTGAGTTCTGGAGATAGAGGAACTCTAAGGTTGGGAGGACTGGTCAATTTCAGAAGTGGTATGCCTAAAATGTTTATGTATTATTGAAGTTCTTTTTATTGTGTTGTGTGATTAATGACTGTGGATGTTAATTTACATCAAATATGAAAGTGGTACTCCATACATTTAATAAAATTGTTTAGAAGAACTTAATCCTTCGAATTCTATAGATTTGTAGGAATAGGAATTATGGAGAAAATCATCCAGAAGTTCTAAACCTATTGCTGGTTTAAATCTGGAGATTTATACTAACCCCCAAAATCCATTAAGATTATAACTTTAATCTACTTCTGTGAAATTAATTATGTATGATCCAAGAATCCAGACAGAGAATATTATTTATGAATTTGAAGAAAATGTGAACATTAGGTGCTGTACAAACATTATAGATATAAGTTTTCTGACAGTTGCTTCTAGTGTGAACAGTTAGATGAACAGAAGCATATGTATTGATTATAAATCTACAGTTAGTAGCTGAAATTAATGGATTTGGTTACTAAACTCAGAAAAATTATATCAAGAGAACCCTAGTTATAATCATCAAGGAGGAATGATATTTATTAAATCAGAATTTATATTCTGGAGTTCTATTAAATCGGTGTATAAGGAAAAATGAATTCTACAAGAAAAATGATAAGAAAAAATCAATTTCCAATTTCTATGACTTTAGGAAGGAGTCAGATTTTTTTTATAACAGAAAAGTAGATATCATTAATATATCTATTGACCATTTATTCTATGACATATCATTGTTATTTACATGGAAAGTTAAAACGAAATGATAGTAGAAAAATACACTGATAACAATATAGACTATACAGTTAAAATGAAAGGGACAATTTATTTCTACAGTAACAGTGTATATATATATATTCTGAAATGGTTCTCTATTCGTAGAAAATCACCGAATGAAAGTACTAGTGAAGATTGGAATTAATTATTATTTAGCATAATTAAGATAAGTCTAAACAGAAGTATATTTCCAACCGTGGAAGATTGAAAGAAGTTAGCGAAGTGATGCTTCATAATTATATCAGAAATTTCTGACCTAGAATTCAATTAGACAAAGAATAAAGTATTAATTTTCTGGCTAATAAACATAAGAGTGTATATACTGAAAATCCAAAAATTTATTAATAGAAATTAATACGATTCAAAATTTGTTATTATGCATACACAGAAGCATGATATATTTCTATTGTCCATCATATAAACTATTATATAGAGAAACGAAAAATCATATAACTATTAACTAATAAATAGCACATGGAGTATGAGACTTTTAGATATGAATACAATGATCTCTTTAAATTCGAGAGATTACGCATAAGTACTGTAAGTGGTGAATATTAATATAAGCGCAATTACTACAAAGCCAACATGTCAAAATAAATCGTGTTGGATATTTAGAAAAATCGGAATTATTATAAACCAAAGAAGCCATAAGTTAAACAGTCCAAATAAATCGTTTACAACATATACACAGGGGCTTCGGATATCAGAAATCCTGAGCCATAAAATTTAACAATTTTAAATACCACAAAAGTAAATAAAAGTTCGGCGTCAACCCATATTGGGGACATTAAATTTTAGACGACGAATTCACTAAAATGAGAAGGTACCAACCTGATTAAACAAGCCAATACCAAAGTCATTTGACAAAACCGGGAGTGACGAGAGTATTATCGAATGAGGTTATGAGGTAAAGAAAGTACCTAGAAAACAATAAAAACCAGAACGTAAACAAAAAAAGTGGCAAAGAGGAAATTATTTCCACATATTAAAATGAGTATAACTCGAAACCAAACGCGTCAAATTAATAATAATACCTTGAGAGCTCAACGCACATCTGACTCACTCAAAATGTGGGGAAAAATATGCGTATTAGGTCAAACTTATTTATCCAAAATCAAATCGAAACCCTAGAGGGTTGTAAAGAGAAACAGAGGTACGAATAGATATCAGATTTATTTACCATAAGGAAAAGAAATAGTTAAAACAAGTTTTGAAGTCGAAAATTTGGAAAAACGCTCACAATAAGTTGAGCGAGATTATGTAGCCAAGTGTCAAATAGACAATCCTTAAGATTTAGTATACGAATGAAAATAAGAGAAAGAGATACAATACATATTATCAATAATAGAGAAAATTTCATAATACACTATGAATTGGTAGAGAAATATTACCTGGAAATTCTTCTAAATGTTGATCTCCATAGAGTGTATACAGAAGGCGAACAAAGCGAACGAAGTGTCCAAGAGATTTGATGGTGGAACTCTCGAAAACTCGAAATGAAAACCCAGAACAGTGACGGGAAGAAACCTAATGGAGTTTTCTATAGAAAAATATCAAGTAATATAGCACCATCTAGGTCTAAAACCCTAACGCATCCTCACCCTACAAGTGGCAGGATCTGTGTAGGGAGTACTGCAAATTAGGGTTAGCCGAATGAAATTTGATACACTTTAATGTAGACCTGAGAAAATATATGAAACGCAATCTATCCACTTAAATGCGAAATGACGCCATGGTACCCAAAAGAGTCTTGAGAACTACATCCGAATTAAAATAATGTGGAAATTAGCTGGAGAGTAATCCCAACGTAAAGAAGTATTGATAATCCATTAATAAGCATGGGAGTCATAATACAGAAAGATCAATGGAATTGACACATAAATATCACGGTGATGTATATATAAATAATTTTAAATTTGTTATAAAACAAATCGACACATATGGAGTATGTAACACATAAATCGATAGGTTGCATGGTGGGATACATAAGTGCTATAGGGAGACTCATATAATAAATTTATGATCAAATATAATTGGAGATGTTGAGCATATGGTATGAGAGTAATATGGGCATCGATGATATTAATAAGTTTAATAATCATAAAGCAATTTTAATAGAGTTAGACAATGGGAGTTAGAAACTCCTAATCTAGACTATAAACAGAGTCCAAGACAAGTTAAAAAAAAGATCCTTTCAGAAAGGTAACAAAACAAATGGTTAATTAGCGTACTAGTGGAAGTGAAAAATATCAAGAATAGATTTAGCAACGAAATCATAAAAAAAATTAAGGTCAACGTACCTTGTTAATGACTATAGAGATAAATGAACATACATTAACTTAAGTTGAGGTTTATAAGATTTATTTTTTGTGTGTAGCGGAGAGATATTACATCTGGCATGCCTTGATCGTCATCAGGATCCACACCTAGATCATGTAGTGGTGCCAACATCCCCTTACCATCAAAATAGCCAATGTTTGCAAAATATATACAAGTACACAATAATAATTAGACAATTTCATTACACAATTTAATAAAAACAAGTTAAAGAACATGCTAGAATTAATTTAAATAAAATGGTAATATTACCTCTATCATCTGGCGGTTGATCAGCTGTGAAGAAGATGTTGGCACACACTCGCCAATCCAGACCTGCATAAGGATAGGGGACCATAATGACAGGATGCTCATCAACACTGGCTAGCAAATTCAATGCATCATGCGATATCTTCACTGGAAATAGAGACTCGTCCCTCTTGGGCATCATCTTCCCCCTCATGTGCATGCGTGCCTCAAACATCATCCTAAGAGGCTGCCAAAGAAAAGTAGGCCTCATATTTGGAAACCTCTCAAAAAATAAACAAAAAAGCTCTGAAGCAAAAGGGAAGTTGATCCTCCCTTGTGCATGATCACGACATTTATCTAAGGTTGTATAGAACTGCCACAAAAAATGGCAAACCACCTAAAAAGTTGTGGCTCCTGTACTAAAGAATCAACATAATATAGGAGCTAGAAACTAATGTGTTGCCTATCACTGGTGTTGTGTGAAATGGTTGAAATGATAAGTGAGAGACACTACACCTCCTCATTAAAAAATGCACCAATATGTAACTGACCTCTAGCGACCTGAAAATCTACAGGAGATAGTACATTTGCTCCAATGTATCTCTGGAAGTAAAATAACTGACTCCCTACTACACAGCCAGTTGGAATGTCTTTGAATGAGGGAAAATCCACCCTTCTCCTCGATAGCCCTGTAATGAAATATATATCCTCCTTAGTGGGCATGTACCATTGGTCTATACCAACCCAGAAAGCCTGTTGCTGAGCATTCCACCTTCGGATAAGATGTCACAAAAAAAAGCTTTGGCCCTTTAAGGAAGTAGCCTCCTCATAGAACTTGAGGAGGCCTACCTACCTTAGGAGCCCCTGCGTAGGTGTTGTAATAGGGCGAGGGTACGCATATGTCTCCCTCTCTTGTACCTCCCACAGGTGAACCATGTTATACTGCTCCACCTGTTGTTGTTGTTGTTCCCCCTATTCTCTCCTTTCACGTTTCTGAATGATTGACATATTAAATACAATTTTTTTACCGATCCTAGTGCATATTTCTATAAAGTGCATCAGTGTCGGTGCACCTAATAAAATTCAGCGCACGAGGGGTGGTGCTCCAGAAAAAAAATTAGCACACCGTTGACTATGTACGGTTTCAGAAGGGTGGTGCACTGACTAAAATGTATGCCCCGGGCATATAGTTAAGTTAGTAGACTGACCTCCTGCCATCATGACATAGTCAACGATGTGTTCTTTTACAAGGCCGCACTATTAATGCAGGTGAAATATGGAAAGTCGTGCGCTGACAAAAATAGCCTTCTTGGGGCAGCTAATTTTGTCAACGCATCGTGTCGCCACTATTCCATTAGGTCAACAATGTGTCTGGGTAACCGAATGCACTGCACTTTTAAAAAAAAATTAAAATAGCACGGTGTGCCTTCAATACCGCCCTGGAACCGGTGCGGATACCGTTAGCACTGATTTACTAGGCCGAACCATTGACCCTGTCGAAATGCAGTATACAGTACGCTAAAAAAATTACCCACCCCAGGGCGGATAATTCAGTCAACGCGCCATGTTGTCACTATTCCACATTGTCAGCAATGCAGTCTGGTAAATCACTACAACACACTTTTTAATTTTTTTAAAAATAACACGGTGCACCTATTGGTACCACCCCAAAACTGGTGCAATTACCGTTAGCATCGATTGCGGTGCTGCCTGTAAATTTACAAGTAGCACCGCAAACTGGTGCAAGCCAAATGGCTTGAGCGCACCGTGCGACATTTTTTTTTCTTTTAAATGGTTAATTTTAAGGTTATTTGAAATTCTCATTAGGGGAATTTTGAGGTCTAAAATGGGCCTCCTAAGGAAATAATAAAATAATAGTTAAACCAATAAAATAATATTTATGAGTTTGCAATTCACTTTTTGCACCAAAATCCATGTAACCATGGTTAAATCAATTCAAAAGTTGTACCAAAATAAAATTAATAAAAAAATTGTATCGATGTGACTATAAATAAGAATGATATTTTCAAGAAAAAGTCATTATCATTGCACAACTAATGCATTTGTCCTTTGTACTTAGATAAATTAAAATGAAATATAAATATAAATTCATAAATTCTTAATTACAGAATATACTATTAATTAAAATTTATATTATTTAAGTTATATTATAACATGCAATTAATATGTTATATGAAAATAATATAATATAATATATGTAATATATTGTTTTATGTATGAATTTTATATTACATATTGAATTGATTTGATTTATGATATTGAAATGAAAAGAATAATATTTTATTCAAAAAGTATGAAATGACATTTATTATGAGTACTTTAATTTATGACTTTAAAAGTACTTAGAGTACTACCATGGTTAACCATGATTTTTTATCCACCATTGAGAATGTGACAAGTAAGTACCTTTAACTCAAACAATGCCACATCCACCATTAGGGATGATGTCATCCCCTAAAATGTGATTGATTCTCATAAAGTAAATTTTGATTGTAATTTTTCCTTAGGAGGCCCATTTAGACCTCAAAATTCCCCTAATGAATCCGCTAAAAGGCTTAACTATGGAAAAACAAGAAAATACCTGCATATTTGGCCGTCGAGGAGGCATGTTGGTTGTAGAATATTCAAAAGAAAATTTGTCCACCGTTTTTCAAAATTCAAGCTAGAGATTACTGGGCAATGCATAGTAGCAGTGGGTGAAATGAGTTCAATGGGAGCATCGATGTCAGGGCAGCTCAAACAAGGATAAATTGCACCAGTGCTTGAGAGCTCTGTAGCACTGAAAAAAGTGAAAAATGCAGTTTTTTGGCCATAATTTTTTTTTATTTAACATTGTTCCTGTGCGCGGGGTTTTATGGGCGCACCAGTGCATTTTCTTCTTTCTACATAGGGCGGTTTATGTTTTCGCGCTCTTTTTATGAGGCACTGGTGTGGAAATGTTGTAAAGAACCAGTGCTCTACAATAATAAAACACATCGGGCAAGTGTGTATGGAGCGCACGGTGTCCACCGTGCCAATGTTTTGTGCAGTTTTTTGGTTGTAATTTTATTTTATTTAACCATGTTCCAGTGCACGGGATTTTATTGGTGCACTGGTGCATTTGCTTCATTCTGCACTAGGCAGTTTCTGTTTTCGCGCACTTTTTATGAGGCATCGGTGCAGAAGTGTCATAAAGGATCGGTGCGCTACAGTAATACAACGCACTGGGTGGATGTGTACAGAGCGAATAGTTTCTCTCATGCCAATGTTTTGTATATTTTTTTTCCATAATTTTTTTTACTTAACCCTGTTCCTGTGCCGGTGTTTTTTGGGCACACCGGTGCATTTCGTTCATTTTGCACTGCGCAGTTTCTATTTTCGCATGCTTCTTATAAGGCACTGGAGCGGAGGTGTTGTAAAGGATTGGTGCACTAAAATAATACAACACACCAGGCGGGTGTGTACAGAGCGCACGGTGTCCGATGTGCCAATGTTTTGTGCACACCCGTGCTTTCTCTTGTTGAACGCACCAGTGCATTTTATGGTGATAAGCGCACCAGACTAAATACATCTGCAAAAACCTCTGCCCACCAACTTCCTCTAGTAACCTCCGCTAGAAATGCTTGTCTAGGGTATTTTTATAAAGGGTTCCTCAAAAACATCTGCTAGATGGTCTTTTCCTTGTAGTTTCCTTTGCTTCTATAACAACCCTTGATGTTGTCCTTTTGTAGAAAAATGAAGATTATCATGATCAACCCATAGCATTTTTTAGCAACGTCATGTGAGATCCTGAACTCAAGTATGATATCGTTGAAAAAACGCCTATGCCTTAGTTCAAGCCCTAAAATATTTCAGAATGTATGTCCTCCATTCTACCATTATTGCTTATGTACCTAATAATGTTGTAAAAACTATTCTTACAGAGCCAGATATTGATGGAAGAAGAGGAAGATGGATTCCTCAAAGCCTTGAGTTTAACCGCACCATTAAAACCACCAAGTTAGTAAAAGGACAAGGTTTAGCTAAATTATTAGTTGAATCTAATTGCAAAGTGTTAGGCATAAACTCAATTTTTGAAGTCTCCAAGAAGCATACACAAGAACCATCTTCAAATTTAGAAAGGGATAATCCACAAGAACCTTCCCAAGATTCTCAAGGAAAGAACCCACAAGAACCTTCTCCTTCAACTCAAATAGTTCACGTTCACATTGATGAGAAGTTTGTACTATCATATTGGTATGCAGAAATTGTTCATTTTCTAATCCATTTTGAGTTTCCATCTGAGTTTTCAAAAATCTAGTGCAAAACACATAAATTCAAATCCATCAAATACTATATCATCAATTCCAACTTTTATTGGAAAGATCCTCTTAACATTCTAATACTTTACTTGAAAAAATCAGAGGCTGAAAGAATCATTGATCAGTTTCATGCAGGAATATGTGTGGAGCATTATGCTTGATAACAACAACATACAAAATACTAAGGGTAGGAATTTTTTTCCATGAGTGGGATTAAAGGTTAGAGCCTATGTTCCATGTCAGATGTTTGCTGATAGGAAAAACTAGCATCCCTTCCACTAGTTCCACTGGTTTTCTTGGCACCATTTCTCCATCGAGGATTAGATTTTATAGGAGAAATACACCCAGATTCAAGTAATCAACGGAGATGGATTTTAATTTCCATAGATTATTTTACCAAGTGGGTGGAAGCCATTCTAGTTATAAATGCCACAGATTCAGTTGTAATCAAATTTATTGAAGAAAACATTCTCTCTAGATTTGGTTGTCCTCAAAAAATAGTGACTGACAATGCAAGAGAATTTAGTAGTATAAATATGATTGAATTTTTCCAAAAGTATTAGATTTTACTACGTCATTCAACCCCTTATTATCCTCAAGGGAATGGTCCTGATGAATCATATAACAAGATCCTAGTAAATGTGATCAAGAAAACTCTATAAGACCATAAGAAAAATTGGGACGGTCATTTTAGCTATGCAGTTTGGGAAAACACGATTTCTACCAAAGGATCAATAGGTAAATCTCCATTTCAACTGGTTTATGGAAAAGATGTTATTTTTCCTACAAATTTGGATTTCCCTTTGCTTACTTTTTACAAGAGTCTACTAATAAACCTGATGATTTCTCTATAAGAATAAATCATATTATTGATTTAAATGAAAATAGATATGAGATTCGATACAAATTGTGAAAATATCAGAATAATATGAAGAGCTTTTTTGACAGATTGGATAGGGAAAGAGATTTTAGAGAAGGAGATTTAGTTTTGAGATGGGATGCTAGGAGAGAAGTCAAAGGTAAACATAGAAAATTTGACAATCTATGGTTTGGACCAGTTAACATTGCAGAGGTAAAGGGGATAACACATTTGTGCTACAAAATTTGGAAGGATAGTTCACGACACTGCTTATAAATGGAATATTTTTGAAACATTATATATAGTATTGAAGGAGATCTCAGATCATCATTGTACATTATCATTTTCCTTTTATCATTTCAGTCTTGTTTTGTTTTCTACAACAAAGACTCCATAGCCCAAGGAGAAGGCACATGGAACTGTTTTTCTCTACATCCCACAGGGGGAAGCAATCCCCAGCTTGAGTTGACGTTGTGGAATCATTTGGTTTTGATAAGTTAGCATGTTAGTTGAAAAAAAAAAAATATGTTTGGAAAATTATAATTTTATGCATCCATGTCAAATAAAAATGTTAGAGTTATTTTCCCTAAAGAATGACGGAAAAAAGAAAAAAATTTAGCTAGGAAAACAAAAGAAAAAATATAAATGTTTTAGTTTTCAAAAAATAAATTCATGGCTTCCTTTTTAAACGTGAGATTTAAAAAAAATATTAAATATTAATTAATGATGATTAGATTCTTTAAAAATGGTTTGTATTTTAATTAATTAAACCAATCATATAACGCTTATTTTGATTTTATCCCAAGTCACAAGAAGAAAAAATTTCAAATCGAGCTAATAAAAGGATGGAAAGTTTTAACGGATGATCTCTCTCCTGCGCGAGATCAACGATGGAGGATCACTTCGCAACCCCACTAACAATTTCTTCTTAATGCGAGGGGGTAGGGGAGGGTACAAAAAGTGGTTTCAATTGCTACCGCATTTTGCAATGTTTTTACACCACATTCCTTCACACCCCCTCCACCCAAAACCATAAACTGGGAGGTACCCCCCCCCCCCAACTCCTCCTTCAAATCCATCGATGGTAAAATTCTTCCAATGTTTGTTTCCTCCCACGCGTCAATCCAATGTCTATTTCCTTCCACGCCATTATATTTTTCCACCTAACCAATGGAATTCCATCAAGTCATCTAACCATTATCCTCCTACACCTCTCCTCACTAACCATTTGTAATTCTCCATTCACTTGTACACTCCATAACCATTTAGTTCACCGTTGCTCATTAAATTCCACTCCTGAACCGTTAAGCTGCTATGGTCACTATCCAAGAATTTAAAAAAAAAATCTCACTTATAAAATGGTTTGTGAATTTCCTTATATCAATTTAACCTTATCAATTCATCATAGCTTACCATCTTTGCACTCTGTTCCCTGCCACCAAAATTTCCCTATCACCATTTCTGCAACTGCATGACCTTCGAATTCTTCCTCCCATTTTATATCCCTATCTAAAATGGAGCCAAAACCCAAAACCAAAAGCAGGTGACCCTAAAAGGAAAAGCCAAGAAACAGGTGGTCGAAGAGCTGCAGACCACCAACCTACTTGTAGAAGAAATATCTGCTCCTACACCATAGCTCAACCTAGATCTGATACCCCTCGCAGACACCTTATTTAAGTTGACATATGCCCGCTAATAATTTTATTTAAACGAATTATATCTATTGCTCAAACATAATCACACTAATAATCAGGACCCTATCAAGATTTGGGAATCAATATTGTCCCTGTTTTCCTTTCCATTGACTCATTCTTTCCCTGACCTTATTTCCTAGTGCCAAGCATAGTATGATCCTATAAAGAGAGTAGTGGTGGCTCAGAATGGAAACATTCTTATCACCATCTCTCCAGAAACCATAAATAAAATTCTCCTTATCCCTCAATTTGATTCTCTGACCCATTTTTCACCTGCTGCTCTTATGGACCTCTACCATAGTTAACCTTCCCACAGACAACCCATATTTTTGAAATATTCTTACCTGAGGATGTAGAATCACATAAGAAAAGCAAGCCATACTCATCCTCTATCTTTCTCGAAGCCTCTAAACACTGTAATGCACTTCTTTCATACCTACTAGGATACCCAGATGACCAAAAAGTTGATGAACCCATCATGGGGTTCCTATCCATTTTTAGGAAAGACCAAGCACCATTGTTCATATATAATTATAGCCAATTCTTGGCTGAAAATATACATGATCAATTCATGAATTTCACAACTCTGGGTGTGTTTAAATACACTTACGTAATTATTCACATGATTCTTTTTCAACATGCAGAGATGTTGCCTATCAGCTTCAAAAAACAGGATGCACAAGGAGTGAATCAATCAGTGATTCACTAGGCAGAGTTAGTCAGGGCTACATCAACAAAAAATACATTTGTAGAGTTCATAGACTCCTTCATAAACCCAGTGAAGCAGCTTCTTACCAATCAGGAAAAACCCACAATTGGAGAAGAGATCAAAATAATCTTACATTTGAGTGAGAAAGCCAAAATAGGAGATTGTTATTTATACAAAAACTACATAGAAATTATAGTATATGGTTGTTAAATCCCACCATATAAGCTCCCTAGATATGTGCCTATGAGATTCTTTTCCCTAGAGTATATTTGATAAATGATAAATATGGATGACCTCCATTTTCTTCAGGGAAAAGGAAAGCTCAGTTCAAGCTCAAGGCAATCATTGGATATGTCATCTGTAATACCAGATAATTTGGTGCTGAAGATGATGCAATGTTGAAGAAAATAAATTTCTAACCAAGTTTCACTTGGTCTTATGACCCACATGGCATTACTTTTCCTCTGAGAGTTGAACTCAAAACAACCTCCTATACTCATACCTGAAGAGTAGAAATAGAAAAATATATGAATAAAGATGAATGGGTTGACGACACTCTTCAAGAGGAAGATGAACAAATTCTTTCAACTTCTAATGTGCAGACCCCAGTCCCTGAGAGTAAGTAGCAGAAAAGAGTCTGAGAAGAGCTTCCACCTGCTAAAGAAATCATGAAGGATTTTATCTTACAACACAAGAAGCCAAATCCTAATTCAGATTTATTTTTAGAAAGAGGGCAACCAAACATTGTTGATTTGGGAGAAACTGAAGTTTCCACATCAACAAGTGTTCCCATGACTCCTACATCATCATCACCTCCTAAAGAGGCTCTCGAAATTATCCGACACTCAGAAGCCAGTTATTCTGAAGAACATAATATCTTCTCTAGATTCATAGACATTAAGCATAATAATGAGGCATTAAAATCTAATTTCTATAGATAGTTCTGGAAACAAACATCAACTTCCCAGCACAGGCTTCTTACTACCTTTGACAGTGAGAAAGGAAGGATGCAAATGGCCTTTTTGCAGGCAACAATTTCTTTTCCAAAGACTCGTGCTGAATATAAAAAAGACTATGTTTTCTTTGGAAATAAGTCAAATCCATCCTATAGATCAGATGGACATGCACAGACAATCTGGAGAAATTCTCTTTTCAACAATGACAACTACAGCCATGTCACTCTCCAAACTAAAGACCTCATTGTCAAATGTTCAATCTCCTCTTAATATTGAAAGGTTCTCTTCATTGGCCAAAGATAACAGACTGAAGTCTTTGGAGGATATAGTAGTGGAAGTTGGATATGATCCAAAATACTGCAAAGAAGTTGAAGAAATTATTAAGAAGAAGAAAGAAAACATCTCTTCTCTCCGCAAACAGCTCAAGTTTCCTTCAACTAAAGATCCACAGAAAAAAAGAAATTGTGGAAAAGTAATACAAGGAGGAGATGCTCAGATTAATCATTGAGCAAAACATTCAAATAAGGAAAATGGAGGAACTGATTGAAGAATTATTAAAGGAGAAATCAACAGCATAAGTGGTTATTGATCCAAATACAACATTTCAAACATCTTCTGTAGGTACATAGGTTTCAGCATCATTGGAAACAACAGATACAACAAATTTGACATAGGATTTCTCTATTCAGAAGCAGGAACATGAGAATTTTCAGCAAAGGTTTCAGATTCTAGAATCATAGAAGATCAGAAATGATACCTTATATATGAAAGAAATGCAAAAGTATCATAAATTAGGACATAATGTGAAAGAGTTAGAAAGTGAATCTTTAATGGCAGGAACATTGGCTGAAGCCAAGAAGAACATTTGGGAAGACATCAAAAAGTATATGACGGAGGCATGGCCATCCATATATATTATTTGAACAACAAGAGCTCATCACCAAGTGAAAATAAACCATACACTCCAAGGAAAAGGCCCTCTAGCAGAGGTTATAAAGGAGGTTTTTAGCGTTATAAAATTGGCCAAAATTGTCAAAAAAATATTTGCTACAACATCTGTTTATGGTTACGGAGGTTTTGGCAGAGTTTTTAACGGAAATTCAACACAACTAAAAAAAATGGGCGGCCAGAGGTTATTATGGTTGTTTTTTCATCGGTGCACTACTCTTGATATAACACACTAGTGCGTACATGAAGACGACACCCTAGGGCTGTCTCAGTCGAACGAACGCACCAAGACATTTAGGTGTAAAACCACACCATGCATAGTGTTGGTCATACAATGCACGAGGTCATTCTAATTGGTCTTTGGACTTGTGTGGTGCCCATAGGTTGTATCAACACATAGGTGCATATACCTTTATGATGCACTGGTGTTTTGTATCATAGAAAGGCACCAAGATTTATAATTGGTATCGGTATTCGTGTGGTGCCCATTGATCGTAAAAATGCACCGATGCTTATAGATACATAAACGTCGTGATACGCAGTATCACACAAATGCATCGATATTTATAACTAGTATCAGTATTTGTGTGGTGCCTATGGATCGTACAACGGAACTGGTGCGTATAGACACATAAATGCACAGGTCGACAATTACTGACACACACAGGTTTTCATTTTGTTTTTTTTAGAAACATCGACCTATGACAGTCCAATTATTTTGATTGTTTTAAATTGATTATTCATCAAAAGTCGACACATATTATAACAATATTCATGTTAATTACATTTTTATTAATGCATTTGAATGTGTTGTTTGGATTAATTTGTTATATCATATCAAAATTATTGTGGTTTTTTAAAATTCATTATTCATCAAAAATTGACACATATATATCTTATAACAATATTCATATGAATTAAAGTTTTATTAATGCATTTGACAATGAAAATGGAGAACACAATAGCGACAACGGAGAACATAATAGAATAAATTAAAACATATTTTATGATTATATATATATATATATATATATATATATATATATATATATATAGAGAGAGAGAGAGAGAGAGAGAGAGATAAGACAATATTTATCATATGAAATGGGACAGTTATTCGTATCCCTTTGTCTTTCAATTGGGACACTGTGTTCATTATATTAAGCAAAATGTTGGATTTGACAGACATATTTCAAAAAATAAAGCGCCTTGCTTTGATATCCAAACTTAGTGATCATCATTCTTCGCTTGAACTGTTGTCACTGCTACAGCTACTTCCATGACTTGGGTTATTTTCAAGAATGTTTTGTTCATAGTGTTGATTGTTTTCTTCTTCCTCACCTTCCATCTACAAACATAAAAATAAACTGAAATGAGTGTATATACATTGGTGAGAATAATGAAAATTGCAATATTAAATAATATAAATCAATGTAAATTGAAAAGAAAAATGGTGTACCATAGCAACAATTGACTCATAAACTATACACATTCTTTGAAAACCATGTACCATGCAATATATCAAAATTTCATCTCTTGGTGCAGTTCCATACTTTGTTTCCTGCAAGTTTTATACCTCATAACAAATCATATATTTAATATAAAAGATGTTTGTGTTCTATTAATTATAGACAGAGCTAAGTAAAACAAGATTGATAGATTCTTACAAATTCCACAATTAAATTATGATATGCCAACATATACTCACAACCCATATTTAACCCAATTTCAATCAATTCGTTTGATGGTTCTTCTTTGTGTGTTAGCACCTGTTTGAAGAAATTCAATGATTATTTTTGAAAAACAACTTAACAAATACAAAAATTAAATCTAGTTAAGTTGTTATAAGGAAGTAAAAATTACTCACAAACTTAGAGATCAACCCTTTTCTTCCTTGTTGTCCTATTTTATGCGTTGAATGCGTTCCATTTTCTTTTCTTTTCTGCAAGAAAATTCTTAAAAACTAATATTTAATGCTAAATCGTTTATTTATTGTACCTAATGATCGAAAAAATAAATGATTACATATTACATTTGAAGCACTTTGTTGTTGAGATGGATCCTCCTGCGATGCAATTTTGTCTATTTCTTTGACCATCTCCTTGTACACCTTTTTGAACATTCCTACTGGCATATTTCTAATATCAGCTCGTTCATCTTTTGAGATTTATAATCTTCCTGAAAATGTAACATGACAATAAAATATTTAATTCTTATATTGATATATGAAAATTAGATATAACAAAAGTGATATTTATAAATAATTCTAGACAAAAATTTAAAAGAATATTACTTTTTCATTCCTTCTTTTTTGTTGTTGTACGTTTTTGCTATTAAAAGTTTGACACGTATCATTGACCAATTCTCTAGAAACTCTTCCTGTAGTTTAGATAAAATTTGGTTCTTGGAATCATTGGATTGATTTTTGTATTGTAAGTGGAAAAAACGTCTAAACATTCATTCCACTAGATCCCTCAAACTTTTGTAAAATTTTTCTCCCCTTTCGTTAAATTTCAACACCACTCCAAATGAGCTAAGGAGCAATTCATTTTCATTTGCATGTTCTATCATTTTTCTTTTCTTAGAAAAACATTCATTTTCTGAGTTGTTGGTCCCTGTAGAACATTAAACATATGTGAATTAGTGGATTTTTTGACACATGTATCAAATAATTTTAAGTATATTATTAATGATAATTAAAAGAAGAAACTCATATTGGATCGATAGTATTTTTTTCATTCACGTGATTCATCCTTTTGCAAATTTTCCATTAAAATTTTACGTTCTTCTGGTCCTAGATCAGAAATAATCATATCGCGCATCATCATTTTGTGGCTCTGCATGATACACAGTAAACAATACATATTAGTTAAACTTACATATAGTTCAAAAATAATATTTTTTATAAATAATTTACAAAGAAATTTTCTTTTTTCCTTTTATTTATGTGTTAACAATATTTTTGTTACTTGATCTCTTGTCAGTCATTTCTTTATCAATATGAAACCCGTACCATATCATTCATTAATATATTTATAAATAAATTCTCAACTTTTCAGGTAGAAAATAAATCTCAAGTCACCAATGCGCCTTTCATGAGGTACACACCGCTACCGGTGCGTGGGGATATTAAAAATGCACCGCAAAGTAGTATAATAGACCATACAGTGCGTTGGGTATTATAAATGCACCACACAAATAGTGTAATAGACAGTATGGTGCGTGGGGCATTATAAACGCACCACAAAAATAGTGTAATACATTGTACGGTGTTATACTCGTTAAATGGAGCATCGGTGCTCTATTTCAGATATGGCGAATTTATTTCAAAAAAAAAAAATCAATTTTTTTACTAAACAGTACTTGCGCAGTGCACTGTATAATATAGCGCAATGGTGCGGTAGCATATGCAAGGCGCACCGATAAAGAAATATCCATTTTTTGAAAAAATCATGCAATGGCCGAATGGATTGGGATCTGACTATGCAAGTCTTCCTGTGGGTTGGGTGTCAATCTAAAATGAAAAACCCTAATTCTGAAATCATAGAAACAGGGAGAAGAAAGGGAAAAAACAAAAAAATGAAGAGTTTAGGGTAAAAATGGATAAAACTACAAAAAGAGTAAAAAACTTGTAAAAAAAAGTTAAAAAAATAATCAAATTTAATCACGAGATGGTTTGAAGTTCTATGATACAGGGTTTGAATCAACAGAGGTTTGGTTTCTGATTGTCTTAATACTTCTTCTCAAATGTATTTCACTACTCCAAAGTGCCCTCATGCTCTCTTGCTCCAGGCATGTCTCCTGCAAATATCTAGCTGAAAATTTTAGAAAAAATAGTGAAATAATGAAAAGTGTTTAGAATTTAAAGAATTATTTTATGAAATTATATTTTCGAAAATGTTTTTCTGCCCATTTTTCAAATTACCGCTTTTTTTCATGTTAAACACCATGTTAAACACACACATGGTGTATGAGGAAGATAAACACACACACACAAGAGACTGAACACACAATGAAAGATAAGCATGAGGCTTTCTTATTTTTCCATTATACATGATGTATATTTATAATACAATGTTGTGACTCTTGGTTTCACATTCCAAGGTCAGTTGGACTCCATTGTGACTTTTCGCATTCCACACCTACCCATGTAGGATTAGGTGTTCCAACATCCCCCCTTAATCCGAAGGGGTATGTGTGAGTCCAAGAAAAGAGTTGTAATACAAATCTGCAAAGTATGCATGGCAGCACTTGGGTTGAATCAACTCTCTGAAATGTTGGAAAAAAGAGATGGTCTAAGGATGACCACCAACACTGGAACGCAAAACTTGTTGTAGTTCCCGGAACTCTTCCAAAACTGGCAAGAAGCTGAAAGCTTCTGCTAGAGGAATTGTCCCTCATAAAAAAGGGAGACCTTCAACCTAAAAGAAGGGAGGTCTACTACCTGTGATGGTTTTAGGATTACCAACAACTCTGGAATGATTTGAAGCATTTCCTGGAACTCAATCAATGCTGGAAAGAAGCTGAAGGCTTTTACTAGAGGAAGTGTTCCTCATATATGAAAGGGAGACCTTCAACCTAAAAGAAGGGAGGTCTACTACCTGTGATGGTTTTAGGTTATCCACCAACCAAAGATGATGGTTTAAGGTTGTCCACCAACTAAAGGCATGCTCATGGGAATCCGTGTCTCTGGCTACATCTTTGAATCTGGAATGTTGAATTGTGGCTCAAGTTCGCTTGAACTACTGTGTCTCTGGCTACAACTCTGAACATTGAATGAGAGATTGTGGCCCAGGCTCGCTTAATCTCTCGTCGAAGCTTGTACTAGACAACCATTTTCCCCCCTATCAGGGACAAGGTGAAATGATGGCGAAAACTCAACTACAATTTTTCTCAATATTTGTGAACAAGTTCTGACATGTGTCTTAAACATCTTCTTGGCTGCTGATGCCCGTTGCCAAGTACGATCCATCCAAGATGAATTTTTTTTCTTGCAAGAGGCTTGTGTCTAAAGCATCTGTGTGACGAATGGTTGTGCCGACCATAGTGCTTGCATGGATGAAGTCAAAACATTGATCTTTCATATGGCCAACTCAATCACAATGTTGGCATTTTACAATCTGTTGTTGTTGTGGAGCGGGATCTGGAACAGCTGCAGGTGAACTGTCATATAGGAATCTGGCACTCTGAAATATGATGGGCTTGGTGTAGTTTGGAATATGAAAGTTCACATCCTTTTCATATCCAAGACAAATTCGGTGCTTGTTGTGGACAAGCTCTTCCCAAGGTCTGATGATGGGCTTAGGAAGTGCAGGCTGAGTGGCTGCATCTGCATGTACATCTGCTCTAGTACAAGGAACTGAATGTGAATCAATTGGAACTTTATCTTCTTGCTGATGATAGGAGTCCTTCTCGATCTTCTGAACAGAAACAGGTTCAGAATGGTGACTCTTTTGCTAAAGTTTGTCTTGTTGGAGCTGAGATTCCAACTGCAAAAACTCAATCTTTTCTTGTGCATCTTGTAAACAAGTCTGAATATTACAAAGAGCATTCTTGCTCATTTTTATCATGTCATCAACATTGGAATGAATTAGGTTATTCAACAACTCTAATGCCTCATTGATTTTAGCCATTTTCAACAACTTAGGCTCAAAAAATAAAAAGGTGTCAGCTTCAACCGAAAATGCACCTATTTACAATGTGACTCAACAAAAAATACAAATGACTCTAAAGAATTTCCAACTATGGAAATCTCAAAGTAAAAAATGTGCTCCTCAAATGATGGAGGGCAATCAAAAATCCAACAACTCAAATTTACACCTCAAGTCTTAATTGCAACTATGAACGAAGAAGCAATACAATACAATATTTCTACAAAATATTTTGTAATTGTGCAGCTGAAAACACTTTTGCAAGAGGCCTTTAAGGCGGCTGAATTTTCCTTCAAAGAGCTATTTTGCACCAATAACAACTCGTCTTCAAATGTCAATTTTTTCAAAAAATCACCCTTATGCCACAAATCACAATGAAAAATAGAAATTTTCTCTATGTATAGTCCATGCCATTTCTTCAATTCTGCTGTTCATATTCTCTCTCTTCTCTTCCTCTCTTTCTCTACTATTTTTTTTTTTTTAATTAATGAAAAATTAATTAAAAAAAGGGATTAATTAAAATAAGAGGGAGAATTAATTAAAAAACTTGAGGAGGAATTGTAATAATGGGAAGGAAATTTAAAAGGGGAGGGAAATTTATTGAGAGGGAGAGTTATTATATGAAATGGGAGGTGGATATTTAAAATATAAAAATTGATTTTAAAAAAAAGGGGGCAGTATTATACAACTTAGATGGGGCGCTATTATATACAGGTAAGTTGTATTGATTATGGAGGGAGGGTGGGAGCAGCCGTAGGCTGTAGTGGGGTGAGGGCGTATTGGTGAGGGAGTTTTCAGGCGTAGTAAGGAAGGACGTGAGAGGAGGGGGGTGTGAGGCCACGGGTTTGGGGTTTGAGTGGAGTGCACGGGTGTGAGGGAAGAGGTAAGAGGGGGTGGGTAGTGCATAGGAGATGAGGCATATGAGGTAGCACAGGAGGGGTCAGAATGAGTTTTGAGTGTTAGTGAGAGGGGGAGCATGTGAGGTGTGCGCGGGAGGGAGGTTTGCGTAGAAGGCGTAGGGAGGGGGCTCGGGGTAGAGGGGTAGGGGTGTTGGGAAAAATACTGAGAGGGGGGGGGGGGTGAATCAGTATTTACTGCATATTCAAAACTTTTTACTTTTTCACTTTCTAAAACCCATACGCCACTTTCCTTTAGTAAACTCGCGTATACACGCGACTATCCTTCATACAACTCGCGTATTAGCAGAGATCTAAATATGAAAATATGTATTAACTTAGTTCTTTGCAATATTCATTCATCTGATGTTAAGTTATCAGTAAACATGTGCAGTAACAACAGAATAAACCATCACACAAAGCATCACACATGAACACCAGGATTTTTTTTAGGTGGAAACCCAAGTCGGGAGAAAACCACCGCTGCAGTTGCTCAGCCTTCAATATTTTATTATAGAGAAAACATCTTACAACATATGTGCTGGTGCAGACTCTACCAGCACGCAGGCACCCACCTGCGCTCGTTTACCAGCCTCTCCTGGAAGGGAGCTCCAACCCCCTGACTCGTTTACCAGCCTCTCCTGGAAGGGAGCTACGACCCCCTGATCTCGTTTACCAGCCTCACCTGGAAGGGAGCTTCAACCCCCTGACTGAAGGCTACAACCCTCAGCACCTCTATGGACCACGTTTCATCAATTTTCACATTTGATGCAACAACTTCAAAAGAGCACAACTTGTAGGCCTCGTTTCATCAGATTTTCAGATTGGACCCACTCCTCATATTTAAGCCCAATCAAACAACCAGACTGATACAGACAACTCAGAACTGTAGAGTATAGATAACAATAACACAGCAGATCAAATTAGACATTTCTTACCACAGACTTCAGCAAACCCTAGTTTGCATACGTGCTTTCCTTTCACTGATGTCATGTATATACGTGCTTTCGTTTGAAGAAACACGCGTATACCTCTGTACATATTATAGAGTTCATTTCATTTGTGCATACGCGCTTTTTCTTCCGCGAAGCCGTGTATATACGCACTTTCTCTGCGGCAAACTAGCATATAGATCTTCAACCATTATAGAGCAGCATACTTCTTCAGATCAGATATTCAGTTCAGATTTACCCTTTTACTTCAGACAGATGTTCGCCTCATCTTAGATCTAAGCCTTCCATAAACAGATCTAGCAGATACAAACACATTTCAGATCTAGATCTTCCGCTTCATCATTTCTTCATAGGTGCAACAGAGATTCAGATCTATCATCAAGCCTTTACCCTTTCCATACAGATATACTTCACAGAGAAGTATTCATTAAAGCTCAGACATCTTGCACCCACACACATGATTTGCACAATGAATTTCTTCTCTTTATATAGTTTTACCCTTTTTCAATACCATGAGCCCCTTTTTCAAAACCATGAGCCAAAACAATACCATGAGCCCAAAACTACAATACTTTCCGATGGTATTCCAGGACGGGGTCATTTAGACGAATCATTACCCAATACAATGGGTCAATACCATGGTGGTTACCCCTGGTTTTGCACTTTATGAGCGCTTTTTTCCCATACGCGACTTGTCACGTTCTTTCCCGCGTGCATACGCGACTTCCCTTAGACAGATCCGCGTATGCCTTGAGACATACTCTTTTCATCATAGATCTAGCACAAACTGAATTTCTTTCTTCATTCCCTCCTGTACTCATTGTAGATACATCAGATTTACTTCATCAAGAGCATATTCTATCAAGCACAACTTCATCAAGTAAGTTGTCATAACACTCAGCATCATATTGCTAACAAACATCATTTCATATCAGATTGACATCATTTACCAAGTCCATCAGATCAAGACAAACTTCATCAAGTGGTTTGCCATCAAGGACAACACATGTCAACAGTCTCATGTCTTCATCTTCATTCAGTGGGTTACCATCAAGGACAACACTCTGCATCATATTGCCAACAATCTCCCCCTTTGGACTTGATGGCAACCACGATGGTGTTTGATCACCACAGCAGATGGGTACATTAAGAATACAAAAACACCATGTCAATCTCCTAATTTTTGACATCATTCTTTCCCTTCATTCAAACACCATGTCACTCTCCCCCTTTGACATCAAGGGCAAAGGGCGGATCAAAAACCAACATACTCTCCCCCTTTTCTCCTCATGTGGAAGAAGCGTTCTGCAGATCTGATGTATAGTGACCAAGCTCCCCCTGAGTTCATGCTGAATCTTCAAACATATTTTTCAATGAAGTACATGACTCTATGACTTTCCTATCACCAAAGACTCATACTTACATCAAATATCCAACCAAGTGGATTTACATATAAGACTCAAGTACCCAACCAAGTGGGTTTACACATTTTGAC
Source organism: Pinus albicaulis (assembly GCA_034641835.2). NCBI lineage: Eukaryota > Viridiplantae > Streptophyta > Pinopsida > Pinales > Pinaceae > Pinus > Pinus albicaulis. Next base: position 1,025,375,797 of record CM076570.1, read on the forward strand.
TCAGCTACCCAACCAAGTGGGTTTACAAATTTGACAAGTCCTTATATGACTGAATATTACAATTTTACATCATGGGTCTCAACATGACCTTTTCATCAAACTACAAAAATGACCATTTATGACCAACACCAGAAATTCCTCAAGAAAGAGAACATATTTTAGAACCATCATAATGCCAACAATGCATTATACTCAGCAAAGATAATGCTCCCCCTGAATCTGTGCATCCATGCATCCTTTTCATATGACTAAGGCTCCCCCTTAGTTTGCGCATCCTGAACACTTTCACCAACAAATCATCAAAAAATCTTCATCAAAGCATTACAAATAGAATTATGAGAACTGGAACACCACCAGAGACCAAACAGTATCAGAGATACCAAACAGCACTGCAGCTGTGCTGAAGAGAGCTAACTCCAAAAAAAATGTCAGCAATCAGACATACGCGGTTTTCTGTGCATGAACTCGCGTATATACGCGACTGTGTTTCAGGAAACCCGCGTATCCAATCCCATCTTCTATATTTTAACCAGATCTGGTCCTCTTGTGAGAAAAAAGGCAGTGTTCAGCTTCTTTCTGGGATATTTGAATGCTTCCCTAGACTACAGATAGATAGAACAGTGTAGTTGTGTCTTCAAGCATCATCCAACGGTTGTAGTATAAGCACATTAATAACCAAGCCTTCAGATTCTTTGCAGCATCAATACAATCTTTTCAAGAGACATTATCATACCAGAACAACATCTTCAAATATGTGTCAAGAAATCATCCATGTGGTCCAATATCATCAAGATCTTCAAGATTTAACATGAAGTAACATATGTAGGCAAAAGATCTCAACCATAGTAACAAACTCTGCATGATATATTAAAACGACATCCAACTCATCCATGTGTGAGTACAAAAGATACTTATCAGCAACCAGGGCTCAAAATCTCATCATAATAATCCATGTACCAAGTCATCATCATTTGAGCATGAGTATCACAGAAACCAAAGAATAAGCAGTCATATTGCCAACAATGCAATCATTAGTATTTAACCTACTTCTCCCCCTAAACCAGTGCTCCTTCTTAACTTGTGCAACCTGAATACGTTCATCAGCAAGTCATCAACAACAATCTCTGCATGATCTGTCCTTATCTCTGATTTATAAGACTTTCATCTCAGCAACGAATACTCTTCATCATCAAGCAACCAGGACTCATCCATAATCTTCAACATAAGTAACCAAGTATCATGTCATCATTATTTAAAAATGAGAAATTAAGCTGATATAGAGTCAATAATACAGTTATTAACAATCAAACTGTTAGTCCCCTTGAGCCTCTGCTCCAGATCTTCAGCTAGCATATAAATTCTCTTATCATCAATGCATACGCGACTGTGTCTGATGAAACTCGCGTGTATACGCGACTTTTATTAATATAACCCGTGTATGGAAAGTGAAGCATAGAAAATTTTCATCTTCCTTCATTTCCTCCTGAGTTTGTACCTCCTGTACCTGTCCTTTCCACATCAGATGAGCTATCAGAAGTAAACATAACCAGAATAATCAAATCAACCATGAGAGTCATCATGCATTGCTCCCCCTGTGATGATACATTACTAAATCTCATAATGTATCCCACATCATTCCTGCAGTCAATAAGAAAAGTCAGCTTCAGAAGCGGATGACTGCAGTAGGGTCATAATTCCCTATGTTTCTGATCGGTTCTCCATCTTTTTCCAAACTTGCTTGAACTTCCTAACTGTGTGCTGAAAGTTGTCCACTTTCTCAGATCTGTTCAACCTGTATTCCTTTTCTACATGTCCATAATTGTTACAGAAATAACATCTCATGTGTCCAGAGAAATAAACATTAGAATCATAATGAGTATTTCTAATCTTCCTCCTTTTACAATCAGCTGCTTTATGTCCATACTTGTTACATGAAAAACAATATCCCTTGAAGAAACCAGAGTACCTTTCTATGTAGGAACTGTTTGTTTGAGGCTGAAATGATCTGCTCCTGCAATTTTCTGCAACATGCCCATGAATATGACATTTAAAGCATTCAACTTTATTGACTGATTTCCTTTGAGATTTCATCATTGTTGGTTGACCTTTTGTCTCTTTCAACACTTCAGGTTTTGCATTGTCATCCTCTGAAGTTTTAGCACTTCCTTGTGAGCTAGATTCTCCTTTAACAGTTTCATGGAAACCAAGACCAAGTTTGATAGCAGGAGACCTTTGATTACTCAGAATATTGTCCAAAATGTTAGTACTATCTTGAAGCCTCAAAAGTTTAACCTTTTCTTCTAATTTACCTTTGAGATTATTTACCTCAACCTCCAAGGCTTGACATTGCTTCGTCAAGCTTTCTTCTTTCCTTCTTCCATCTTCTACTTGATCCTTCAGATTTAGAATCTCTTCTTTCAACCAATTTTCGTTTTCTTCACATGTTTGTTGTAGCTCTTCATTCTTCTTCTTCGATACTTCGAGATTTACTTTCAGAGATATGTTTTCTACTTCAAGTCCTGCATTCTTCTTATTTGATTTATCCAAGTCTTCTTTGAGGGAAATGATTTCTGCTTCAAGTCCTTCCTTTTCAAATGATGGTAGATGTTCCTCATTCTTCTTACTTGATGCTTCAAGATTTGCTTGTAGAGAGATGATTTCAGCTTCAAGTCTTTCATTCTTCTTATTTGATTTTTCCATATCTGCTTCAAGTCCTTTACTTCGATTGTATACATCATCGAACATCAAAGCTTTGGAGGCAGATTCCTTCTCATTAAATATTCTTTGTTGATCTTTGATAACTTCTTCACTATCATCACAATTCATTGTACCAATGAGAAAATTAGGACCCCAATCACTATCTGATTCATCTTCTTCAATTTCTGCTAACCATGTTTTCTGAGAGATCTCCTTGTTTCGAGTAGGCTTCTTCTTTTGCTTCTTTGCCATGAGCACTTTCAGATCATGGTCAGAATCTTCTTCATCTTCACTGGACACTTCATCATCATCTTCTTTTGCATAATAACTCTTTTTCTTTTCAAATTGTTTCCCTTTACCATGTTTTTCTCTATAAGGACATTTAGCAGCATAGTGACCAACTTTTCCACACTCAAAACATTTGAATGGAAGCTTATCTTTGAATCTTCTAGTACCTAGTTGGAGCTTTCTCACGAAATTCGCTTCTTCTTCATCGGATATATAGCTGGATTCTTTGACAACTTCCTTTTCCTTTCCTTTTGTAGATGCCTTAAAAGCAGCTTCTCTTATTTGAGAAGGACCTCCTTGTCTCATTTCAAAAGCAGTCAGAATACCATGTAATTGAACAATAGTGAGCGTTTGCAGATCTTGCCTTTCTTCAATAGCTGAAACTTTAGAGTCAAATTTTGAAGTCAAGGATCTTAAGACCTTTTCCACCAGAGTAGTATCAGTTATGGTTTCACCCAAATTTCTCATTCGATTTACAATATCATCTAGACGAAGAAAGAAACTGGCAACACTCTCATCATTATGGATCTTCAAATTTTCATATTCAATTCTAAGAGTTTGGAGTTTTGCACTTTTTACCTTTGTATCTCCTTCATAGCTCAGAATGATTTTGTCCCATATTTCTTTTGCTGAATGTAGCAGCATCACTTTAGCAAATTCAGATTCAAACATGCTTCCTAACAAGACATTCACTGCTTTGGCATTGATTTCATACTTCTTCCTTTCTGCTGCATCGGTAGGAATACTTGTTGGGTATTGATAACCTTCTTCCACGATTGCCCATACATCTGCACCAAGACTTTGCAGATATGCTTTTGTTCATACCTTCCAGAATATCAGATTGCTTCCATTGAATAGAGGTGGCTTTATAGACATCACTCCTTCTTGACTTCCCATTGCGACGGATCTCCTTCAAGCGGTCAAGCTTCTGCAGAAGGACCAGCCCTCTGATACCAATTGTTGGGAAAAATACTGAGAGGGGGGGGGGTGAATCAGTATTTACTGCATATTCAAAACTTTTTACTTTTTCACTTTCTAAAACCCATACTCTACTTTCCTTTAGTAAACTCGCGTATACACGCGACTATCCTTCATACAACTCGCGTATTAGCAGAGATCTAAATATGCAGATATGTATTAACTTAGTTCTTTGCAATAGTCATTCATCTGATGTTAAGTTATCAGTAAACATGTGCAGTAACAATAGAATAAACCATCACACAAGCATCACACATGAACACCAGGATTTTTTAGGTGGAAACCCAACTCGGGAGAAAACCACCGCTGCAGTTGCTCAGCCTTCAATATTTTATTATAGAGAAAACATCTTACAACATATGTGCTGGTGCAGACTCTACCAGCACGCAAGCACCCACCTGCGCTCGTTTACCAGCCTCTCCTGGAAGGGAGCTCCAACCCCCTGCCTCGTTTACCAGCCTCTCCTGGAAGGGAACTACGACCCCCTGATCTCGTTTACTAGCCTCTCCTGGAAGGGAGCTACAACCCCCTGACTGAAGGCTACAACCCTCAACACCTCTATGGACCACGTTTCATCAATTTTCACACTGGATCCAACAACTTCAAAAGAGCACAACTTGTAGGCCTCGTTTCATCAGATTTTCAGATTGGACCCACTCCTCATATTTAAGCCCAATCAAACAACCAGACTGATACAGACAACTCAGAACTGTAGAGTACAGATAACAATAACACAGCAGATCAAATTAGACATTTCTTACCACAGACTTCAGCAAACCCTAGTTTGCATACGCGCTTTCCTTTCACTGATGTCGCGTATATACGCACTTCCATTTAAACAAACATGTGTATACCTCTGTACATATTATAGAGTTCATTTCATTTGCGCATACGCGCTTTTTCTTCAGCGAAGCCGCGTATATATGCGCTTTCTTTGCGGCAAACTAGCGTATAGATCTTCAACCATTATAGAGCAGCATACTTCTTCAGATCAGATATTCAATTCAGATTTACCCTTTTAATTTAGACAGATGTTCGCCTCATCTTAGATCTAAGCCTTCCATAAACAGATCTAGGAGATACAAACACATTTCAGATCTAGATCTTCCGCTTCATCATTTCTTCATAGGTGCAACAGAGATTCAGATCTATCATCAAGCCTTTACCCTTTCCATACAGATATACTTCACAGAGAAGTATTCATTCAAGTTCAGACATCTTGCACCCACACACATGATTTGCACAATGAATTTCTTCTCTTTATATAGCTTTACCCTTTTTCAATACCATGAGCCCCTTTTTCAATACCATGAGCCAAAACAATACGATGAGCCCAAAACTACAATAATTTCCGATGGTATTCCTGGACGGGGTCATTTAGACGAATCATTACCCAATACAATGGGTCAATACCATGGTGGTTACCCCTGGTTTTGCACTTTATGAGCGCTTTTTTCCCATACGCGACTTGTCACGTTCTTTCCCGCGTGCATACGTGACTTCCCTTAGACAGATCCACGTATGCCTTGAGACATACTCTTTTCATCATAGATCTAGCACAAACTGAATTTCTTTCTTCATTCCCTCCTGTACTCACTGTAGATACATCAGATTTACTTCATCAAGAGCATATTCTATCAAGCACAACTTCATCAAGTAAGTTGTCATAACACTCAGCATCATATTGCTAACAAACATCATTTCATATCAGATTTACATCATTTACCAAGTCCATCAGATCAAGAAAAACTTCATCAAGTGGTTTTCCATCAAGAACAACACATGTCAACAGTCTCATGTCTTCATCTTCATTCAGTGGGTTGCCATCAAGGACAACACTCTGCATCATATTGCCAACAAGGGGGAGCGCAGGAGCGTAGGTGAGAGCTCGCAGGTGAGGGGGCTCGTGGGTAAGGGGAGCGGATTGCTGAGGTGAGGGGAGGAGCGATAAGGAGGAGCGTTGGGATGTTTTCAAAGCGAGGGGTTAAGGGAAGAGAGGGGTCGGGGGCCGAAAGGCCGTGTGGGATTGGTCCACCGTGCAGATATGGTGTGGGTTGGGTGTGTAGGGAGGGCGCCATTGAGAACTGTGTATAGAAGCGTGGTTGGGTAGTGTAGGGTGTGAGGTATGAGAGGAGGGGAGTTGCAGAGTTGGAGGGTGTGCACAGGTGTAACGGGTAAGGAGGAGGCCAAGGGGTCTTGAGAGCTCAAAAAAAAATATTTTTATTTTATTTTTATTTTATTTTTATTTTTATTTTTTATTTTTTTTAATTTTTAAATTACAGCAGAGAGGATACTGAATTTAAAACAGCAACAGAGAAATGCAGTCTAGAAGCTCAGAAATTTTCACCAAAAACCCCAGAATTTTTCAGAATATTACATAGGGCGATATAGCAGCATAAAATTGGAGAATTTGTGGAGTTAGAGAACTCATAAATCTCAGAAATATTTTAGTGAAAACGTTAGAAATATTTCCAGTAGCCCAGCAGCAGGAAAGTGGAATCTAAAAATGCAGAATTTTCCAGAATATTTCAGCGGTAAAAACCCAGATATTTGCATGAATTTTTCAATGAAAAACTTAGAAATTTTTCTCTCAGAAACCCCCTTTAAACAGTATTTTCAGCAGCTCTCAAAAATGCAAAATTTAAAAGACATAAATTACAAGAAGAAATCAACCTTCAGATGTGCAGTGTTGCTCTTCTTCAAAACCACTGCTGCTCTTCTTCGAAACAAATTATGAATGTGGCAAAAATACTGCTGTAGAAATCTCTGAGTGCTGCAAAAATTATCAAAGTTTTTGCAGATATGCACAGGCCATAAACACAAATGGCTCACTCAATTTGGAGCAGGCCAGCAATCTCCCACTCTGATACCATGTTAAACACCATGTTAAACACACACATGGTGTATGAAGAAGATAAACACGCACACACAAGAGACTCAACACACAATGATAGATAAGCGTGAGGCTTTCTTATTTTTCCATTATACATGATGTACATTTATAATACAATGGTGTGACTCTTGGTTTCACATTTCAAGGTCACTTGGACTCCATTGTGACTTTTCGCATTCCACACCTATCCATGTAGGATTAGGTGTTCCAACATTTCACATAAAGAAAAAAGAGTTGCATTTTTTTTATTTGTGTTTATTCATTATTGGTGCGGGAGAGTTGTGAAGCACCGGTGCATCTTAGTAATACGATGCATTGGTGCTTGTTATGATGATAAGCGCATTGGACTGTATAAAGTTATTTTCTAAAATACATGAATTTAATTTTATTATTTTCTAAACTTTATTATGTTACAAAAATTCATATTATTCTAGATTTGTTATTTTACAATTATTTCCAAATTTACAAATTTAAATATTTTAATAAAATCATTTCACATTAATACAATTAAAATTTTCACATTAATAGAATTAAAATCTTACAAATATTTTATATACAATTACAATTAAAATTACAATTAGAATTAGAATTAAAATTTTACATTGCTTTCACATACATGAATTATGATTAGAATTAGAATTAGAATTTTAATTTTACATACAATTACATTTACAATTTTACATAGAATTACATTTACAATTACAATTAAAATTTTACAAATATTCTACATACAATTCAATCAAAATTACAATTACAATTTTTGAATTTTACATACAATTACATTTAAAATTTTACATAGAATTACATTTACAATTACAATTACAATTTTACAAATATTCTACATACAATTCAATCAAAATTACAATTAGAAATACAATTACAATTTTTGAATTTTACATACAATTACATTTAGAATTTTACATAGAATTACAATTACAATTTTACAAATATTTTACATACAATTCAATTAAAATTACAATTACAAATACATTTACAATTTTAGATTTTTAAGACAATTAGAATTACAATTACAATTTTAATTTTCCAATTTTTCATATCTACAACTACAATCATTTCACAATCATTTCACAATAAATTATACTTAAAATTACAATTAGTACAAATATAAATACAATTTTACAATTTTACTTACAATTAAAATTTCAATTTCAATTACAATCATGACATAAATATCATGGTCATTTAATATTAAAATAATTAATAAACATCATCATGATCATGATAACCATCATACAAACATCATATTTGACTAAAAAATACATTCAAACATCAAATTAACATTATATATTAACATCATCACAACAAAAACATCAAATATACATCTCATGTCAAATAACGCATGCTATCAGATATAGACATCTATCTACAAGCTAAACATCTATCTGCAAGCTAAACATTAAATGAACATATCTAACATGACTTAACAATATGCACCACATCATGATGATCACCAACATGTAAATTAAGTACAACTGCAACATGAACATAAAATACATGGACCATATATATATATAACTGAATAATGTTAAAAATATACAGCTGTAATATAAATGTCATGGATCAGCTGGTGGTAGTATAACAACATCAATAGCAGTACAAGTGGAGGCCTGCTCAGTAAATTGTGCAGCCTTGACGGTCGATGGTCGAGCCTGCTCATGGTCATGATCACTAGTACTCATGGATGCATCGAAAACTGGTGGTAGTACAACATTAATATAAGCAGTAGTAGTGGAGGCCTACTCAGTCAATAGTGCAGCCTCGACGGTTGATGGTCTAGGCACCTGCTCATGATCATGACTAGTACTAATGGATGCTGCAGCAGGCTGCTGATTGGACGTGGCAGATGGTCCAGCTTGATCTCCATGATGACTGTTGCTAGATGCTGCTAGTGGAACCTCATACTCCTCAGGCGTGGGGTGAGGTGAACGATCATGAGATGCATGTGAGTCAGTGCTCGTGGATTGTCCATCACATGTCGCGGCTAAACTATTCCTATAGCTACGGACGATCCTCCTCAGTTGTGTAATAGCTATCGTAGCTCCTACGACATGCTGCATCAGGTCGTACATGTCACGCAGCATGCCTCTCCACATCTATAACAACCTATCATCAACCTGTATGTCTCTGTAATGAGCGAGCTTGATGCCCGCATCAATAATCAATGAACAGAGTTGGTTTCCCTACTCCATCCTATATCTAGTCTCAGTTCGACGCCTGGAAAAAGGTGGTATCAGTGCACCATGAGTAGGAATGTTTCTTTATTGCACCAGCCTCATCTTGATCATGATCATCCTCAACATCGGCCATGTCCTGATCATCATCAGGATCCACACCTGGATCATGTGGTGGACTCGGCATCTCCTTACCATAACAAGAGCCAATGTCTACAAAATATATACAAGTACACAACAATAATTAGACAATTTCATTACAGAATTTAATAAAAACAAGTTAAAGAACATGTTAGAATAAATATAAATAAAACAGTAATATTACCTCTATCATCTGGTGGCTCATCATCTGTGAAGAGGATGTTGGGACACCCTCACCAATCTAATCCAGCATAAGGGCATGGGAACATAATGAATGGATGTAGCCCGTTAACATTGGCTAGTAATTTCAGTGCATCATGTGATATCATGTGATATCCTGGCTGGAAACATAGTGTCTCCCTTCTTGGGAATCATCTACCCCACATGTGCATCCAAGCCTGAAACATCGGCCTACGAGGTTGTTAAACAGAAATAGGTCTCATATCTAGAAACCTCTCAAAAAATAAACAAAACAGCTCTGAAGAAAAAGGGAAGTTTACCCTCCCTTGTGCATGAGCATGACATCTATCTAAGGCCGTACAAAAATGCAGCAAAAAAATGGCAAACCACCTACCAAGTCATTGCTGCTATACTAAATAATCAAAATAATATAAAAGCGAGCAACTAATGCATTTCTCGTCGCTAGTGTTGTGCGAAATGGTCGAAATGATAAGTGAGAGGCACTACACATCCTATCTACCAAATTCACCTATACGTAAGTGACCTCTAGGTACATGAAACTCTGAAGGAGATAGTACATGTGGTCCAATGTATCTCTACAAGTAAACTAACTGACTCCCTGTTACACAACTAGCTAGCACGTCTGGGAATGAGGGAAAATCCACCCCTCTCCCCAATAGTCCTGTAATAAAATAATTATCCTCCTCACTGGGTGTATAGCACTGGTCATGACCAACCTGGAAAGCCTGTCGGTGTGCATTCCACCTACAAATAAGATATCTCAAAAACACACTATGGGCCTTTAAGGAAGTAGCCTTGTCATAGAACTTGACGAGGCCTACCTGCCTAAGGATCCCCTGTGTATATGTTGTAATAGGGTGAGGGTATGCATCTCTCTCCCTCTCTCACGTCTCCCATTGGCGAATCATGTCATATTGTTCAGCCTGTTGTTGCTACTGTTCCTCGTCTTCTCTCTGAATCATTGACATATTAAATAATTTTTTTTTATTAAAACAAACATGTATTTAGGAATATACATATATATTAAAAAAAAAAAAAAACAGACCAGTCGGTGCGCCACAAAACCAGTCACGCACCGGTGGTGGTGCGGCTTAAGTTTATAGCGCACCGGTGCCAGTGCCCTTACTAAAATACAACACACTGGTGCTGGTACCCCTACTGAAATACAATGCACCGGCCTCAGTGCAGCTATCTATTTTTCAAGCACCGTTGACTATATCTAAGTTCAGAATAGCAGCGCACTGACTGAATTATACGCCCCGGAGTGTGTGTATAATCGTGTCAATGCACTGACTTCACGAAAATTACATAATTGACGGTGTGGTATTTTACCTGGCTGCACCGTTGACCCTCTCAAAATGCAGAATGCAGTACGCTGACATACACCGGGGAGGATAATTCCGTCAACGTACCATACTAGGAATCCTATAGTCAACAGTGAATCTAGCTAAATGAGTGCACCGCATTTTATTTTTTTAAATTTAAAATTATGAGGGGTGCCTTTTGTACCCACCCCAGAAATGGTGCAGATACCGTTAGCACCAGCGGTAGTGCAGCCTATAAATTTTACAGGTAGCACCGCTATCTGGTGCGAGCCGAAGAGCTCAAGCACACCACGCAACAATTTTTTTTTTTCATTTTTAATGGATATTTTTAAGGTTATTTCAAATTCTATTCTGCTAAAAGGCTTAATTATGGAAGAACTATAAAAATACATGTACATTTCATCGTCAAGGAGGCATATTCGTTGTAAATTTGGCAAAAGAAAATTTGACAACCGTTTTTCAAAATGCAAGTTGGAGATTGGTGGCTAATGCAGAGCAACAGTGCATGCAATGGGTGCAATGAGAGCACCGATGTCAAGGCAGCTCAGAGAAGGGGAAATGGCACCAGTGCTTCAGAGCTCTAGAGCACTGAGGAAAGTGAAAAATGCAGTTTTTTGGCCGTAATTTTCTTTTTATTTAACCCTGTTCTGATGAGTGGGGTTTTATATGAGCATCGGTATGCTTGCTTAAAACTGCACCGGGCGATGTCATTTGGTGTGTTGTTAATAATGCACCGAGGCGGTTCCCTAACACCGCACCGGGATGTTTCAGTTTTGGTGTGATGTTTTGATGATGCATCGGGGCGGAATATTCATAACACACCGATGTGGAATAGTCTTAAAGCACTATTTTTTTGGCCTTAATTTTTTTGTATTTAACACTATTCAAGTGCGTGAGTTTTATAGGCACACCAGTGCTCTTGGATAAGAACACACTAGCACGTTTCTATTTTGGCACGGTGTTTTATGATGCACTGGTGCGGAAGAGTACTGAAGCACCGATGCGTGATCGTAATAAGATGCCCAGGGCGAGTATGTACGTTACGCATGCTATTCGGTGTGCCAATGTTTTGTGCGCACCAGTGCGTACTGTGTAGAGCACGCACCAGTAATAGAGAGCTCAGGAGCACTGGAAAATGAAAAATCCGGGTTTTTTGCCGTAATTTTTTTTTTTTTAATTTAACCCTTTACCGGTGTGCATGGTTTATAGGTGCACCGGTTCTTTTTCTTACAAATGCACCAGTCAGTTTTTGTTTTGGCACGTTGTCTTATGATGCACCGGTGCGGTTTCTCTCTACTGCGTCGGGTGGTTTCGGTTTTGGCGCGGTGTTTTATAATGCACCGGCATGGAGAGTTGAGATGCACCGGTGCTATAGAATAATACGACGCACTGGGCGAGTGTTTACGGAGTGCACGGTGTCTGGTGTGCCACTGTTTTTGTGCACACTGGTGCTTTAAATATTGCAAAGCACCGGGGCAACGTTTAATGATAAGAGAACTGAGCAGAAAACATCTGAAAAACCCTCTGCCTACCAACCTTCTCTAGTAACCTCCGCTAGAAACGGATGTATGGGTATTTTTCTGTGGGGTTCCTCAAAAACATCCGCTAGAGGGTCTTTTCCTTGTAGTGATTGAAGAACAAAAGGAACAACTCAAGAAAAATCCAAATTAATCCACTGACATGATCAAGGTCTTAAACTCAAAGAACAAATAAGAGATGGGAGAAATAAACATAATGGATGGAAATGCAACAATCTTAGAGATCAAGAAATTTTTACAGAGGAGTAATTCAATCAACCAACTACAAACAAAATGGGAAGTTTTGAATAGTTTTGTTGAAATATTTCATACAATATTTAATGTTTTGAATAATAAAGGACTCCCAGGATTGGTAGGATTAGAGGATAAATTGATTAAATTAGAAAATTATTGTAAGAATTTATATACTATTAGAGTGGATAAGTCTAAATTTGCATGTATTAAAGGAAAGATTATAGGGAAAGAAATTTTAGAAGCTTTGCAGTTTGATTTGATCATTCAACATCAAATCAAACATGTGTTCATTCAAAAGCCTACTTTCGAGAGATATACATAGGTAGATGAATTCTTCAAAAAAATTATGAGTGTAGAAATCCCATGTCAAGAAAAATGGGATAAATTTTTTGAGACCATTGAGCAAAAGTATGATATTTACACCATGCCATCACAATAGATTTTTAAGGGCCCAGTCATCAACAACTTCCATAAAAAAGGGCAAAGCCATCAACAGCTTCCATGAGAATAGAGACACATCATCTATATGTTTCCTTCTTCTATTATACTCTATTCTATTATTGTAATCAGTTTAAGATATTTCTGATTTTTAGAAATTAGTATAAATAACTCCCATTACGTGTTATTAAGGGTTGCACCCTTGCATAAGCAAACTTTTGTAAGAAAAATTGTACAATTTTTTCGATCATTAATAATAGAAGAAGGATTTTGAAATTGTATCATACAGTTTTATTCCTTTTTCCTGTTTTCATTACATTTTGTCTCTACATATGTTTAATTGTTATCAAGATAATCAGGTGAGATTAACTCTGTTTCAATTATCTTACGATTCCTCCTGAAGTTATTATTAGTAAAAAGAATCATTTACTAAACAATTTGTTGATGTAAGTCCCTTTCATTTATAAATTTTAAGCATCTTGATAATGTTAAATATATTATTTTGAACTCAAATACATTATTTAAAGGTTTCTAAAATTACGATTAATTAAATAATTCAATATGAATATTTTCTTATTATATCTTCTTACATAAGTTGTCTTAACCATTTGAAAAATCTTAATCATAGTGTGAGATAAACAAGCAGCCCTTAGTCTTATTTTTTGATATTATTTGAAAGATTTAAGAAATAACTGTTTGCAAAAGTTATTTTATACATTATTCATTCAAAATTTCAAAACAAAACAAAAAATTATAGATGCTTTGGCATAATTATTGACCCCAATTATCTGAAAGGACAATAGTTCCTAATTATATGGGTTGATCCAGGTGGATATTGGTGGCTGAACACCTATCCAATTGGACCCCCACCATCGGTTCTTTCTGTTTTTCAGTTTCAGCACACCTTACTATTTTTAGTATTTTTTCAGGTCCTGAATTTCCGAAGCCATTTTGAGGCCCTAAACAACGTTTTTTGGGAAACCGAGCACAACATTGAAGTTCCTTTGATGTTTCTCATGTCAAAAGTTGTAGTGCTTAGAAAAATCATTCTAACTAAGTATTGAGTGCTTCAAAACAAAGATCATATGCCAAATTTACGTCCTCGAGAAGTTGATGTACCAATTTACCCAAACGAGGCCCATAGTTTTGGTGCTTCATCTCCTAGGATTATTTTTTTGGATGTTTAAGTTTTTCCATTATTTCTCAATAATAAATAGGCCCTCTTGCCTCTTTGTAATGCAGTTTAGAGGCCTGTAGCTCCCACATCTCTTCTCATAGATAAGCTACCAACACCCTAGCTAGTTTATTTCCATTCTTTCTGTATGCATATTTCAATTATTTGTTATTAATGAAATGAATTTTTATTTCCGATGCATATTTGTGTTTATGTTTATTTATGTATATTATTGCATCCCTACATAAATATTGATCAGTGGTATGAGAGCGGTCTGCTCTTTCTCTGTTTTTCTTTGCATGTCCCCAATGAGGTTAGGGTATAGGAAGTTAGGGCTTCAATTGGTTGAACCCTTCTAAGATTAGCCTCGCAAACCCCGATGACCTCCCATGGTGGAAGAAAAGAGAGACGAGGGAGTAGGAGATCCCATAAAATTATTGCTCAAGGAGGCCCTCAAGAAACAAAGGAATATGATGATGGATAAATTTTCTTAGATCCCTCAATGGCTGCCCACCGGCAGGGCATATACATCTAGCAACCACTCTGGAGGCACCTCCCCTTTCAAGGCACAGGTCAAATTTGACATTCTTGTATTTAAGGCCTATAGATTTAGACACCGTAGATATATGGTTGAATTTACTGGAATGGTATTTATCGTTCCATGATTTCTTTGACTAAGATAAGATTATTCACTCCTCAAAGTTTCCCCCCATGTCAAAGACTGGTGGAAAACCTATTGTGAGCAGATGGGCCAGAGGCAACCCTCTTTGTTCTTGGTCATACTCAATTGGAATTCATTCCGAGATGGCATCAAGGAATGATATTATCCCACCGAGAGATATGAGCAAATGGATCAAGATGTGTACGAACTAATGAATTTGTTCCATAACCTCCACACAAATCTGGGTATTAAATATTTAGAGCGAAATTTTGTGCTCAAGTATCGTAGTTGTTTGCACAGATTCTTTTAATAGGAAATGCAGTTCCTTGACATTACCTCACTCCACATGACATATTGCTATGCCCCTAAGATCGAGTAGAAATTTAAGCAGAATAAGCGAGACTTTGGATCCGCGAATCCGAAGCCACGGAAAGGCGCCCACGGACCGCAGAACATGGAGAAAAGCCAAAGCGAGGCGACTTATAACAACACCAAAAATACAAAGAAGGACACAGGGAGGTGGTGTAAATTTCATAACAGCCCCACTCATAGCACAAACAAGTGTTGACCCAAATAGTCACTAGTGGCCGAACTGAAGGAACCCAATCAGATGCATGCTTTGATCCTGAGTGTGAACCGAACAAGGGCAATGAAAAATGGAAGAAAATCATTGATGCGAATCCCAGTGTCGTTGCAGCCACCACCAAGCTCCAGAGGGGGGATCTCGAAGATCCAAAGGGGGGGAGTGCCTCTTCCATTCAAATATGTGCGTGAAGGGTTCTCCACTACAATTCCTTGTCGATAGCAGAAGTCAAAAGAACCTCATTTCAGCAGAGGTCATGAAGCGGCTCAACTTACCGAACATAGCAAACCTGCAGCCATATACCATTGGGTGGCTTCACCAAGGAAGACATCTTCGCATCTACTAGCACAGTTTCCTTCCATACAACATCAAACCATTCATTGATGAGGTATTGTGTGATGTTGCTCCTCTTGATGTCTCTGATGTATTATTGGGCCAACAATA
This sequence comes from Pinus albicaulis, assembly GCA_034641835.2. Classification (NCBI taxonomy): domain Eukaryota; kingdom Viridiplantae; phylum Streptophyta; class Pinopsida; order Pinales; family Pinaceae; genus Pinus; species Pinus albicaulis. Next base: position 1,025,391,584 of record CM076570.1, read on the forward strand.
CTTGTGGAAGTGATATGTTGTGTATGAGTCTAGGCCTCATTCTGTTGTTATTACTTTGGGAAATAAATTGTACATGATACCTTAGGTAGTACTGCCTCCTTCCATCTCTTTGACTACTACAAAACAACGAAGTAAGATTGTTTCCCAAATTAGGAAATTTATTTTCATTACAATTCGCATATATGGCAAGAATAATATTGTAGCAAAAAACTTGAAACAGAGATCCCCTGCATGGTAGTAGTAGATGGATAAAGTCTTGGAGGAATATGAGGACATTTTCTCCTCACCCATAGAGGTTCCTCTACACTATCAGGTCAAGACCTCCATTGATCTGAGCTCAGGCACGCCGCTGCCTAATGCTGCGATACCTGATGTGACACACAAACATAATCCACACATGTATTATCTGAGGTTGATAAAGAAATCAAATTTATTAAACGCAGCTAGTATGTCCGCCAACAGCTCCATGACTTCTTCGATAAATCCAATACCAAGTTCAGCAGAATTTTCCTCATCTAATGGGGGAACTCAACGAAATTGGGACCATTTCTTCCTAAGGGGGGAGGAATGATCCAGGTGGATGTTGGTGGCTGCCCACCTATTCCATTTGGGCCCCCACCATTGGTTCTTTCAATTTTTCAGTTTCAACATAGCTTACTATTTTTAGCATTTTTTCGAGTCCTCAACTTCTGGAGCCATTTTGAGGCCCTAAACAACGTTTTTTTTGGGGGAAATTTGAGAGAAACATGGAAGTTCATTTTATGTTTATCACGTAAAATTTTTTATTCCTTGATGTTTATCACATAAAAAGTTTATAACGAGGTATTTTTTGTGTCAAACGGACATCATATGCCAAAGTTACGTCCCCGAGAAGTTAATGTTCCAATTTACCCAAACAGTGCCCATATTTTTGGCGCTTCATCTCCTAGGGTTAGGTTCTTTAATTTTTAGGGTTTTACATTCTTTCTCATTAATTAATAGGCCCTCGAGCCTCATTGTAAAATAGTTCAGAGGCATGTAGCTGCCACATCTCTTCTCAAAGATAAGCTACCATTTCCCTAGCTAGTTAATTTCCATTATTTCTATAAGCATACTTAAGTTGTTTGTTAGTAAGGAAATGATTTTTTATTTTCGCTGAATCTCTGTTTTTATTTTTATTTTTCTATATTATTGTGTTCCTGCATAAATCTAGATCATGAGTATAAAACAAATATTATTAAACGAATTTCACCATAGTCCATATGTTGCCCATCCTCGGTATCAAAAATTATTCTGATTGACTAAAATTATTCTCATTGACTAAAAAAGAGTATTTTTCGTCGAGTATGAGGAAGGATATAGTTTATTACCTAGACAAATGTATGGAGTGACAACTAGTGAAGGCAGAAAACCAACACCCTGTTGGCCTGCTCCAACCCCTTCCTATTCCTGTAAGTAAATGTGAAATGATAACTTTATATTTTATAACAGGGTTACCTAAAACTAAAAGGAAACATGATTCCATCTCGTTAGTGGTGGATAATTTAAGTAAAAATTCTTTTTTTATTCCTGTTAAACAGGGATGTGAAATTTAACTCGCCATATTGGAAATCCCTCTTTACTAGGATCGGTACCCAAATTCAGTTCAATACCACCGACCATCCCTAGATTGATGGGAATATTGAATGAATGAATTACGTGGTGGAATATATGTTGTGAATTTACATGATGCAACAATCAACCTGGGAAGAATAGCTTCATTTGGTTGAATTTTATTATAAAAAAAATTACCATGAATCATTAAAAATGAGCCCTTATGACGTAATGTATGGCAAGAGGTTCTGAACACGTGCTAACTGGAGTAGCCAAGAAGAAAACATGATTCTAGGGCCATATAGGCTAAGCAGAAATGGAGCAAGAAGTTAAGAAGGTCTGAAAAAACTTGAAGGTTGGCCAAGATAGACAAAAAAGTATGTAGATACGAAAATAAATTTCAAGGAATTCAAGGTGGGAGACCATGTCTACAAGAAGTGAAGAATGTCTGAAAAAACTTTAAGGTTGGCCAAGATAGAAAAAAAGTATGCAGATATGAAAATAAATTTCAAGGAATTCAAGGTGGGAGACCATGTCTACGTACGCATAGAACCCAAGAGGAGTACCCTGAGTTGGGGTGGTTGTGGTAACTTAGCACCCCATTATTGTGTACCATTCAAGGTATAAGAAAGAATAGGCCCTATAGTCTACTAGCGTTCCCCTCCTAGCCATATAAATGTTCATAACGTATTGTATTTCACATTTCATTATTAAAGAAATATGCGTATGATTCATGACACATAATTAAAACATATTTACCAATCAAATATGAAAATTAATGATTACCTATTTTTTTGAGGTAGTAAGAAAAACAACCGATTTTGAAAAGTGGTTATTCCGAATAACATTTCTTTTTGAAGCATATTTTTCACACTTTAAATTTTCTTATGAATAATTTTTTTTTACATGTGAATGATTTTCATGTTAATTTTGAAAAATGTTGATGTAATATCAACACTTGGAGGTTATTTTTGATGCTTTATAGTTTCCAATGTATTATTCTTACCTAAGATATTTATTTTTAAGTGTATATAGGTATTTTTTTTTTTAATTTTTCTTTTCAATTTTTTTTGTAATGAAGTCTTCATTTTTTCGCATAGTTAAAAACTTCAAAAAAATGTCAATATTTTAAAGTTAAGATTTTCTATATGTTTATGTATTATTAATTAATATTTCAATGCACATAAAATAATTTTCACTAAAAAACCAATATTTTTAAACTAATGACAAAAAATGTACATTTTTAATATAAATACAATGAAAAAAATATAGATTTTGAGAATTTTTGGGAAAAGAAAATAGCATTTTTTATGAATTTAATGTCATAAATTAATAGTAATCAAATTTTTTTGCAATGAATTAATGATGCACATAAAAATTAAAGTGAAAATTAGATATTACAAATATTAAACATATAACAACAATAATAAAATACTCATTCTTTAATCTCAAAGTCTAAACATTACAAGTAAAAATCAACAACTCTCAAAATTGTGCTTTATTTTCAAGCATAACTTAAAGTTAACCAATAATAGTATATAATACATCTTCAGCATCTTTTAGACCTTCATTAATTTTTTTCCTTGACACGTTGTCCTAATGATGAGTCTAGATCTAGACTCAAAACATAGACTAAAAATGACTACTGTGGATATTCCGAGTCCTACATCTCAAAAACTACACCACAGAAACTTCCAGTCTAGAAATATTTTCTGCTTTAGTTTCATCATTATCCTCTTCTAATGGATGTTTGATGTCAACAAATCTTACAAAGTTTCATTTTCCAATCATTCCATATAACGATGGTTAAGATCCATTTTCCTTTTTTTCCACACATGATTCATTAAAATCGTCTTTCCTCAAAAAAACTCAGTATCAACCCCTTGCCAATCCACGGGTCCGAGGTCGATGGGTAGGGCTGTCATAGGCCACACAATGGCCCCGCCCAACTGGGGGTTGGAGGTCTCGATGCCCGCCTAGCTGGGGGCTGGAGAATGGAGGGAGGGGCCACTAGGGCCAAAAAGGCCTTGTCTAATGAGTATATCGCATATCGACCCCCCGCCCAGCTGTGGGACAGATGTTGGCAAGCGAGGCGTCTGACCCCTGGCTGGGCAAAGGCTAGATACTCAATATATTGAGTATCTACCCCGTGCATAGCTCAAGGCTAGAGGCCGACAAACGGGGGGTAGATACTCAGTGGCCACACTATACTGATTATAACGAGCATACCGAGTATCTACAATCTGCCGAGACCGAGTATCTACCCCTCACCCAGTTGGTAGTCGGAGGCTGGTGCTTGAGGTCGTTGTGGCGCACAACAGCCCTTCCCACCAGCTTCCGGCTCTAGGTTGGGCAGTGGGTAGATACTCGGTATAGCCTTTGGCCCTTAGCTCGATGGGGGTTAGATACTCGATATAGCCTTCATCCCCCGACTGGGCAACAGGTACATACTTGATAGATACTCGATATATGGAGTATCTACCCCTCGTCCAATCGGTGGCTAGAGGCTAGTGGGTGAGGCCATTGTTATATCGAGTATCTACCCTACACCCAGTTATATCGAGTATCTACCCCCCATTTTTATACCGAGTATCTCCAACCCCCATGTGGGTGGAGCAACCCTAGGCCACGACATGGCCATGGCAGCTCCACCTATCAACATATGGCCCCGATCTAGGTGGGGGACGTATACTCGATATAGCCTCCAACCCACAGCTAGGTGGGGGGGACATAATTGCTAAATACATGGTATACCCAATATCTACCCCTTGTCGAGCCAGTGGCGAGAGGCCAGGAAGAGCCATTGTTATACCGAGTATCTACCCACCACTCACATATACCTAGTATCTACCCCCGATGTTATACCGAATATCTACCCCCACCTCTGTGTGAATGTTTTTTTTTTTATTACTGTCTTCCAAAATATGCAACTACATTCATGTTTTTTAAAATATATATTCTGCATGTTAATATTGTTTCTACCTGATATGGAAAGGACAGGGCTAAATGAAAAAAATATAACTCTGTTCGGTAAGTGAATGGAATTCTTAATTCCTCTCAGTGTAGGATTCTTTGGTCACTCCCTATATGTGCAGATAAATTTAAATACGTTTATAAAAGAGTAAGAAAAATTGTTGAGTTATAGATAAGTTGGTGGTGTTGAATTTAAGTCTGGATCCTAGAGTTTACTATCTCAGTGTATATATTTGGGTTAGAAAATAATTGTAACGTAGGTCGATGTGTCTAGGTCTTTTGTATGACTAGTTAACAGAGAAATAACAAAAAAACAAATTTCTCACAGAATCTGAACCTAAACCGAGAGTCGACAACAGATATTGTCTCGGGATCCGACCCTCGCAAAGAAAAACAGTGCAGCGAAGGTTATAATCTTTGAGACCAAACGATTAAAATAGAAAACCGGAAGATTACTGAACTCCTTACTGTTACATGAACATTTTTAGGTAGTGGGTTACCAGAGGTTCATACCCTTGTTTCGACAGAACCAGAACTTGAGTCTAGTCCTTCGGTCAACATTATCATGATAGGAATATGAAACATTCATATAATACACATTAATAGTAAAATTTCAGTATTGGAAAACCTAACCAATATTTCTTCATATCGGCTTCGAACCATTTAAGAGGTTGTAAGTTATTCTCTTGCACACTATAAGGGTGGGAATATCTCAAAGGCTTGATTATGGTTGCAGTGATAAGATGGAGAAGGGATTACTTCATAGCATAGGTGCAGTCCAGGAGGCTGGCTTCAGGTTGGAAAGGAGGCTGGTGCTGCCTGGCAAGCTAGATTGTGCAGGATGAGGATCCAATGGATCTCTGATTTACAGATTTGGTACTCATTGAGAACAATTTCTTGTTTGTTATTGGTGGTTATTGATGAATGATTCTTTAGCTGGAACCCATTGACGACAATTTGATGTTGGTTTTGGTGGCTAACTATGAGGTTCTCTTAAATGGAACCCAATGGGGACAATCTGTTGTTGCTTATGGTGGCTACTGTTGAATCTGGAGAGCTGTTGATCCTTCGTTTTGCTGAGTGAAGATTCGACTCTTCTCACTTCATATAGCTGGTACCCACGGAGGACAATCTGTTTGTCGCTTTTGGTGGTTATATGCGATTTGTGTTGGAGGGCGGTGGTGTCATATATGGCTGGGGATCCTTGACTCTGGAATAGATATCCAGGTACAGGAATCCACGTACATTTGATCAACACACTATGTAATGTTGGTATGCTGGTGGCATTGTGTTATCTAGTCAATAGTCATGGTATGTGCTTCCTGATCTTTATCTTTATATGAGGCTTCACTAGGTCTATACATGATGAGAGCTTTTTTATATCAACACATTTCTGGTTATTAACCATGTCGGAGGTCATCGAGGTTGGGATGATTTTCATTATGATTATAGTTGCGACTGTCATCCTACGTGATATTTTCCATACTCACAAGAAAATTGATGATTCAAGAGGATAAGGCACCAAAATCATCTTGGTCTCATCAAGTCTCACAATCTCATCCAAAATCTGATGATATTGAACATTATTATTGGTGGCACACAATATGGAAAAAATGGGAGGATTTTATCTTTGTCTCTCGACCATGCAAGAGCGTCGGTTGTAGATTTTGCAGGAGATGGTGGTCTATTCCTGGGTGTATATGCTGCTGCTGTAGAGGCATATAGAACATCATAAGGGGTTCTGGTTATTCTGATCACTTGCTCGGAATTAATCTCAAACTTAAAATTCCGATCACTATTAAGTGGTTGTTTGAATTTTGAAACTGATTGGAAGCTGATGTTGACTACCTTGCTTCACTTAGTTAATGTTGTCATATTCCCATATACCAACCACATCTTCCGCAGGATCTCCACTCCTATCCATTAGTGTTGTTATTAATGACCGCAGTCTTGATATCACCACATTTGATCTTCAGTTGATCTTCATCCTTGATCTTCTGGCAACTACTCTCATCCCGACGCATTATTGCCATAGACATGGATATAAAATAATATATCATAGGGGTATAGGACTACCATTGTGTCCTGTCACTGATTTGGTAAAGAGGTTCACTATCTTTAGCTGATCTACTATCCAGATTTGGATCATAAATACTTGTCCTTGGTTCCGGGGTGGTCCTCGTAGGATAGCTGTTTTATATGAATGACCACTTATGGACTGGGCATGGTGGTTTTTCCTCTAAAAGGAGCTCCACAGATACATATCCCCAAATGGCCATTTCTTTTAATTGATCTGATACTTTCCAGAGGAGTGTAGTGATGGATACCTGAGTCTACAAGTGTTTAGTAAATGAAAATGGTACACCAGATGGCGGGATCATATGCACCTCTGGCAAATAATCAGGTTCATCGAACACAGAACCCGATATCCAAGGAACTTGCACAAGGCAGAAAAAAGGGGAAGGAGGATATTGATATCCAAATTATCAAACAGGGTTTCATTAACACATCTGATACGAAGCTAGGTGTGTGTGGACATTATAGACACAGGCGCGGTGGTAGATGCAGAAAGAAACAATCTGTTGTTAAACAGGACATGGAAATCAAGGAGTTGTCGCTTGATCATGAGGATATTTGTGTGCGGATAGCGAGTCTACAGAAGAGGGAGGTGATTGGAAGGTGGTTATTCCTGGACCATGGTGATTTTGATACAACAAGTTGGATTAAAAAACACTGGAACTCGCTCATTGGATACACTCCAGTGGTAAGCAATCTTATCAATGGTTGGTTTAGCATCCATTTTTTGGATGAAAAAGATGTTTAGAAGATCATCACCAGAACATGGGTACGCGGCAGGAGCTTTATGCGGTTAATACCGTGGTATATTGGCTTCAACCCTGTTTTGGAAGCCCCTAGAAGCCGAATTAGATGGGTGAAGCTTTCGGGTCTGCCCCTGGAATACTGGACAGTCAAGGCGCTCCAGGCGATCGGTAATTCTATTGGATCCACCAACTACATTGACCCAGCAATTGTAGGATCCAGTGACAAGAAAATAACGTGGATTCTAGTTGAACTTGACTTTTCTGGGGGGCTGCCTGGAGACATTGATCTAGTTTGGGGTAACAGAAGACATCGGCAGCGTATATATTTTTGGGGAATCCCCTTTCGCTGCCTACTATGCCATCGCACTGGTCATCTTCGAGAGCACAGCCCATTCCATTTACAAATGAACCGTTCGGGTGTGGCTACGACCGCGGTGATTGCTGGTGATCGGGCAAAAGATGCTGCGGGGTCCCCTGAGCCGTTATCTCCAGGTAAATCTTGTCGTCTATTTTCTCAGGATGATGTTTTTCTATTGGCAATAGAAAAATATGAAGGGATGTTGAAATGTCATGGAGGGGATATTACTACAAATGATTATAACAGGCCACCTTTTGATGATTGTCATGTATTACTGCCGGAACTGAATCATGATCCTCCTGGTGTTAATTCCATTGAACCGGGGAATGAAATGCCCTCAGAGTATCGACATATTCCCGTAGATGGGGAAGGGGCTGGGTTTCCTAATTCTCATACAGTGACCATTCGGGTAGATTCCCCTCTAGGCATATCTAATTCTGCTGAATGTTTCGTTTTGACCAGTAATGAACATCATATGGGCCAGTCTTCCAATTTCTTTACGGGGGAACCATCTAGTCAGCCTATAGGTGCATCTACGGATGATTTACAGAAATTTGATATAACACATGATCATGTCGATCCATGTGGCTCCCCGGAATCTCCCAGGAACTCTATTGGGAGTGATCTTGACTCCATATTGGCTAACCCAAACATTGACATCGCCGCTCTCACTGTATTTGATAAACCCCCATCTTCACTGGAACCAGATTCATCATGTCAACCATCACCCGACCTTTCTACCAGGGGTAAAACAAATGCGGAAAATAAATACACCAGGGGCAAATTTAAGGCTATATCTCTCTTTACAGAAAATGATGGAAATCTTACAAACATCCCAATCTCTGTCAGCGAAGGCACACTGGATGATCCACGGGCGCTTAGAGGAAGATACCCGGATGCAGATTCGACATGACCCACTTGTTATCCATGAACATTCGGGGGTTGGGAAATGCCTCCAAAGAAAATTGCCTGAGGGAGTTGTTTTTTGATGTGAAACTGATCATTTTTTTGGTCCAGGAAACTATGTGTAATAGGGAGAAGGCTATTAAGATGTTTCTCAGTATGATGAAGGGATGGTATGCAGCCACAGTAGATGCAGTGGGGCTGTCGAGGGGTCTCATATCTATATGGAACCCGGAATATGCTTCCTTTCGAGCATTCAAATTCTTCGGCGGAATATTATTATCAGGCCACCCCAGAGGGCGGGAGGAGATTGTTAACATCATAAACATATACGCGCCTTTCTGTAACAGATACGTCTTTTGGCAACGAATGTTCACATCGGGCATTCTCAGGCTACAAAACATTATCCTCATGGGGGATCTCAACTCTTCAATCCGAGCTGACGAAATATGGGGCAAATCTTCTCGTATGGATCCACTATCCGCATTCTTGAGTGATAGTTTTCTTGGCTTACATATGGTGGATATCCGACCGATCCCACTTCTACCGACCTGGACAAATAGGTGGGCTGGCGATGAATTTATAGGAAAAATACTGGATCGTGCTTTGGTACGAAGTAATCTCATTGACAGCTGGGGAATGCCGCAATCTAACATCATAGTATCAGAGATATCGGATCACATGCCAATCAAACTTTCTTGGCACTGCTGTGATTTTATTAGAGGTCGACCGTTCAAATTCAACAGGATATGGCTCGAGGAAGAGGAATACACGGGAATGGTCTCTTCACTATGGATGCAAGCGGCAGATGATTTGAGTCTCAAGGACTAGGATCTTTTCCATTACAAATTTCAAAAGATTAAGGTGGCTTCGAAGGATTGGGAGATTCGGAAAAAGGTTGCGCTTAAAAAAGAGTTACAGGAAATCTCAAAGCAGATGGTAGACTTATACACCTCTATCACAAACTCCAATCCTGACGAAGCGACTATATGTCTTCTGAAGGACCTGGGAGCCTGGAGAAAGGAAATTCTGAGGATTGAGGAGGTCTCATGGAAGCTGAGAAGCAAGATAACATGGATAAAGGAGGGTGATCTAAATACCCGTTACTTCCACAAAACTGCAAATGCCAGGAGAAACAGGAACGCCATATGGCATATTAAAAGGGACGATGGTAGTTTCGCTGTATCCAATGTTGATATTCAAAACGAAGCATTCACTTACTTCTCTAAGTTCTATAGGGCGGATCCCATGATCTCTGCTGACAATCAGGCCTGGGTACTGTATCATTACACCAGATTTTTTGAAAATGAGGATATTACATTGATTGATGAATGTATAAGTGGGAATGAGGTATTGACGGTCCTGAAATATTTCTCTAAGGACAAATGCCCAAGACCGAACGGGTGGCCCGCAGAATTTTTCATATTTTTCTTTGATGTGCTTGGTACATAATTGACGGATATGATGGAGTTATTTCGAAAACAAGGTATTATGCCAGCAAATCTGAATTCAACTTTTATTGCACTCATTCCCAAAGTAGTGGATCCTCAGTCTTTTATAGAGTTTAGGCCCATAGTATTGTGCAATCTCATATACAATATTACCACGAAGATTATAGCAAACAGAATCAAGACAGTTTTATCTAATCATATTTCAGCGGCGCAATATGGTTTTCTAAAAGATCGGTCTATTCATGACGCTATTTCCATAGCTCAGGAGGTGATGCATTCCATGCATTTGGGGAAAAAGGAAGCTCTGGTCATGAAGGTTGACTTACATAAGGCATATGACTCGGTCGACTGGTCTTTTATAAGGATTCTACTATTCAAGGTTGGCCTTCCAGTGCGTATCATCTGATGGGTGATGTCGTGTGTTTCAAACATCAGTTATGCAGTTATAGTCAAAGGCATTCCTACAAAAATTTTCAAGGCGGGTCGGGGATTGAGACAAGGATGTGCCCTGTCCCCACTCATTTTCATCCTTGTCATGGATGGATTCAGTAGGATCATGCACTCTGCAGAAGAGAAGGGCTACATCAAGGGTTTTACATTTTCAAATTCTGTTTCTACAACTCATTCTCTATTTGTTGATGATTTACTTCTATTTGGACAGTTGATTAGGAACCACTGGTTTTATATTCATATCTATTTTAAACGTTTTCACTCAGCAATAGGATTGGCCATTAACTGCAGTAAATCCATTCTCATATATGAACATGGGGACATACAGGAGATCATATTTATTGCTGAGTTTCTAGGGGTGGATGTTCGATTGGCTGCTGAGGGTTTCAAATACCTGGGCTACTTCATTAAACCCTGTGGATACCAGAACAATGATTGGAATTGGATCATGGATAGATTCAGAGATAAAATCCATTTATGGTCTCACCGTTGGCTGACCAAGGGTGGTCGACTTATCATGATCCAGTCAGTATTATCCCAGATGACGGTGTTCTGGGGACATCTTCTCTTTATACCTGCTGGTATTATAAGAAAAATAAATAGTATATTACTCATTTTCTGTGGGGTGGGACAGAAAGCAACAGGAAATATGCATTATGTAGTTTGACAGTAATCAGCAGGCCCAAGGACATGGAAGGGTGGGGCATATTGAATGCCCGTGAGTTCAATATCGCGCTACTGACGAAGTCCTTTTGGAGGGCCATCAAAAGAAACGGTATTTGGTATGAGATCAACATAGCAAAATATTATCAAAGTGATATCTTATATCTGATTTGCTATGGAAACCTTCCTTTCCCTCGAAAACTTTCTTGTATCTGGGGCAGTTTCAAAAATATCATAGCTCATGTGGCTCCTAGATTAGTTTAGCAATTTCGAGATGGGAGCTGTATACCTATTGGTGCGCCTAATGTTCATCTTATGCCGGCCCAATATGGTCCATCGTTTCGTCTATTACATGCATTGACACAAATGGGGATTATATATTACTCACAAATAATTTATCAGTGGTCACATAGTGCTCCTATATTCAAGAATGCTGCACAGATTGGACTGACCGATGATTTGGCACATGAATGGGAACAATTTCGGGTCCACTTGCAGGGTGCTGGTTTGTGTTATGCTGCTGGGGGTCACCATATTATTTGGAATGGACCGATGAAGAACAATATGATAGTGGTGCAGGAGGCATATCGGTACAACATTTCTAACTCACTTCAGATTAACATCACCAAAGTATTTTATCCTTTCTAGCACAGGAATATACCCACGAAAATTACAATGTTTGGTTGGCTGATTTGGAGGGGTAAGGTGCTTACTTGGAAAAATTTATTGAAGAGGGATATCACAGGGCCCAGCGTCTACGCATTATGCCGATCTGAGGAGGAAACATCTTCACACCCTTTTTTCACATGCTCTGTAACTGCAAGACTATGGAGGCTTTTCAGTGTTCACATGTTAACACCTGCCTGGAGTCCCACAGACTTTATGTCCACTGCACAGGAATGGGATAAGCTGAACTACAATTTCAGATTGCTTCCATTCTATCTCACATGGGAGATATGGCTAGCCCGGAACCGAATCATATTCGTGAATCACCCTTTCCATATTCAACAGGCTTATACTGCGATAAGGGACTGGATGGATGATCGGCCTTTACTACAGCCTAAAGTGCCTGATTGCGCTGTTCGAATAAGACCTCATCAGATCAGTATCCCGGCAATCTATTTCGATGGAGCATCAGCTGCGGGTATGACTAGATGTGGAGCATGGATTAAATTATCCAGTTCAGAGCGATATAATATCTGCTGGAACGGAGGCCCCGGGACCAACAATAAGGCGGAGATCATGGCATTGTGGGGAGGCCTCCTGATTGCACATGATCTACAAATACAGGGTGTCAGCATATATGGTGATTCTCAACTCATTATTAACTGGATTACCAACAGGTGTCTCATGATGTCTCCACATCTTCAAGGGTGGATTGAAAGGACACAGAGTTTATGGCAAAGATTAGGCAGTCCACCCATTAATCATATATACCGTGAGAACAATTCCAGGGCAAACAATCTATCTAAGATGGGCCTGGAAGCTGAATATGGACTGATGAAGGTGTCACATTTCCTTGAGGGCAGACAGATTGGGGCATTTTCCATCCCCATTCTATAAGTCTTGTTTCTTTTTGCAACATTCTGTTATTATGCTATATACTCGTTATAAGGGGATATGGGAGATATTTGTATTTTGATACAGGTTTATGAACAGCAATTTTGGAGGCTTAACACAACTTTGATGACATGAGTAAGGTTTCGGAATGATTGGACAGTGTATTTATACCCTTCTACAACAACTGAACCAGGTATCTAATGGACAAGCTGTTATAATTCTTCATCATTTTTGTAATGGAATATCTTTTTATATACAAAGACACGACAAGCAAGCCTGTACAATGACTCAAGTGAGCCTGATACATGACAAGCAAGCGAGCATGTGAATTAGAAGTGAGACTGCTCTCCTTTTATATCAGAACAGAAGCTACAGGTGACATTCAATGACTCAATGAGACAGAAAATCAGTTTCTGATGTGCCCGATATATGATACAGGGGAGCCTGAATATTTTGCACGAGGAAGCATGAAATGTTGAAGCAAGAATACCTGGATTTAAGCAACACAAGCAAGCCGACAAGGAGGTGATCACACAACAACTAGTTTTGGTATATGAGGATGATGTGTTTATCAGCTTATAATATGCTAGCGAGCCTGATTCTTAATTGGAATTAGTATAGATCAGAAAAAGGACTTTTTTGTATTTTACTAGAAGGGGAAATTACGAATTACGAGCAACAGGATCCACTCTAACACAGATTTTTTACAATCTTCCATTTACTCGGCCTTTCCACACTTATCTTTTAGCTTTATCACAGATATTAGTGGAAGTACTCCCTGACCCCAGTAACTCGTTTTTACTAGAATAGTACCCCATTGTTCATAGGATGTTTACTAGTTGTAAGGGATGGAATATTGACCCCAGATATGGAGGCCGGCCTATTACCTTTTCTCATTCTCTCTATTAATGAGCAATTATAATATGGCCAAAATATGATGAAAATATCGTTGTATTCATATGATGAAAATCTCGTTGTATTCTCACTACTGATGAGATCATATATGTTAATGTACTGTTATTTTTTTCCTCTGAAAAAAATTAAAAAAAACCCGTGATATAAACTCCAGCTGCTATTGCAAGTTGAGAGAACAATATTTTACATTAAACAATTAAATTACTGTTAAAAATGCATGCATGCAGCAAACAATAATTTACATATATAGCTGTTGGAACCCTTGGTATTGGAAGAAAGAAGATGTTATAACGACAAGCTATATATATATATATATATATATATATATATATATATATATAATCGTTCATAAAAAGCCGAAAGAAAGACGAACACTTCCAAAACAGAGACGAAAATTTTCCGTAAGTAAAACCACCAAAAATCAAAAGTGAGGCATATAGTGCCAAGAGTTACAACGGTCGTGGCCTTGGAGTAGTAATCAACCTTTAATACATTTATGTGTCTATTAAAAATATTAACCTGGCTCGACGACTACAGTCAACCAAAAGGAGGAAATACATCATAAAAACCCATGTTCTATATCCATTAAAAATTACACCAAATCCCTGTGTAACTTAGAGGCATGTGAGAGATATAGAAACTCAAACAGGATATGGGTACAACCAGTTCAGATTTCCAGATTTCCGAGAATAATTCAAGGCAACATGTGGAATACGAAAGAGGGTTTACCCTCGGCTCACAACAACATCGTGAAACATAGGAAATAAGGGTTGAAATGAAGAACACCTTGCCGGTTTGGTTAGCCAAGATTGAGACATATAGGAAAACCCCTTACTCGTGTGAAACTGCGTGCAGAAAAAACTACATTCAAGTAAAAAATGTTAGAACAAGTTTACGGGGACATTTTAATCATTTTGCAGAGAAAAACCTTGTGGAAATTACCTGGCCAGTAACCGAAGTGGCCGCCACTGTGCTCTCCCTCCTATGCTGGAACTGTCGTAAGTGAATAACGTTCCAAACGCGAGCCACCAAGACAGAGTCAGTCCAAAACTAAGGAGGAATTGAGTAAAGACAATCATGGCATAAGAAGGATGGCTGCGTAGCTTACCAAAGTTATGTTCAGGCTGAAGAAGCCCTGTTGGAATGAACTGGAATAAGTTGGTTACAGAGCTATATGAGGACCCCGTTCGGAGCCGAATGACGGAAATAATATGGAAGGAAGTGGGATTTTCATTAACCTAACCGCTTGCCAGTCACGGAGAACTGTTCGATCAGCCATCGAAAGAACAACGGTAAGGATGCATGCCACTTGCCACATCGCCTTGCCGCTACACATCGGTAATGGGATTCAAGAAGGTTCGACAATAAAAAGGTGAGTGACCAGTGAAGCTGGTTTGATCAACAAGAAAATGGAGGTGTCGGTTAAGGTGGTTTACAGCATCGCATCCAATGTATCATAACTTACATATAGAATACCCTTTCAAGCGGTATATGTATATTGAATAAGTTAATACAAACATTGAGGTTTTTGTAATCAAAATTAACGATTACACAAACATAACAGCATGTGGTTAGAAAGGGTTCAAAGGTCATCATAGTAAACTTTTATTTATTGATTGATTCTAGTAATTTAGTTATTGTTTTTAGGATCGGTTAGGTCTTGTGACCTTTTACATTAAATGGAACTATGCTACTATAATGTAACATTATAGTATGTGCTCTATATTGACTTGATATTATGTTATAACATTATGAAATAATTGTCTCTTAAATTTTAACTTAAAAAAAATAATTTCTTAATAAATAAGTTTTATCTATTTTTGAATAATAAATTAAAAGTAAATTTTTAATATTAATATTATTAGTCAATTTAACAACTCCTTTTATTGGGCGTAGAGGATATCGACAACTCAATATGGAAAAATGTTACGACATAACACTATATTTAAAAACAACAAACTAATATTTCGATTAAGGAATTCAAAATAGTAAAAAAAAAAATTCAACCTATGTAATAAATAAAAGTATTCATTTTTTATCTTGATTTTATATCAATATTATATAGAAATAAGATAGTTTAAAGCAAAGATGAAAAAATCGCGATTTTTTCAAAAAATCGCGAGTTTTTCGGGTTGCCGATTATATCGGCGATAATTTCGACGATTTTTTGAAATTATCGTTAGTGTGATATTATCGCGATAATTACGAAAAAATCGAGATTATTTTGGTAAAAATCATGGGCCCATCAAATAGCAACCCTATAAGTTCAAAAATCGATTTTTTTTTTTGTCATTTTTGCAGCCCTCTCATTTTCCTGACACACCCTGTTGGCAGTTCATGGTAATGTTAAATTCCTTTTCATTTCCTTTATTTTTCATTTTCATCCTTTTACTTAAATTTTTAACATTACCATGAAATGACTCAGGATGTTTAAGAGTGGTTTCGACCTCATTGGATTTCATATGGAGAAACTAAAATTTTAGATTTCACTCAAAATTCAGCAGACTTAATGGTTTTCAGGGTTTCATGGTTTGGGGATTTGCATTGTTTCCATTTGATTCTATTATGTGTAAGGGTATGAGATTGGCATTTGATCAAGCGTATGAAGTCCTTTAAGAACCTTGATGTTGGTGGCATTGATTGTTGAACTTTGTTGATGTTGGTGGTATTGATTGTTGAACTCCCCTACTGTGGCCTTAACAAGAATGTACCCTTCACTCAAAGGAAAACAACTAGTTAGGCATGTTAATCTTTTTCTACCGCATTTTAAGGTTGAGCAATCCAAGTCTGAAGACTTTGAGCTAGATGATGTTTATGTATCTGTTGTTGATGATCCCATTTCTAGTAGCGATGAATCAATGATGAGTTTCATGAGGAGGAGGAGAAGGAGCAACAATAGGAGGAGGAGGAGAAACAATAGGAGGAGGAGATGACACCACCTACCCCTGCTACCGTTAGAGGACGTGGTTTACCTCCTTTAGCTCCTATTGCTTCAGGATCTAGAGCACAACAGAGTCCATTGCCAGCCCCGCCAACTTCTTCGTCTAGAGGGAAAGTTGTTACATTTTCTCGCAAGAGGGGCAGAGGAAATCAGTAGTATAGGTTATTTGGTGCATTCCTTTGTATATAACATTATGACTCATGATATGAGATACATTATTATATTTCTTGTTGATATTTTGAGGTTGAGTTGAGACTCAGGACTTAGTATTCAGGACAGGATTCAGTTTTATGTGTGATGTAGCACTAGACATGATATTACACATCTTATATATTAGTTTTTTTCATATTTATGTGTCAATGCATTTATTTTATGTTGTAGATGCTTTAGATATTAAAAAATTTGAAAAAAAATGAATATTTTTGTATGTGCCGATTTTTTCCCGATTTTTACGATTTTTTCCTGATTTTTACGATTTTTTCCGATTTTTTCCCCTCGACGATAATATCCTGATCACGATTTTTTCATCTTTGGTTTAAAGTAAAAAAAAAATTATTTTTTAGTATGAGAAAATATGTAATTTTGATTAAAAATAATATTATCTAGATATTGCATATATATATATATATATATATATATATATTCTTAAAATAAAACATCTATAGAGAAAAATAAAGTAATTTAAATTGAGTTTTTTTCTTATATCATTATTTCTAATTATCAAGAATATGTATAATTTATTTCACTTTTAATATAGAGTTGATATATAATATTTTAATATATAAAAATTTTAAAATATTAGTAAGAGAATTTTTTTTATATGAGTTATAAATGAAATACCTAAATGTATATGTTGAGTAAACATTTTATCATCAAACATATAGTGACAAAAAGTGATAAAATTCATATTTTAATAATAGGTACCTTAGATTTGTAAATTTATTATGGATTTGACATGTAAAATTTTAAAAAATAATAATAAAAAAAGTAATTAGATTTATGCATACATGAAGAAAAATATTAGTAACTCATATATATATAAAGACATGTTTTTTATTTTAAAATATGATGACAATCTATTAAAATTTTAATATGGAGAATGTGACTCATAAATTAAATATTTCAATGTCCACTTCATGTTTATACTACATAAAATAAGTGAAAGTAAAGCATTTCTTATAATTAAAAAAAAATTATGAATATGTTGCTAAAAACCAACATAAATCTATTTTAACTCTAGATTTTCCTAAAACTAATCAAATCTTTTTATAAGCAAATTTTTCTTCAAATTTTACACTTAGAAAAAAGTTTTCATTTTGAGAAATTATTATTATTATTAATAACATATCATATAATTAATAATTTTTAATTTAAAAATTTAAGTATAAATTTAACTTAAGATTAATTTATATTTTTTATTTAAAAATTTACTCATATGTTTTCAAATTTGAATCATATAAATCTAGCCTTGACTACATATTTTAGAATATTTGTATTAGTATTCACAAATTAATTATTGAGATTTATCTCAAAAGTAGTTATATCCTTTCTACTACTTTAATTAAAATTGTTTATTTAATTAAAAATTGACAGATTAACATGTATCATATGAAAATCAATTATGATTTTTTGGGCATGTGGTAGTCGTAATACATGGTATTGTACTAGTTAAGAATCATCATGATGATCTAACATGAGATAAGAGAGATCAAATTTCTTCATGTGAAATTTTTTTTGAAGTGCCAAATACAATGAGTTATTTTTCATTGTTTAAATTGTATTTTTGAATGTTAAATAAAGTATATATGAGAGTAAATAAAAATTTTAACCATAAAAAACTTATTTTTGTATATATAGATATATATGAAGTCGGGTGTTATTTTTTATTGTTTAAATTGTATTTTTGAATGCTAAATAGAGTATATATAGGACCAAATAAAAATATTAAGAATATAATACTTATTTTTTTCCTATATATATATGAAGTTGATATAGACATAAATTAGTTAACATAGATCTTCAAATAATTTATTTAAATCTCTTGTTGAAATATTTGAAAAATATAAGGTTTTCATGCTTCTTCTTTTTTTACTTTTAATTACTTTACAACATATTCATTGTTTTTTAGAATTATAACGGACATCTTTTTTATTTGCACCATAATTTTTATTTTTTATTTTTATTTTAAAGAAGCACTAATGGATGGACAAATTTACACATCCCTCATACTGGATTGTAGAATAAGTCTCTCAATCAATAATAATAATTAGTTATTTTTTATATTTGTTATAATTTTAACTTAATAAATATAATTGTTTATTATTTATCAATTATTTAATTTATAGATTTAAAAAAAAATTAATTATTATTTTTTAATTTAATGATATCTATATATAATCCTATGTCCGTTAAAACTAAACCATAAACTATCCATCTTAGAAGACTAAAATGTAAAACATCCATAAAATAAATTGAACATGTAATAAGTAAAATATATGTCCCATAATACTACATTGTAAAACATTTTTGACCCAATAAATCATTTAATGTATATTTGTTTTTTTATTAGACATTTGGTTTCTTTCTTAGTACAAATAGTTGAAATTCAAATTCAAATGGTTAGGATTATGATTTACCACCTCACCCACCCAGATTCAAGTCTGGAGAAGCATTTTTATTGATTAAGAGAAACCTCAAAGAAGTTTCTCATACTTAAGAGGAGAAACGTCAATGAATATAGGCCCGAAAGAGCTTTCACTCCAGGGAGTGGTCAATAAAATTTGTCATTGATTCTTTCATGTAAAAGAAAATCAAACATTTACATTTCATCGTACAACCATTCCTTGATGATAGGTTGGAATATAAATATAATTTTTGAATGTTAGTGGAAATAATATCAAACCTAAATTTTCAACACTCCCGAGTCTTGTCACGTTGGTGTCAATGATTGAATTTGAAGGGCTTATTTTAATTTCAATTAGAAGGGTATATATTCATGTGGCACCTCCGCAATGAAAAGCTTTAAAAAAAATACATTTCAATTGACAAAATTACATTATCTGTACATTTCATTTTCAATCAAATTTATTTCTATAAAAATAATTTAAGTTCTGAAAACTTGTATATATATTTTTTGTTTTTAGAAATGTTTACAGTGGATGGTATGATTTTGTTAGTATAACATTGAACTAAAAAAAAAGGTTTACTAGCTTGAAAACTCACCAAAAATTAATGAAGTCATCCATTAGGTAGCAAGCTTAGCAAAACACAATCAAAACATAAGGAAATTCTATTTAGAATTTAATTCAAAGTAGAATAAAGAAATTTAGGATTTGGTTCAAGCTAAAATTTTTAGTGAAAAGAAAAGTGGTTTAAACAAATAAATATATTAAAGTAGTGTTACTAAATTTTTTTTTTTTTTAAGATTCCATAACAAATATTCTACTTTTCATTTATAAATATATCATGGATTTTTTAAAGGTTCTCATAGTAAAGTTAAGTGTGGAATAACTGAAGAAAAAAATTAAATGAAAATCTTTCAAGATTTATTTGACAATATTTTTCATCTATAAAATTCAACATATTCACAAGTATTCCTCTACAAGCCTTTTACACCTACACATAAATATGTGAGTTCATTTAATTTAAATTGATTCAGAATATAAGAATTGCAATAAAATGTAATTATCTAGTTGTAATTTACATCTCAAAAATTACTGTAAAATTCTAGCAAAAAAAACAGAAGGTGAGGCAGTTAGACTTCACCCAACCCACAGAAAACACCAAAGTTAACACTCTAATGCAATCACTAACTACGCCCCACTTCCAAATCTTTTCCGGTAGTGTTTTGGTATAATTTGAAAACTAAAAATGATAATAACCCCACTATTAAAAACTGCCCTCTTACCCTAATTATTGATTTTTGAATCTCTCCATACTATAGCAATTGCACAATCTACCTTACAATTTGGTCCAGGTTATCACAATTGCACCATCTGAACAATAGAGTATTCAAATCGAATCATTCTTTTTTTCACAAAATTATGAGCTAGGGAATTCAAAATAGGGCAATTCAGTGACCACATAGGCAACCCCTCTCTTGACACAGTGAATAAATTCCTACACGCTTCAACTAAAACAATGCATTCGGCACTTGACAGGCTCAAAATTTTCTATAGATATGAAGGTAGTGTCTAGAGACAACATAAATTCCAGTGAGCAATGAATGAACAATAGTCATAATGAGACTTCGTAGCCTCTGAAACCATAAAGGGTTCGGCCCTACCATTTTAGGGAGTAAACAACATCCATGGCTATCACAATCTTCCTCCTGGCATGCTCTGTGCATGTCACAACATCTCTAATCACATTCTCCAAAAAGATCTTCAAAACTCCTCTAGTCTCTTCATATATGAGACTACTGATACACTTGACGCCTCCTCTCCTAGCGAGATGCCTGATGGTAGCCTTGGTGATGCCCTGAATGTTATCCTCGAGAACTTTCCTGTGCCTCTTGGCACCTCCCTTCCCCAAACCCTTTCCTCCCTTTCCACACCCAGAAATATTTCTCGCCACTTGTCGCTGCTTTCAATTGCAATGATAGAATGCAGAATAGTGATGAATGGAAGAAATGTGAGAGGAGAATATATATATCCAGAGACTCTTCCCCACTCACATCTCACTTCTTCAATCCCAATGCCTCTCATCAATGCTCAAAGATCTCGATCCGTTGAACCCCGATTGGTTTCTTGAGAACCGTCGATGAGATTTGATCAATGGCAGCAATCAAATCAAGGATGATTGAATAATTCACCCTCGAATTTGATCAAAGGCGCCAACGCTTGGTAAGGTTTAAAACAACATTCATTGAATTTTAATTTAACTCTTTCCTCAGTTGTTTACCACCAAATGTAAATGCTGAAATCAGATCCAGGAATTTTCAAAAATGTCCCGTAGCCCTTCTGAGGGAATTTTAAAATACTATTTACATTTTTTTTAAAACTCAGAAATATCAAAATTTAAAAAAAAAATTATGGGCAATTTTCTATTAGCATTTCTCTGACATGCTAGAGGCCCCTGGACGGGCTGTGACGTGTTCAATTTTGAACACTGGTTGGTGTGAGAGCGTCATGGATTTCTGACATTGTCTGTTCTCATTCACGTCATCGAAACAATACAGATTGGGTGACAAGTACTCAGCTAAAAGTCTAAATGTCTCAAATGTGAACTATCAGTTTGCATTTGTCAATCAACCACATGTACATAATATTGAATTCAGCAATCAAAGAACAGAACGATATGCTCAGTTGTGCACGTGGGAGTGGGCAGACAGTTCCAAGCTCCAGCTTATTCAATGATCACATTCCTGTTGTCCTATGATACTTGTGATTCAATTACTCCCCTTTCACGTACTTCCGTTCGAATTAGTGGTGGAGGGCATGTGCTCTGCTTTAATTTTATTTTGACCAAACAGAAGTCACTTTGCACCCTCACACATAAAATTGTAAATTCTATTACGATTTGCAGTAAGAATTTTCTTACTCAATTTTAACTAAAATTTGATAGGAACTTCTTGTCATGTAAGTTTTAGGGAATTTGTAGAAATCAAATGTGAGCGTGAATCTATTTATACCTTGAAAAACATATCCCAAAAAACTTAATTGCCAAAAATGTCGGATTTTTTTATAAATCTTTAACACAATATAGACATTTCTTTTTCTCTATAACATAGAGAAATACATTAAGAAGACTGCACATGAAGTATTAATTCAATATACATACACAATGTGGAATGAAACTCTGATTATCATTAACAACCTTTTAGCTAATACATTCTTCAGTGTTTAGAACTAATGTTCTGGATTTCTCTTTCACTCTTCTTCACTGCCTATTCTTCTCTGTCTATTCCCTACTCTTACACTGCACTTCTCTGCTCATACACTATATTGCTACTTCTGTGTGCAAACGGATACACATATATATATGTTAATAATAGGTCATAGCCACAATATTAAATAAAAACTATAATTGTGTCTAAAAACTATGCAAAATGAAACTTATGTCGCCACGGCATTACAAACAATATAACAAAAACATTACAAATATGAACGTGATAGGTTTATCACATGGGCATTCATGTCCTCTGACGTCAGCATCAAACGACGCAATAAGTGAACGGAAAAAGACTTTGCTATGGTTGATCGCATGAAAAAATGTGTGAGCTGACTGGGCTTTAGATTGATGTGATGAAGCGTTATTGGTGCTGGAGGTTGAGTTGTCAATGGTGGGGTCACATTATTGCGCAATTGCGAAGAGTGGTGATGTGAATGTCGAGGCTTGCAATATCATTTGATTGGATGATGGACAGATGATGTGGACTGGCGGGGTCCAGAAGAGGATGATGTGGGAGGTTTTGAATTCAAATGGCATGACGAGGTAAATCAATGCGGTTAGGTGAATAAGTTATGGTGGGGGTTTGTGTGGTTCAGACCACAATTTTGTACATTCGAGGGGTTGCGGCAATGCGGCTATTTGCAGGAGAATTAAACCAAACGTTGAATGCACAAGTTGAGTGCAAGTGTAACACCCCTAGGTTATGTGTTTGAAAGTTAAAACTAGACATTGAACTTTAATCCTAAGGGGAGTGGACCCCAAAGGATAAGTATTTTGTGAATGTAATTAAATATTTAAATTGAGGAAATGAATAAAATGAACTTGTGCAGATTGACCAAAATGAGATTATGAGATCACTTGCTAAATCCATGAGGATGGATAAAGCAAATACTTCCCCACAATCTTTCAAAAAAATCCTTGAAAGAAATTAATTCTAATTTGGATTTTGAGGAAAAATCTAAATTCCCCAGTGATGAGGAAAATAGTTGGGAAGAGGTAAAAAAAAGCTGGAAAATCTGGGAAAAGCATAAAACATCTTTAAAGAATCCCTAAAATGGGAAGCCTAGGCAAACAGGGAGAAAAGCATCCTGATATTCTGGACGCAGAATTAGAAACATGCTTTGGGGAACAACAACTTAAATAAGTTTCTCCTATACAGATTAGAGGTTGATCTGAACTAGGAGGGATCTTAGCTCGGGGTGAATTCTGGAGACAAACGAATTCTACGGTTGGGTGGCTTGGTCATCAAATTAAGTGGTATGTCCAGTTCAGTTATATTTTCTACTTACAAGAATGAGGTGTAAATTTTAAGTTATATGGAATGTGAAAGTATTATATATGCATGATGTGTGTTTGCTATAATATTCCATACATTCAACAGAAATCTTAGCAGAGTTGCCTTCCATTTTTGTACAGTTGTAGGAATCAAATAGATGGGAAAAAATTCATCAGAATCTCTAAACCATAACTGGTCTAAATCTGAGAATACCTGTTTCCCAAGGATGATTTCCAGTTTAACTTTAATCTTCTTCTGTTTCATGAATGAAATCTTAAATCCTAACTATTGAAACAAACAGTCAGATGTCAAATATAATTACTTGGAGTAAGAAGTGAAAAGAGTAGAGTATAAACTATAGAGTCTAAAATTGATAACACCAACTGGACAGAGTTAGAAGATACCAGAGCCAAAATGACAAAAATCTACATATGTTACTAGTATACTCATAAACTCAGTCACAGAGTATACTTCATTACAACATGTGAAAGAAAAAGCGGTATACTTACTACATGTCATAAGTATCTATATGAAATCCAAAGGCATGTAATATACAGATGATTACAGGCCTAAGTAGACTAGCATACTATACATGAGAGTGAATTATAATTATAGAAAACATCTCCAGCAAAACCAAAAATCTAGGGAGATGATAACTGAAATGCTATACATTCATTCTAGCAATAAAATTTACAAATCTGGAAATTCTAACAATTTCATAAGAGGAAAAAGAGTTCCTGTTGGAACAATATAACACCTGTCAGGAATAAAAAATGTAAATTAAATTTACTGAATCACTGTAAATTTGGGAAAAGATGCCAATATATAGAAATATATATAAGAGTAATAATTGAAATAAAACAAAAGCAACAAGGAGATTTATACATAATTGTGGCCACTAGCTTAACTCTCCATGAAAAAATTTAGTGTGATACACAGGAAATGTATATAAACTAATAAACTGGAAAATTGTGAAGCTGATACAAAATCATCAAAAAAAAAAACAATCTCAGTGAAGAAGAATGTCCAGGTCGGCATATACATGTCCGAGGTTGAGCCTCTTATGCACAAGCTAAATAAAATGAGTCGTGCGCATCCCAAGTCAAACACAATATTTAGGGTGGAAGAGTATTATCATACAACTGGAAATTTGTAATAACTACAGTTTCGGAATGAGTCTATAAAAATTTGATAGACTAGTAACACTCAGGGAAACTAACAATTCCACCTAAACGAGATGGAGCAATGAGACTGAAGGATGTTTCTCTCCGTGCAGACATGTACCAACCTGGAATGTAAATGAAGATAAAATCATCATCAATCGGAAAGAGGGCTCTCATAGCTGCTGTCACTAAATGAGTAGAGAATAGGCATTAACTTGAAAAAAAAACGCAAACATGTTAGTAGGACTGTTAATAGAGGAATGTATCCAGACTAGAAAGGGTTACCTGTGAGGGAAAACACCCTCATTCTTTCCAATTTAACTACCACCAAAATCAAGACATAAGATCAACTGAATTGAAAGACAGAGTGTTCACAAATGGAAATAAAAAATAATATGAAATCTCAGGACGTCCTTGCCTGAGAACTATCGCTCAGCCATGAAGAGACGAGCCATGATAATACATCGCCATCCTGAACCTAGCGCTCTAATCACATAAAACAAGCAGAGGAAGACATGCTAAGGAAACCTGCATGTTAATATTACACCTCGTTAATTATAGAATTGATTAGAAGGATGCAGAGATGGTGACTGAACGAAACCAAAGGAAACATGTAAAAATGTTGGGACATGAAATTGATGTGAGGATAAACGAATCCAAATGTGGCTCAACCATAAATGTTATAAAACGAATGACACCAAGTGTAGTGGCATTGCTCGAGACTTCCATAGCGACAGAGGTGTGGTAAGCTCTGGAACGAGTATGGTCTGCAAGGGATAATGTAAGGAGGGCGTGTGAAGTGCATACCTGGTGTAGTTTTCGTCACCTATGCAAGCAGACCTGAATGATAAAAAAAAAAAAAAACCCCATGCGTAAATTCTGTAGCAAACAGAGCCTTGAGGCAAAGAGGTAAACCAACCTAACGAGGGCCAAAGAAACTGGCCCCACACAAAAACAAAAACTTATATAACAACACTTCATTCCAGAAAAACCCTAACGCGGTGAGAAAATCTTAACCATCCACATGGCATGATCTCAAGGAGGGAAGACACGGATCGAAGGGTTGGAAGAGCAATTACGCCAGTCAGTAGACATTCAATTTGACAAGTAAAGCCATTAAATTCAAGACAGTCTGGCCGTATAAATAGAAATTTCCGCATATCCACAGTAGGCTGGCATGGAAAATTCCATATCAACGTGTAGGGATAGCACATGAATGGTATGGGAAGAAACCTATCCCATCCAATACCATGAAACCAAGAAGTAGCGTGGCACCGGTGGTGGTGAAGTAATACCACGTCTCACTTACCTTATCACATAAAATCGGCTCGAGTCAGGATGTCATACGTGGAAGCAAGGAGTACGTTAAATCTCCACATTAAACTCTGATACGACCCATATGTACAGAAATAAATGTGATAATATTAACACAGATCAACAAGGACTTTGAAACTATATCATCATATGGCCATAATGACGATAGAGGCACCAATACAAAAACATGTAACGTAAATCCAACCAATGCTCATAACTCAACTATAGAAAAGAGTACGTTATGGGGTAAAATCTATTCAGTTCCTATGAATATAAATACATAGAAATGTGTTGAATGCCCCAAAGGACAAGAACATTAAAATAAGGTCGGACATGGGTTGGTAAGTGCGACCCTTATAAGGAAGGGATTAATGTTAAATAATTCCACCATGAGTTAATAAAATTACCCTTAGATGAAAATGAATTTAAAATGGAAGGGAAAATATAGTGACGTTGGAGAAAATTTATTATGTGTAAAACAATTGGAATTGAAAAATGCATTAACCATTAACCAGGTCGAGTTCCAAAAGGGATGGTATGACATTCTGTCAAAGTTAATCTTGCACATTTTGGAATGCTAGAAAAAAAAAATTTCGTATAGGAAAAGCGAATGGGAGGTGTGACAAATGGTATCAGAGCCCAAGTTATAAAACTGGGCTATTGACATTGTGCTCACTGTTGCTGTGTGTTCCCTGTATAAATAAATATTGTGGATTTTTTTTATTTTTTTTTACTGATTTGTGTTGTGTAGTGTACAGTGGTGCTGGAATGGCAGAAGGTGAAGAAATTTATGTGGATCTGCGTGATGAGAATAGTACGCTAGATCCCAACGCTCCGGTGATGGCTATGTTGCACAGGTTGCAATGAGAATTGGCTGAGCTGAGAAGCCAGAATGACAGGTTTTCATCAGCCATTAAGGAGCAATAAAAGCTCATCAGAGAGATAACCTCACGGAACAGCCAAGAAGGCGAAGGTTCCGGAAAGAGGAAGACTGATGAGTCGGAGAATGATGATGCTGTTAGGCATCAGTATAAGCAGAAAAAGGAATTACAAGGGGAATTCCAAAAGATCAAACCTCCCTCCTATGATGGGGAGAAGGAGGAAGATGCTGAAGCCTGGTTGCTGAATATGATTAAGTATTTCTAGGTATATGAGTATGAAAGCAATCTGAAGGCTAGATTAGCTGTCTACCAACTACAAGGTAAGGCTATCTTGTGGTGGGAGGAGACAAAAATGGTTCATGCCATTGATGAAAAGACAGTTACCTGGGAAGATTTCCAGGTTAAATTCAAAAACCGCTACCTAAATGAACGTTACTATGATGATAAAGCCAAGGAATTTCATGAGCTTAGACTGGGACAACTCACTATTGATGAATTTGTTACTAAGTTTACAAATCTGTTGAGATATGTACCCTACATAAGGGAAGAAAAGGCAAAGGTACAAAGGTTTCTGAACTGTTTGCCTGCTGTGTACAAGGAGAAAATAGAGTTTGACAACCCAAAAACTATGAACGAAGCTGTTAGGAAAGCTAGATTGTGCTACCAATAGTTCAAAAGCAAAACTGAACATGGAAAAAGTTGGGTCAATAAGAGTGAATTCAAAGGGAAGAAATAGAAACCATCCTATTTGAAGAATTTTGGCCGAGATCATCAGCGGAAAAAGTTTAATAAACCCAAAGAAAGTCAAACTGCTCAATCCGAGGCGGCTTCAAAACAAATAGATGGAGACAGTAAGAAGGAAGGGACAGTCAAAATGAAGGAACCCCTGAAATGTTGGGGATGTGGAGAACCCCATCTGTTGAGAGATTGTCCCCATCGAAACATTCATATGATTATGAGAGATTGAGAAGCCAGTACAGTAAATGACATAGCCAGAAATATACCAACTATCAGTGCAGCCTTGGAAAATCGACAAGCAGAACATCAAGCTACCATGGTGGAAATGGAGGGTAAGATTTCTGACCAATCTGTTACTGTTCTGATTGATCCGAGTGCTTCTTTGAGTTACATTAGTCCAAAAATTGTAGAAAAATGTAATCTTAAAACTGAAAATTTTCAGCAGTCATGGTTGGTACAGCTGGCCACTAGAACTAAGAGAAAGGTAACACATAAATTTCCCTGAACATCAATCAAATTAAATGATTTTCAAATAGAAGTAATTTTGAACATTCTGCCTTTAGGTTCATATGACCTGCTGATAGGAATGGACTGGCTGGAAAAGAAGAAAGCCTTGATGAACTGCTGGGATAAGACTCTGCATTGTGTAGATGAGGAAGGGAAATCTTTTATTCTCAAGGGAAAACCAAAACCTATCTCTGTAAGACAAATATCAGCACTGCAATTATAACGAACAGCTAGGAAAGGGTACCAATTTTATGCAGTACAGGTGGAAGAAACAGAACAGAAAACTGAAGAAAGATCACTGGATGCTGTACCAGTGGTAAGAGAGTTTAAGGAAGTCTTTCCAGATGAGATTCCTCATCTTCCTCCCAAGAGAGAGATTGATTTTTCAATCGATTTGGTGCCAGGAGCAACACCTGTTTCCCGAGCCCCTTATCGAATGAGTCCCCATGAACTTATGGAAATGAAAATGCAATTGCAAGAATTGTTAGATAAAGGTTATATCAGACCGAGTGTGTCTCCTTGGGGAGCACCGGTCCTATTTGTGAAAAAGAAAGATGGAACTTTTAGGATGTGCATTGATTACTGTCAACTGAATAAGTTGACCATAAAAAACAAATACCCCTTGCCCAGAATTGATGATCTTTTTGACCAAGTGAGAGGAGCTTCGGTATTTTCAAAGATTGATTTAAGGACTGGTTATCACCAGCTTAGAATTAAAGAAGAAGACATCAGCAAAACAGCGTTTCGAACCAGGTATGGTCACTACGAATTTGTAGTCCTACCTTTTGGTTTGACAAATGCCCCTGCCACTTTTATGTGCCTAATGAACAGTGTGTTAAATAAGTACTTGGATAAATTTGTACTTGTGTTCATAGATGATATTCTAGTCTACTCAAAAAGTAAGGAGGAACATCAAGAACACTTGAGGATAGTATTGCAAACTCTGAAGGAAAACCAGTTATATGCCAAGTTCAGCAAATGTGAATTTTACAAAGATAAGATCCAATACTTGGGTCATATTATTTATGAACAAGGCCTTGCTGTTGACCCTGAAAAGATAAAAGCTATTAAAGAATGGCCTGTCCCAACTGATGTTTCAGCAGTGAGGTCATTCATGGGGATTGCAGGCTATTATCGTAGATTTGTGGAGAGATTTTCTGCTATAGCTCATCCCATAACCTCATTACAAAGGAAGGGTGTCAAGTTCGAGTGGACTGAAAAATGTCAAAACAGTCTTGACCAACTAAAAAAAAAACTTACTATAGCCCCTATCTTGAAGATTGCAGATCCTGATAAAGAATTTGTTGTATGTACATATGCCTGTAGAGAGGGGTTGGGAGGAGTCCTGTTGCAGGAAAATTTAGTTATTGCCTATGAATCTAGGAAATTGAAGATACATGAATAGAACTATAGTGCATATGATTTAGATTTGGCTGTTGTTATTCATGCCTTGAAAATGTGGCGACACTATCTCCTTGGAAAAAAATTTACATTGATGACTGATCATATTAGTCTCAAATATTTGTTTTCCCAAACTGATTTGAATGCTAGGCAAGCCAGATGGCTGTCTTTTCTAAGTGAATTTGATATGGACATAAAACATATCAAGGGAAAAGAAAATAAAGTTGCTGATGCATTGAGCAGAAATGCTTGTCAGAATATAAACTGCATTGGAAGTAGTGCCCAGATGGATGTAGAAGATTTGGTGAAATAGGCAGCAAACCAAGATCCAAATTATGAGACACTACTGGTGAAACTACAAAAAAGGAGAAGACTGATTTCACTCAAAATCAAAAAGGGCTGATCTGCTACAAAAATAGATTGTATATCCCCAATGTAGAAACTTTAAAAAGGCAGATTTTAGATGAATATCACAAGCATCCATATGCAGGGCATCCTGGATATCAGAAAATGTTAATAGCCTTGAAGAAGAATTTGTTTTGGCCAGGAATGAAAAGAGATGTAGCAGAATATTTAGCTAGATGTATGGAGTGTCAACTAGTTAAAATTGAACATCAGCATCCTGCTAGTCTTCTAAACCCCTTACCAATTGTAGAATGGAAATGGGACACAATTTCCATGGATTTTATAACAGGATTACCCAAACGAAATACCAACATGATTTAGTGATGGTAGTAGTAGACACTTTAACAAAAGCTGCACATTTTGTACCAGTGAAATCTACCTTTGGGACAGCTCAAGTAGCGAATGTGTTCCTGAAGGAGGTAGTAAGACTCCATGGAGTTCCGAAGGTGGTTGTTTCTGACCGAGATGCTAAGTTTACAGCAGCTTTTTGGAAAGGGCTATTTGGAGGGATGGGTACTAAGCTGAATTTTAGTACTGCCTATCACCCTCAGACTGACGGGCAAACCGAAAGAACTAATCAGATTTTGGAGGACATGCTGAGGATGTATGTGATGGATAGGCTAGCAAAGTGGGAAGATTATTTGCACTTAGCTGAATTTTCCTAAAACAACAGCTACCAATCCTCCATCAAAATGAGTCTGTTTGAGGCACTGTATGGAAGAAAGTGTCGTACTCCTTTGAGTTGGAGCCAACCAGAAGATAAACTGATGTTGGGACCAGATGCTTTACAAGAGATGGAAAGAATTGTTAAACGGATACAAAGAAACATTAAGACAACACAAGATTGCCAGAAAACCTATGCTGATAAGAAAAGAGTGCACCGAGAATTTAAAGTGGGGGAGCATGTGTACTTGCGTATTAAACCCAAAAAGAGCACACTTTATGCTGGAAGTTGTGCAAAACTGGCTCTTAGATATTGTGGTCCTTTTGAAGTATTAGAAAGGGTGGGACCAGTGGCTTAGAAGCTGGCCTTACCGCCCCATGTTAGAGTTCATGATGTGTTTCATGTTTCGTTATTAAAAAGATATGTGCATGATGCTTGTCACATAGTTGATTGGGCTGTTGTATAGGTGGAACCAGAAGGGGAATTTCTGCCAGAACCACTTCAAATATTTGAGCGGGAAGAAATTTAATTGAGAAATTGAACAGTAGCAATAGTAAAGGTGCAGTGGAAGCACTTTACTGCTGAAGAAGCTACCTGGGAAAGAGAAGCTGAAATGATGGAAAGATATCCATTTTTCTTTGAAAAATGAACTCTAGTAGTTAAATAATAACACCGAGGACGGTGTTTGCTTTCAGAGTGGGAATATGTAACACCCCTAGTTTATGTGTTTGGAAGTTAAAACTAGACATTGAACTTTAATCCTAAGGGGAGTGGACCCCAAAGGATAAGTATTTTGTGAATGTAATTAAATATTTAAATTGAGGAAATGAATAAAATGAACTTGTGCAGATTGACCAAAATGAGATTATGAGATCACTTGCTAAATCCATGAGGATGGATAAGGAAAATACTTCCCCACAATCTTTCAAAAAAATCCTTGAAAGAAATTAATTCTGATTTGGATTTTTGAGGAAAAATCTAAATTTCCCAATGATGAGGAAAATAGTTGGGAAGAGGTAAAAAAAAGCTGTAAAAGCTAGGAAAAGCATAAAACAGCTTTAAAGAATCCCTAAAATGGGAAGCCTAGGCAAACAAGAAGAAAAGCATCCTGATATTCTGGACGCAAAATTAGAAACATGCTTTGGGGAACAACAGCTTAAATAAGTTGCTCCTAAACAGATTATAGGTTGATCTGAACTAGGAGGGATCTCAGCTCAGGGTGAATTGTGGAGACAAACGAATTCTACGGTTGGGTGGCTTGGTCATCAAATTAAGTGATATGTCCAGTTCAGTTATATTTTCTACTTACAAGATGTAGGTGTAAATTTTAAGTTATATGGAATGTGAAAGTATTATATATGCATGCTGTGTGTTTTCTATAATATTCCATACATTTAACAGAAATCTTAGCAGATTTGCCTTCCATTTCTGTACAGTTGTAGGAATCAAATAGATGGGAAAGAATTCATCAGAATCTCTAAACCATAACTAGTCTAAATCTAAGAATACATGTTTCCCAAGGATGATTTCCAGTTTAACTTTAATCTGCTTCTGTTTCATGAATGAAATCTTAAATCCTAACTATTGAAACAAAGAGTCAGATGTCAAATATAATTACTTGGAGTAAGAAGTGAAAAGAGTAGAGTATAAACTATAGAGTCTAAAATTGATAGCACCAACTGGACAGAGTTAGAAGATACCAGAGCCAAAATGACAAAAATCTGCATATGTTACCAGTATACTCATAAACTCAGTCACAGAGTATACTTCATTACAACATGTGAAAGAAAAAGGGGCATACTTACTACCTGTCATAAGTATCTATATGAAATCCAAAGGCATGTAATATAAAGATGATTACAGGCCTAAGTAGACTAGCATACTATACATGAGAGTGAATTATAATTATAGAAAACATCTCCAGCAAAACCAAAAATCTAGGGAGATGATAATTGAAATGCTATACATTAATTCTAGCAATAAAATTTACATATCTGGAAATTCTAACAATTTCATATGAGGACAGAGAGTTCCTGTAGGAACAATATAACACCTGTTAGGAATAAACAATGCTAAATTAAATTTACTGAATCATTGTAAATTTGGGAAAAGATACCAGTATATAGAAATATACATATAAGAGTAATAATTGAAATAAAACAAAAGCAACAAGGAGATTTATACATAATTGTGGCCACTAGCTTAACTCTCCACGAAACAATTTAGTGTGATACACAGGAAATGTATATAAACTAATAAACTGGAAAATTGTGAAGCTGATACAAAATCATCAAAAAAAAAAACAATCTCAACGAAGAAGAATGTCCAGGTCGGCATATACATGTCCGAGGTCGAGCCTCTTATGCACAAGCTAAATAAAATGATCCGTGTGCATCCCAAATCAAACACAATATTTAGGGTGGAAGAGTATTATCATACAACCAGAAATTTGTAATAACTATAGTTTCAGAATGAGTCTATAAAAATTCAACAGACTAGTAACACTCGGGGAAACTAAAAATTCCACCTAAATGAGATGGAGAAATGAGACTGAAGGATGGTTCTCTCTGTGCAGACATATACCAACCTGGAATGTAAATGAAGATAAAATCATCATCAATAGGAAAGAGGGCTCTCATAGCTGCCGTCACTAAACGAGTAGAGAATAGGCATTACCTGGAAAAAAAATGCAAACATGTTAGTAGGACTGTTAAGAGAGGAATGTATCCAGACTAGAAAGGGTTACCTGTGAGGGAAAAGACCCTCGTTCTTTCCAAGTTAACTGCCACCAAAATCGAGACATAAGATCAACTGAATTGAAAGACAGAGGGTTCACAAATGGAAATAAAAAATAATATAAAATCTCAGGACATCCTTGCCTGAGGACTATCGCTCAGCCATGAAGAGACGAGCCATGATAATACATCGCCATCCTGAACCTAGCGCTCTAATCACATAAAACGAGCAGATGAAGACATGCTAAGGAAACCTGCATGTTAATATTACACCTTGTTAATTATAGAATTGATTAGAAGGACGCAGAGATGGTGACTGAACGAAACTAGAGGAAACATGCAGAAATGTTGGGACATGAAAATGATGTGAGGATAAATGAATCCAAATGTGGCTCAACCATAAACGCTATAAAATGAATGACACCAAGTGTAGTGGCATTTCTCGAGACTTCCATACCGACAGAGGTGTGGTAAGCTCTGGAACGGGTATGGTCTGCAAGGGATAATGAAGGGAGGGCATGTGAACTGCATACCTGGTGTAGTTTCCATCGCCTATGCAAGCAGACCTAAATGATAAAAAAAAAAAAAAAACCCATGCGTAAATTCTGTAGCAAACAGAGCCTCGAGGCAGAGAGGTAAACCAACCCAACGAGGGCCAAAGAAACTGGCCCCACACAAAAACAAAAACTTATATAACAACACTTCATTCCAGAAAAACCCTAACGCAGTGAGACAATATTAACCATCCACATGGCATGATCTCAAGGAGGGAAGACACGGATCGAAGGGTTGGAAGAAAAATTACGCCAGTCAGTAGACATTCAATGTGACAAGTAAAGCCATTAAATTCAAGACAGTCTGGCCGTATAAATAGAAATTGCCGCATATCCACAGTAGGCTAGCATGGCAAATGCCATATCAACGTGTAGGGATAGCACGTGAATGGTATGGGAAGAAACCTATCCCATCCAATACCATGAAACCAAGAAGTAGCGTGGCACCGATTGTGGTGAAGTAATACCACGTCTCACTTACCTTATCACATAAAACTAGCTCGAGTCAGGACGTCATACGTGGAAGCAAGGAGTACGTTCAATATCCACATTAAACTCTGATACGACCCATATGTACAGAAAGAAATGCGATAATATTAACACAGATCAACAAGGACTTTGAAACTATATCATCATATGGCCATAATGACAATAGAGGCACCAATACAAAAACATGTAACATAAATCCAACCAATGCTCATAACTCAACTATAGAAAAGAGTACGTTATGGGGTAAAATCTATTCAGTTCCTGTGAATATAAATACATAGAAATGTGTTGAATGCCCCAAAGGTCAAGAACATTAAAATAAAGGTCGGACATGGGTTGGTAAGTGCGACCCTTATAAGGAAGGGATTAATGTTAAATAATTCCACCATGAGTTAATAAAATTACCCTTAGATGAAAATGAATTTAAAATGGAAGGGAATATATAGTGACGTTGCAGAAAAGTTATTATGTGGAAACCAATTGGAATTGAAAAATGCATTAACCATTAACCAGGTCGAGTTCCAAAATGGATGGTATGACATTCTGTCAAAGTTAATCTTGCACATTTTGGAATGCTAGAAAAAAAAAAATTGGTATAGGAAAAGCGAATGGGAGGTGTGACAGCAAGAAACTTAAAAATTTGCTACTTTTAGAATTTAATTTATGTTTCTCTCGTCCTTCTACTTCAAATCAAAATTGATATCTCTATCATGTTTCCTCAATTTGCAGTTGGGGTTATTTCCAACACTCCCCCTTAATCACAACTACTGCCATCTTGCATTCCTAGACATTTTCTGAGATAATTAAAACTTTTCTACCCCAATGGTTTTGTCAAAATATCTGCAAACTATTCCTCTATTCTACAATGCTGTAAAACAACATCCATTTTTCACCAATTCTCTAATATAATGATACCTTGTATCAATGTTTTTTGTTCTTTTATGAAACACTAAATTCTTGGATAAGACTATTGCTGACTTATTATCACAATAAATTGTTGTGCATTTTACCTATTCATGGCAAAAATCTCTCAACATTCTTCTCATCCATACTGCTTGACATGCTACTGTTGTAGCTGCTACATACTTTGTCTCTGCTATTGATAAAGCCACAATTGGTTGTTTCTTAGAAGCCCGTGAAATGGCTCCTGATCCTAAGTGAAAAATATATCCAGATGTACTTTTCATGTCATCTATACTTCCAGCCCAATCACTATCAGTATATCCAATTAACTCAAAATTTTCAGAAGAGGTGTATAGAATACCATACCCCTTCGTTCCTTTCACATACCTTAGAATTATTTTTGCTTCTTGCCAATGTGTCTCCTTTGGCTTCTCCATGAATCTAGAAATTAAACTTACATCATGCATAATATCAAGCATAGTTTCAGTCAAATACATAAGGCTACCAACTATGCTCTTGTACAAACTTGGATCTACATCCGTGCTCAACTTCAATCCCATCACTCTAGGAGTTATTGCTACCTTGCAATCCTGAATGTTAAATCTTTCCAAAACTTCTTTCACATGTTTTTCTTGAGAAATAAAAATTTTACTTTCATTTTGCTCTAGTTATTTTCCTAAGAAGTATATTAGAAATCCCATATCAGTCATCTCAAATTCTTCTTTCATGACTATCTTAAAATTTTCAATGAGGTAAGCATCATTACTTGTGAATATCACATCATCAACATATAAAACAATAATGAACATCTTACCATATTTTTCTTTGATGTACAGTGTGGGTTCTCCTTCACATTTCTCAAATCCTTTTTCCACTAGATAGGCATCTATTCTACTATACCATGCTCTTGGTGCTTGTTTTAGCCCATATAGAGATTTCTTCAACTTGGATACCTTTTGCTCTAGGCCTTCTTTCGCATAGCCTAGAGGTTGTTCAACATAAATATCTTCCATCAATACTCCATTTAGGAATGTTGATTTCACATCCATTTGATAAAATGTTCATTTATGTTGTGCTACTGGACATCACTGCTCTTACTGTTTCCATTCTTGCAACTGGTGCAAAAGTTTCTTCATAATCTCTTTCTTGTTGTTGCTTGTAGCCTTTGACAACAAGTCTAGCCTTGTGTCTTTCAATATTTCCTTCAACATTACTCTTGGTCTTATAGACTCATTTTACTCCAATTACTTCCTTACCTTTTGGGAGATCAACTAATTCACATGTATTGTTCCTCTCTATTTCATTCATTTCTTCATCCATAGCATCTATCCATTTCTTATATTTTATTGCTTCATAAAAATGAATAGAATCTTCTACATTACAATACAAAGAAAATAAAGAGTTTATACCTTCATTATTTTCCTCTTGCTAATAGATTTCATTTAAGCTTCTAAATCTGGTTCTTCCTTCACTTTGTGAACTTATTCTTGTAGAAGCCTTCAAATATGATCCTTGTGTTGTGCTTAGAGAATCACTTTCATCACTTATCAAGAGTGTTCTCATACCACCTTGTGGTGTCCCTTGTTGTGCTTGTGTTGGTGGAGGAGGTGTTGTCAATGAGGGATTTTTTTCTGCGATTTCTTCCTCATCATCTTCTTGAGACAAATAAGTTTTTACATTCACTATTTTCTCAATGCTTCCATCCCAATCTTCTTCTTCAATGAACTGTACATCTCTGCTTACAACAAAATTCTTGGTGGATAGGTTATAAAATCTGTATGCCTTTGATTCTTCAATGTATCCAAAAAATATGCACTTCTTTCCCTTACTATCCAACTTCTTTCTCAGCTGATCCGGAATGTGTGCATAAGCCGCATAACTGAATATTCTCATTTGGGTGACAAATTGTTTTATGCCACTCCATGCTTCTTCTGGAACTCTATTCATGACACCCTTTGTTGGGCATCTATTCAAAACATATGATGCACAATTTGCAACTTCAACCTAATATTCATTTGGCAAATGTTTTTCCTTCAACATGCTTCTTACCATATCCATGATGGTTATGTTTTTTCTTTTAGTAACTCCATTTTTCTGTGGTGTATACCTTGCTATAAATTGCTTGTGAATTCCAACTCCTTTCTTCAAATCTGCTCCCATTTCAAGAGGAAACATTATGTTACTTGTCATCTTCACTTGTGCAATCCGTTGATTACTTGGTGCTTTATCCATGATGGTACACACATCATCTTCAAAGAATACATTGTATCCTTTTTCAATGACATGTCTAATGCTCAAAAGGTTACACTTCATGCCAGGTATATAGTGTACATTAGATATAGATTTCCTTTCTGCTTTTCTTGTTAAAACACTTACTCTGCCTTTATCCATGACAAAGACTTTGTTGTCTATTCCCAATGTTACTTGATACTTCACATTTTCATCTAATGTGGAAAACATTGACATGTTTCTATTCATATGGTTGCTACATCCTGAATCTAGAAACCATATATCTTCATTCTTCTCTTCATCCATATTACATGCTAGAAACAAATTTTCGTGATTCTTAGTTTCTTTAGTAAAGTTAGCACTGGGTCTATTATCCATGTCACTCTGTTTCTTTCTACATTCATTGGCATAGCACCCATACTTCTTACAGTAATGACATTGGAGTTGGGATTTATCATACCTTTGTCCACGTGTTTGATTTTGTGCTCCTTGTTGGCTACTGCCTTGACTTTGATTCTAATTTTGGTTGCTTCCCCTTCCACTTATACTTACAGGTTGTTTCTTCCTCCTATGTTTTAGCTTCTGCCTCTACCTCTTCCTCAATAGTTTGACCTTCCTTGACCTCTTCCTCTTCCAAAGGACATCTGGGTCTTGAAGACATGCTCTAAAGATGAGTTTTCTATTCTTTTCAACCTTTCTTCACGTGTCATCAAAGATGCATGAAGCTCATCAACTGTAAATCTTGAGAGATCCTTTGTCTCTTTAATAGTAGTGACTATCACATTGAATCTTATGGGTAAACTTCTCAATATTTTCTCCAATATTTTTCTCTCTTCTATTGTCTCTCCATGAGATCTCATTTAGGTAACCAACCCAATCGACTGTGTGAAGAATGAGTCGAAGCTATTAGACTCTTTCATGCAAATAACTTCAAACTCTCTTCTCATTACTTGAAGCTTTTTTATCCTTACTTTCTCCATACCTTGATAGGTTGTTTGGAGGGTACCCCATGCCTCCTTAGACTTCTTTGCTACTGCAATTCTTGGGAATATAAATTCATGCATTACTTGATAGAGATAGAAGAGGGATTTTCAGTCATTCTTCTTATTATTCTTCATAAAATCCTTTTCTGCCAGTGTTAAGGCATTATAATCATTTGCATCAGCTAGTTCTTCAAATCCATCTTCAACTAGTTCCCATAAGTCTTGAGATGAAAATGGGGCTCTCATTGTGATTTCCCAATAATCATAGTTCTTCCCATTGAACTATGGGAGTTGAGTATTTCCCATACTCATGCTTATGCTAGTTCCTGCCATTCTTTACTATGCAGAACTATAAATCTTGACTGTGTAACTTAAATAAAACTTTCTCACTACTGGAAAGGTAAAATATGACTCTTAACACTCCTTTTTATAGCTCTCTGGATTGTATTTTTAAATAAGCAGTAACTCTACTGTATCTTTTGAACAAATAGTAAATATTACTATGTAAATACCTGACTTGCTGTAAACCTTCACCTTGCTGGAGAAATGCTTCAACGGTCTTCTTCTCCTTTAGATTCTTCAACAACTGCTGAGAGCCTGGACTAGTTGTGATACCATGTTGGATTTTCTGATAAATATTTAACACAATACAGAGGAATTTATTTTCCACTATAACACAGAGAAATACATTAACATGAATGCAGATGGAGCATTAATTCAATACACAAACATAGTGTGGAGTGAAACTCTGTTTTTCATTAAAAAACTTTCAACTAATACATTATTCAGTCTTCAGAACTGTCATTCTAGATTTCCCTTTCACTCTGCTCCACTTTCTATTCTTATCAGTCTATTCACTACTCTCACACTACACTTCTCTTCTCATATACTATATTGCTACTTTCGTGTGCAAACGGATACACGCACACACACACACACACACACACACACACACACATATATATATATATATGTTTACAATAGGTCATAGCCACAATATTAAATAAAAACTATAACCTAAGCCTATAAACTATACGAAATTAAAATTATGTCATCGCGGCATTATAAACCATATAAAAAAAAACATTACAAATATGAACACGATAGGTTTATCACATGGGGATTTGTGTTCCCTGAAGTCAACGTCAAATGATCTGATAAGTGAACGACGAAATACCTCGCGATGGTTTATCGCATCAAAAACTGTGCGAGTTGACTAGGCTTCGGATTGATGCGATGAAGCGCTATTGGCTGCCAGAGGTTCAGTTGTCAGTGATGGGGTTGCACTATCATACGATTGCGAAGAGTGGTGATGTGAGTGTCAACTCTTGCGATATCATTTGATTGGATGATGGACGGATGACGTGGACTGGCGGGGTCCACAAGAGGATGACATGGGAGGCTTTGAATTCAAACAGTATGGCGCAGTAAATCTGTGTGGTTAGGTGAATAAGTTATGGCGGGGGTTTGTGTGGTTTAGACCATGATTTTTTACATCCAAGGGGCTGCGGCAATGCCGCTATTTGTTGGAGAAATAAACCACAAATTTAATGCACAGGTTGAGTTCAAGAAACTTAAAAATTTGTTGCTCCTCAGAAGTTATTTTCTGTTGCACCCGTCCTTCTACTTCAAATCAAAATTGATATCTCAGTCCTATTTCCTCAATTTGCAGTTGGGGTTATTTCCAAAAGAAAATTGTTTGGTCAAATTCCATTAGGAAAAAAAGTCCTTATAATAATTAGACTCATATTTAAGATTTCACAATGTA
The DNA here is from genome assembly GCA_034641835.2 of Pinus albicaulis. Taxonomy (NCBI): domain Eukaryota; kingdom Viridiplantae; phylum Streptophyta; class Pinopsida; order Pinales; family Pinaceae; genus Pinus; species Pinus albicaulis. Next base: position 1,025,432,094 of record CM076570.1, read on the forward strand.
TTCGTAGACCTATTCCTTTCCTTTCCAAGGCGAAAGATGGAAAAATTCAGGGACAACAGCGAGACATACTTGAAAATGTAGAAGAGCCCTCTCTTTGAATATACCACACATAAATTGAGTATCCCGGATGGCTTCGACCTTAATTACTTCGAAATATAAGGTGTTTTTTTCATCACATTATGGAATAAATTTTAATGTTAGAAGCTCCATATTTCGTAATATGTATTCGTAGATAACCCTAAACCCATGAACCTTTGAATTGAGAAAGAACTACTTCAAATAATTAGTGACAGTTAGGAATCTTGTAATTCAAGAGGATATTTTCCGAGTAAATAGACATATTTGGTCAATTGATATGTTCAATATCTTTCTTAGTAGCACAAATCTTTGATTAGAATGCTAGTCCAAATGTCTCTAGCTTACCATTGTGTACAAGAACGTCTTTTAAATAATAGCTTTCATGGAGAAGAGAATTTTATTTTAAATTCTATTATGAAAGAATGTGTATGTTTGTCAATCAGTTTATATTTATTTAATTAATTAATTAATCTATTTATAAAAAAATTTAGTTTCATATATATATATATATATATAATTTTATTTATTTATTTATTTTATTTTTTTATATTTTATAATTTTATTTATTTATTTATTTTTATTCTTCTTTTATTTTTAATTATTTATTTGTTTTTGTTTTTGTTTTTTTATTTTTATTTATTTATTATTCTTTTTTTAATTTTTTTTTAAAGATTTGAATATAAGAAATTAAATTAAATAATAATAATTATTATTATTATACGACTGTTATTTTTTATTTTTTTATAGTCAAACTAGCTGTTATTTGACACAATTTACTTGAATGTGATTTTCACAGAAAGGTTTGAATACTAATTAATATTGACATATATTCACAAATGTGTTAATAATAAAATATAATATATATATATATATATATATATATATATATATATATATATATATATATATATATATTCCTTTAGAATGTGTGATGTACACATTTATTTTTTCAAATCATTTTAAATTTATTGTAAAAGTACCTTTAGTCATCTCTCAAAGTTAATCAATAAAAATTTATATATAATGATGATGAAGAACAAGATACTAATTTTTAAAATATATTATTGATAAAATGTGTTGTAATTTATATAATTATAAATTATAATATTTCAACAATGGAATTTGACTCTAAAATGTTTAGAGAATTAACAGCAAATACAAACTAATCTTACCCTCATGGTCCTTTGAATGAATATGTTTTTTTCAATTAAATAAATTTAATATTTTTTATCATCTTTGCATGTGAAATTTAATTTAAAAGAAGCAATTTATTTTTAAAAAATATATATTTTAAGGGTCTTTTCTAAGCAAGTAAAAAATTAGTGAAAGTTAGGCTAAAAATGTAGGCTAAAAAATTAACAATTGTAACCTGGATTTCCAAAAAAAATTGTGAGATAGCCCTTATTTTAAGCTTTTCCCTCGATATATTATTCATTATCTTAATATGAAAATATCATATGAAAATATAAATTTTAATTTTTAGAAGAATCAAATCTCCAGAGGTGAAAAAATTTCCTCAAGTTTAATTTTGCACTAAAAAAGAGATTAGGATCATGAGAGATTTGATCATTTTGGCTTTTCACCTACAGTTAAGATGGATCTATGCTAATGTATAACATGACAAGATTTTCTCTATATTGACTTGATATTATGTCATAACATCTCTTCCATATTAAATTATATAATTTTCTATTTAAATTTAATGTCATGAAAATAATCATTTTATAATTTCATTAATAAATCATAAATATAAATATATATTATTTACCTTTTAATTATAAATTAAAAACAATTATAATAATAATAATTATTATAATTATTATTATTGTTAGTAGTTGTCAAATTAACAATTATTTTTATTGCACCTCAAGTGCTCTACAACTTAATATAGGAGACATGGTCATTTAATACTACATTTAAATAAAATAAACTCAAATTTTAATTAACAAATTCAAATTAATAATAACAAAAATATTTCAATTTCCAAATTATCTTTACCTCAATTATTTAAAAAAAAACTTTCTAGTAACAATTTTCCTCATATTAAATTTAATAACAATAGTAACCCTATTAATAACCATAGTAATATTAATAATAGGATTGATATTATTATTAATAATATCATTATTAATAACATTATTAAGGATAATAATACAAATAATAATTTTAATATATATTCTTTTTCTTCCCCTTTAAGGAGGACTGTTATTAATATTTCTCTTTTTTCCTTTGATCATCATGTTTATAGTTTATTGGAGAAGGGCCTTAATTATTCTCTTGCTCCTAAAAAAATCACTATTCGAGACATCATTTGTGATATAGAATGCGGGATTAGAGATTTTCGTGATGCTACTAAAGACACCATTAGGCAAGACTGCTCTTTGACCCTTAGAAAAGGTAAGCCGCCTAAGAGCAACACTAGCAAAATGGAGTTTGAGGCTCTTAAATCCTTAAACAATAATCAGGACATTGTCGATCTTAAGGCAGATAGAGGATGTGCTATGGTTATTTTAAACAAGGAGGATTATTGTAATATGATGTTATATCACCTTCTTAATAGTGGAAGCTACAAGAAGCTTGACAAAAATCCCCTTAAAAAAGTGTCTAAAGCAGTTGCTTTGGCAACAAAATCAAGTAGCACTGTGGGCTCCCTTAGTAAAAAACTTATTGAAAGTAACCCCCTCACCCCGAGGATTTATGGTCTTCCTAAGATTCATAAGGATGGTGCTCCCCTTTGCCCCATCTTCAATACCATAGGAGGTACGACTTATTAGCTCGCTTAATTTTTAGCCAGTAAGCTGAAGACCCTCGTGGGTCGCACCGACTCCTTTTTCAAAGACTCTTCCTCCTTTATTAATGAATTAAAAGACATTAAGTTGGATCCAGATGATAGGTTTGTAAGTTTTGATGTTGTATCATTGTATAATTTCATTCCCATTAAGGAAGCCATTGATGTCATCTCTCGAATCACGGATCCTGATACTGCTCATCTCATGGAGATTTGTCTAAACTCGACCTTATTTAGTTTTGAGGGTGAAATCTTTGAACAGACTTGTGGTGTGGCTATAGGTGCCCTGCTTTCCCCTGTGGTTGCTAATATATTCATGGAAGAGTTTGAATTAAAGGCTCTTTCCTCCTCTCTTTTTCAACCTAGGCTTTGGAAAAGGTTTGTTGATGACACTTGTGTGGTGTGGCCCCATAGTAAAGAGAAATTGGACCTTTTCTTCTAGCATATTAATGATCAATATGAATTTATTAAGTTTACCATGGAATTCAAAGTGGATGGTAGCCTACCCTTTCTTGATGTCCTTCTTTCGAGCAATGATGATGGTTCCTTCTCTCATCAAGTATTTAGAAAGCAGACGCATACTGAGCAGTATTTACAGGCGAGTTCTCATCATTTCCTGGCTTAGAAACATGGGGTTCTCAGTACCCTAGTCATAAGAGCCTTTAGAATCTCTGATGTTCACCATTTTGAAGGTGAAAAATCGCATCTCTTTGATGTCTTCTGTAAGAATGGTTATAGCAGGGCTCAATGTCTTAGAGATTTTCAAAAAGTTGAAAAAGGTCCTAGGGTTAAGAAATATCCTTGTGATCGGTTATCTGGAGCTCACCTTCCGTTTATCCAAGGTACTATTGATAAAATCGCTAGGATCTTGAAGAAACATAATGTCTCTTCAACATTCAAGCCTCTCCGCACTATTCAAAGTTCTCTTAGATCAGTTAAAGACCCGATTGGCCCATTGGATGGTAAGGTTGTTTACTTGATTCTGTGTTCCTGTGGGACAACTTATGTAGGTGAAATTGGTCGATCAATTAATCAAATAATTCATGAACATGTTGCTGACCTTAGACATGGTAGATCTCGGTCCTCTGCCTTAGCAGAGCATGCTGAAAAAACAAAGCATCATATTTGTATTGAAGATACTGAGGTTATTGCTAGGATTGACCATTTCCACCACCAAAAGTTGAGAGAAGCCTTGGAAATTGAAAAGAGGCCAGTTAACCTCAACAAAGATGATGGGTGGAGTGTTAGCAGATGCTGGATTCCTGTGCTTCACTCTTAATTTTTTTTTTCTTAATTTGAAAATTTCCTATTTAGTAATATTAAATTATTTAATCAATTATTATTATTATTATTAGTAGTAGTAGTAGTATTTTCTATTAATTTAATTTAATTTTATTTATTATTATTATTATTATTATTATTTATTTATTTTTATTTATAATTTTTTATTTTTATTTTTTATTTTTTAAATTGGAGAACATATAATTTAAGGTTTTATGATAAAAATAATATTAAATTATTTTAAAATATTATTGATTCTAAATTATATAAAAGTATTAATATTAAATTATATTCAAATATAATTAATTGAAAATATTTGAGAATTATAATTAAAAATTAATAAAATATTTGACAAAATCTATTCAATTTCTTTTTCGAGTCAAACTAGCTGTTTTTTCAACGGCTAGTTGGAGCTATCCTTTTCTATTTAAATAGGTTTCTTAATCAGATTTCTTATCTTGTCCTGATGATGAACCACATTAGCTGGTTCGAAACGGTCGACAAAAATTTCTTACATGTGATTTTCACCAAAACTTTCTTATATATATATATATATATATATATATATATATATATATATATATATATATCATCTTTTTTTTCCTAAAAAACTATTAATATGATTGATATCCATATTAGATAACATAATTTTATATTATTATTTTTTGCTAATATTCTTACATTCCATTTTTAAGGAGATATATTTTTTATTTCCTTATTAATATGAGGTTGATAAATAATATTTAAAAAAATATAAATAACTAAGAAACATTTAATATGCGTTATAATCAAATATTTGGATATGTATGCTAAGTAAACTATTTTAAATATTACATAAATAACAATATTACATAAATTGTTATTTGGTTAAAAAAATATTTTCTAATTCAAGCTATGACTATAATTTTTAATTACTTTGATATTTAACATTTTAAAAAATATATATTATTTTTGATATTTAACCTTTTAAAAATATATATATTATTAATAAAAATAATAAAATGTATATATATGAGGAAAAAAATATTAATACATATATATTTTTTTAAGTAGAGAAGAAAGATTTGATATTTAAATTTTTTAAAAATATGGATCATAAAATTATAAATATATAGCGAGAGATGTGTTTCTTATTTTTCAATAAGGGGTATGTATTAACATTTTAGTGTGGAGAATGTGAATTATAAATTAAATATTTTAATGTTAACTAAGTGTTTATACTATACGAAATAATTGTTTGTAAAAATTTTCTTATAGTTAAAACATTTTATTAGTATATTGGTCAAAACCAAGAATCAAATCTCTTGTCCTTCAAATTTTTCTTCAAGTTTTGCACCTATAAAATCAAGTATTTCTTCAAGTTTTTCACTTAGAAAAATGTTTGCATTTTGAACAATTATTATTATTATTATTATTATTATTATATAATAAAATTCATAATTTTAATTTAAAAAATTTCAATATAAATTTAATTTAAAATAAATTTATATTTTTTATTTAAAAATGTATTTGTATTTTATAAAATTTGTTCAATATAAATTTAACCTACACAATATTTTAAAATATTTTTATTTGTATTTTTAAATTAAATATTGAAATTTATTTTCAAAGTAATTATGTCTTTTTTACTCTTTTAATTAAATTGATTAGTTAAAAAAATGTCATATTAACATGAGTCATATTGAAATAAATTATAATGTTTTAACTATATGGTATAAAATGCCCATAGTTAATTAAAATTATTGATACATATTATTTTAAATATAAATATTTACATTTTACATTATTTTTTTCTATAATAATAATAATAATTTAAAATATAATATAATTTAAATATTTTTTAAAATTTAATTTTAATTTTTGCAATCTAAAACAATAAAAAAATTTGTTGTTTAGCAACTATATATATCCTATAATAAGACGCTGTAAAAGATCCATAAGAGAAATTGAATTGTAAAATATATGCCCCGTAGGATACGGGGTGAAACATTTTTACCCAATGATTCGTTTAATGTAAATTTGTTCCTTTCTCTATTTATTGGACATTGGGTAACATCAAGCATTTTCATTTCATCGCACAATCCTTCCTTTATTATAGAACGTTGATGAAAATAATAAATTTGGAATTGAGGAATGTTTATGTAACATAATTTGATAATCTCACAAGGAAATGTAGGGAGTTAAAAAAAAATTATACAAATTACTCATGGTTAATTATCCAAATTACTATCAAATATTTCTCACTAATTATTTGATAAAGTGTTTATCAATTCATAGTGTAACCTTAGTATAATAATAGTAAGTTTCTTAATCATTAACAACCACTATTGTAATACATTAACATAAAATTGTATGATGTAACCTTGTGTTAATTTCATTATTCATGTAGTCATCACATACTTGAGATTATGAACATCACAACAAGAAAGGAAGCAACATTTAATCAATCACATCATTGAACACCAATATACCCTGGAAACCCCGTAGAGTTCAAACCAATGAACCTTTAATTTTATTATTAAACGCTCATGAGGGTGTTCACCCCTCACTCAATGGCTAATAAGGGAGTCCATCCCTTAACCATTGTGTTTGAATATTAAAAATAATGTCATTTAAATACAAATTATATAACTTAAAGCGATTACAATCATTATGATACCATTTACCTGAAATATTCAATCTTTATATCTTTGTGGCTTCATTGTTCCATCAACAGACCAAGTTCCATCAGCTGACCATTCTGCAACTCGCACTCATCTGCATGGACCATCAATTATTTACCTACCACCATGTTAAACACGATCTATCATTTTCATAAGTCACCATCGTTTCATGTCACTGATGTCATCAACAAGCTTTTATAGCATGATTATATAAAGCCTCAATCAATCAATAATCAATATTTAAGTAATCCTTTAACACTTATTCATCTTCATACATGAGATGTGAATACAATATCATAACATACTTTCTTCTAATATCACTACCTTAGTGTAAAGAATTAATTATCAATCATGTCAAAATAATCCCCACATTATTATGACACTTCTAGCATACACTCACATTCGTACAAGACAAATCACTACAATTGTCCAGGAATTCCTTTAATGGAAAATGACACAATGTGCATTCGAGTTACTTAAACTTTAACAAAAGAACCAACCATTCAACAATTACTTTTGGTGCATTAAAATATAATAAATCTAACACAATGAATGTTGCTCATATGCATGCAATGCATAAAGTTTCCAAAATAATTTCCAAAAGAATACTTAACACAATAAAGAAAGAAAACATGTTTCTTTTTCAAGGAAATATAGCATAATAGACATCCAAAAACATAGTTTATTTTCCATAAAACTAATGCAATTAAGAATACAAATACATTCATTATTTTCCAAAGGTTATATCAACATTAGCCATATATATATATATATATATATATATATATATTTCAAGGAAACCAACACATTACTATGGTTTTTGTACATGCAATTTATCTTCTTTCTCAAATAATATTTTTTAATGTAGGTATTATTTCCCACATACAACTGTATATTCTTATTCTTTCCAACGAAATATAATACAAATCTTGCATGCATATACATGATATTACTCTGAAATAAACTAAATAAAGTAAGCACATATAATTTTTCAAAATAAATATAGCTCAATTAGATCTTCTCATCCATGCAAAGAACATAACTTTCTAACGTAATGGCTATTCTTTATACATGCAAGAGCTGATCACAATAGCTCTTCTTTAATGTACCGAACACAAATTCCCTTCTTGGAATTACACACCATTAACTTTTCTTTTCATGTAAACATATACATAATACTTTTTCAAAAGGAAGTTAATATAACTTAGTTTATTTATCTATTTTCTCATGCTTGTCTTTCAAGAAATTATCATAGATAACCATCTTTTATGAACAAAACTAGGAAAGCATAACAAGGTTAACTTAACCTTTTATACACTTAAGTCGAGGACTAGCCATGCAATCTTTTCGAAAGGTTACCCTTTTGAAGAAAGTGTCATAATTAACCTTTATTTTGTACATAAGAACTAGGAAGACCTATTTAAAATAATAACAAAGTTAACGTTATACAGTAAACTATGCAATTAAGTAAAAATACCTAATTTACATCACACAAATAACTTGTTCTTTTACCCACGAGAACATGTAAGTTTTGCAAACTCTTTCAATAGTGAATTTGTTTTAGTCACATCCTAATAAACTAATAAAATTCCCTTTTCTTTCGTATATATAACTCATCCCAATGAAAATGGGAAAAACAATTATATTCTTTACTATTTTCCCATAAATTTTCGAGGAAAAGCTATATAATATATTTTTATTTATTTATATGCACTTATTTCCAAGAAAATGAATTCTTTAATAATGATGCAATCCATACATTTTTCTCAAGATAAAAATTAATGGACATGCTTACCTATGATGAATTCTCTTAATAATAATTTCTATTATGCCATAATACTGCTTAGCAACTCCCAAGGTTGTATCATAGTTGTATTAAAAACCACATTGCTCTATCAATTATCGAGTTATATTACCATGGATTAGAGGATGGCTTACTGTTGGTGGTGGCCACGATGTGGGATCCACTGCTGAGAGGAAAATTGCATACTCTTTTCCTTTAATAAACACTCCCTTCCTTTTCCTTTTCAACCACTATTTTTCCTTTAATAGAAATTCTCATCTTTCCTTTTCAATGAGCGTTTTCGAAGAATCGAGCCTGCTTCCATCTTTGTTTTTATGAGAATGCCATTAACCTTTCTTTTCTCCTCTATTCCGAATGAATGTAGAAAATAATAGTCTGAATTTATAATGGAATATGTGTAACTATTTTCTTGAAAGAGTTCATAGGGTAGTTTCTAACTAAATCAAAATCCTAATGAATTCTTGATTGCAACTGTTGTGGTTAATTATTAAACATGGTAATTAAATAAGAATAGTTACGTAAAAATTGTAAATTCCAACAGTTTGCAGGGGTGTTACATACTCCCCCTCTTAAAGTTAACACCATTATCGATGTTCATCATTATTTCTTTACTCATGGCATGAATCTTAAAACAACGAAAAAGCGACACTTTCCCTTCAAAATGAGGAATTTTATTTCTAAGAAAATACTCATTGGAAAAAACAACAAAGTTTGATCAATATCCATAAGGATTTACAATTGGAAAATAAGCAACTTATGATTTTCACTACCTATCCATTATTCAATTTTATAGAAATAAAACAAAATCTCTATACCAAAATACCATTACTTACCAATTATTCTTAAAATTCATGGTCACTTTTACACAAGCGCTGCAATGGTTTAACAACCCAACAACAAGCACTTTGTAATCTATGATCAAAAAATCCATAATAATAACATTGCTCACAAAATTTTCAGTTAAATTAAATAATTTTAGTTATCAATTATTTACGCAACATGAAGTGACTCTTTAATCACAGTACTTCTACAAGTACTTAGAGAGAACCAATACTCTAGTCACCAAAATTATAAATAACAATACCACATGCACACTATCTTTGCTCCTGCTAATTACATCCACACAGTACTTCAAAAACTACTCAGAGAGCACCTAGCTCTATAATCATACAAATGATCAATCAATGCACCAAGGGCATATTTTCCTTGACCCTGCGAAGACATTCAAAACATTAGTAATACAATAAAAGTAACTTATACTTTCTTTAATTACTTTCTGAGCACTAGGCTTCTTTCCTCTCAATATCTACATAAGATATTTACACAATCATATAAAAATTCATTTTAATACAACAAATAACTGATTAGTTAATTTTTTCTTCTATGACAACCACAATGATAAAAAAAAATTCTCCACCCAACCCATGGGAACTAATTTCCACAACCAAATCAAGTAATTTTCACATCTAGATAGTTTTTTTGGCAGGGACCAGACCAATACCAATCTGTAATTCCACTGGAAAACTAGCTCAAGAATTCCAATGACCACATAAGGTTGAATATAAGATTCGTCTTGGTAGCACCCTACCTATTACTCCAACAGTGTCTCATCTATAAGGAATTTCGGGCCACCTCTAACAGGCTCCAAAATCAATAGAGTTGCCTTAGGTTTTTCCCTTTTCACCATCTTGGCCAATTATTTTCCCTTAATAATATCATCTATCTCTAGGGAGAGGAAATTCAGGAAAAAAATTTCCATCAACCCTTCCGGGAAGGCAACCATCATCAACCAAGGTCGTCTATCCTTTCACAATTGTTCACAACTGTCTGGCATGCTAAATTTCTCTTTTAGCATTCTTTTCCATAGTAAATTACATAATCAACTATATGCACATTATACATAAAGAAAAAGAAACTTTATGTACATCATTCATCATGGTTGCCCCTCAACATGGGTCCAATGATATCTAGATAAACAGGGAACATGAATATCATACATGTGTTATACATTATTATTTCCAAAATAACACAATCATGCACATTATAACATTATACTTTAACATTTATGGTTCCAATTCGCATTGAAATCTTTTACTTTCACATGTTTTATTGTTGCCATTAAACTATCCATGCTTAATATCATCAAGAGTGCTAGTCACAAAAATGCATTTCATAAATAAGCATTATCTTTGGCAATCATTTTAGTTTCAAGCATACGATGATTTCATATTCATATATATATATATATATATTCATTAATGCGTATATGTCAATAATGATGAAGGTAAAAGTGAAAACATTTCCAATTCCCATAGTGTTCTATTACCAATAGACTGACACACATGAATTAATTACCATAATCTCTTGTTCACAACTTTCAATAAGCTTTAATCAAAATCAATTCATTAATATAAGTTTTATCGGTTATTCATGCATCACTAATCAACGCTATTAATAATCTTAATGTAACCATGACATGACTCATTCAATAACTAGCCATTATATTCAAGTCTCAGTACTCGACTCGTTATGTATTTCTAAAATCTAAAAGGCTTCATTCAATTTCATTTTAAAACACTTTATCATCCTCTTCAAGGAAATTCCCCATCTTTTATATTCATGCATTAGTTTCGCACACCATCACTATACACATTCATATTTTTCAATTAGTGCATGGTAACTTTAGTTATGTTCATTAAATGTATGAGTAATATGTCATATACCCAAATGTTAATAGTCAACTCCCACTTTCACTAGTGAGTACTCAGGTTGTTCATTAGTACAACAAAGGTTTTATTGTCTTTTACCCTCAACAAGATTCCAATGTTATGAAAACCATTTTGCAGTAAAATTTATTACTTATTACGTTTCAATGTAGCTAAATACATGAATCACACATATAATTTGAAAAGTAGATTACTGCATATATCAATCAATATGTAGATTGCTAGAATCATAACTTAACTATTTTCCATTAGTAGCATACCTCAATTTATTTTCTCTTAAAAAATTCCAAAGGCATCAGTGCTACAACATTTAGCTTTAATACCACTTGTAACATACCCCGATAACCTCACATGGAAATGAAAGGAGTTAAATTTTTTTATACAAATTACCCACGAGTAACTATCCAAATCATTATTAAATATTCCTCACTAATTATTAGATAGAGTCTTCACTAGTTCATATTGTAATCTTAGTATAAGAATAGTGTTAGGTCCCTATATTACTAGTGTAGTCCCTTATTATATAAGTGTAGACCCCCTTATTGTTATTGTTGTACCCCCGTAACCCCCATATTGTTATTATTGTGCCCTTACATTATTATTGTTAGGTCGGCTAGGATTACATTGTGGCCCCATGGACTCCTATATATAGAAAGGAGGTTTTTTCATTTGTATCATCCAAGAGTTGTTCATTCATATAATGTATTGGAGGTTTCCCCCTCGAAGTGGCTTATTTTTAAGGCGTTGATATCTCATTTCTTCTCTTTTTGGAGCTGGTTTCACAACATTTGGTATTAGAGTTTTGAGATTCTAGGTTTTCGCTACTCCCAATGGGTCAATGTGGCATTTTCGCTATAGCGTTTTCTCTATGAAGGTTCAAAATCTGAAATTTTTAGAGTGCGAAGCCAAAATCCTGAGGAACATCATCACAAAATTTCAGAGCTTGGTTCGCAACATTTTCGGAGATATGATTTGTGAAATCTAGGTCATTTTGCAGGCTCCTAAATTTATCCTAAACAAGTCATCGTGGTATTTTCATAATAAATTTTTTTCTGCGAATGTTCAGAAACTGAAATATTTAGAGTGTGAATCCGTAGTCCTGAGGAACATCGTTGCAAAATTTCAGATATTATTTTGCAATATTTTAAGAGATATGATCTGTGGAAGTTAAAGCTTTTTTAGGCTTCTGAATTTCATCTCAAAGAGGTGATCGTGGGAAAATATTCATAGTTCTCTCTCTGAGCATCGGATTAGAACGCTGTAAAAAGTGGTTGCAAGTACACAGACTTTAGTTTTCAGTCTATCAATTTCAGAGCTAAAGAAGGAAACAGTGACACGTGGCAAGTCGTACAAGTTTGCTCTACTGAACTAGTCCAAAATTGGGTCATTGTGGGAGATTTGACATAACTTTGCCTTGAAGAATCCAAATCAGATCAGACCTATGGCATTTGAAATAAGATTTAGAGGGCTACTACAAGGCTGAATTTTAGATATTTAGAATCTGCAAGTATAGAGATAATTCAATTTCAATATAGAGCTCCACAAAAGCAAGTAAAAGTTCTGTATTTGTTTTTCCGAATTGCATAAGTCTTGTTTCAAGAATCAGTTTGAAGTGATTCCAATGGCATATTGAGCATATATTTCAGTATTGGGTTCTGAAATGCCTCCTAAAAACAATTCAACACCCATTAAGCCCTTAGAAAGCTATACTATGACACACGAAGAGGAAGAATTGCAGTATGAGATATCAAAATTACAATACCAAGTGCAACACATTTCGACCTTACAAAGAGTAACCGAAGATGACATAGATGGTTTAAAAGTAGAAATGGAGGCTAATTTTTATGGTTTGAAGGATCAAATAAAATCTAATATGGATGGTAAAGTAGTGGAATATCACATCGAGCATCAAAAACAAGTTCTCCAACTCTCAAAGGGCAAACCTAACTTTGGTGCAAAATCAAATGAAACAACCGGAAGATCAACATCACATCTAAAGAAGTTCTGAAGCAGTCACATAAACAAGAACTCAACAAGCACAATCAATTTAATATTATCTTAACAAGTGGAAGAACTTTCATGTAGAAGATTCCACATGGGAGGATGAAAATTTTATACAGAAGCATCAAGAAATAATCAAGCGTTGAGGACAACACTTGTTTGAAGGAGAGGGGCATGTTAGGTCCCTATATTACTAGTGTAGTTCCTTATTATGTTAGTGTAGACCCCCTTATTGTTGTTTTTGTACCCGTGTAACCCCCATATTGTTATTATTGTGCCCTTACATTATTATTGTTAGGTCAGCTAGGATTACATTGTGGCCCAACTAGGATTACATTGTGGCGCCATGGACTTCTATATATAGAAAGGAGGTTTTGTCATTTGTATCATCCAAGAATTTTTCATTTATGTAATGTATTAAAGGTTGCCCCCTCTAAGTGGCTTATTTCTAAGGCATTGATATCTCTTTTCTTCTTTTTTTGGAGTTGGTTTCACAACAAATAGTAAGTTGCTTAAACATTAACAACCACTATTGTAGTACATTAACACAAAATTGTATGATGTAACTTTTCATTCATTTCATTATTCATGTATTCATCACATACTTGACATTATGAATATCACAAAAAGAAAGGAATAAACATCATCAATCTGACACAATAATCAATCACATCATTGAACACCAATATACCCTGGAAACCCCGTAGGGTGAAAACCAGCAAACGTTTAATTTTATTATTAAACGCTCGTGAGGGTGTTCACCCCTCACTCAGTGGCTCATAAGGGAGTCCATCCATTAACCATTGTGTTAAAATATTACAAATAATTTCATTTAAATTAAAATTATATAACTGAAATCCATTACAATCATTATGATAACATTTATCCACAATATTCAATATTTATATCTTTGTGTCTTGGTTCTTCCATCGACAGACCAAGTTTCATCAGCAGACCATCCTGCAACTTGCACTCATCTTCATGGACCATCAATTATTTATCTGCCACCATGTTAAACATGATCTATCCTTTTCATAAGTTACCATCGTTTCGTGTCATTGATATCATCAACAACCTTTTATAGCATGATTAGATAAATCTTCAATCAATCAATAATCAATATTTAAGTGATCCTTTAACACTTGTTTATGTGCAAACATGAGATGTGAATACAATATCACAACATTATTTCTTCTAACATCACTACCTTAGTGTAAGTAAGTAATTATCAATCATGTCAAAATAGTTATCACATTATTATGACACTTTTGGCACACACTCACATTCGTACAAACAAAATCACTACAACTGTCCAAGAATTTCTTTAATGGAAAATGACACAATGTGCATTCGAGTTACTCAAACTTTAACAAAAGAACTAGCCCTTCAGCTATTGCTTTTGGTGCATTGAAATATAAGAAAGCTAACACAATGAATGTTGTTCATATGCATGCAATGCATAGAGTTTCCAAAATAATTTCTCAAAAGAATACTGAACACAATAGAGCATGCAAACACATGTTTCCTTTTCGATAAAACTAATACAATAAAGCATACAAATACATGCCTTATTTTCCAAAGGTTATACCAACATTACCCATATATATATATATATATATTTCAAGGAAACCAACACATTCCTATGTTTTTTTCTTCTTTTTCAAAGAATCTTTTCCAATTTAGGTTATCATTTCCAGCATACAACTGTATATTCTTTTTCTTTCCAACGAAATATAATACAAATCTTTCATGCATATACATGATCTTATTATGAAAGAAACTAAATAAAGTAAGCACATATAATTTTTCGAAATAATAGATCTTCTATCCATACAAAGAACATAACTCTCTAACACAATGACTATTCTTTAAGCATGCAAGAGCTTATCACAATGTGTCTTTTTTAATGTACCTAACACAAATTCCCTTCTTGGAATTACACATCATGAACTATTCTTTTCATATAAACATATATATAATTTTTTCTCAAAAATAAGTTAATATAACTTAGTTTCTTTATGTAGTTTCTGTTGCTTTCCTTTCAATAAATTATTATAGATAACCATATTTTATGCAAAAAATTAGGAAACCATAACATGGTTAACTTAACCTTTTATACAGTAAACTAGGAAGACCTTTTTAAAATAATAACAAAGTAAACCTTTTATATAGTAAACCATGCAATTGAGTCAAAATACTCAATATACAACACAAAAATAACTTGTTCTTGTACCTAGCAGAACATGTACCTTTTGCAAACTCTTGCAAAGGAATTAACACAATGGACATATCTTTTACACAGGATAAAGATATTTTTTCCAAAGAAAATCCTACCACTTATGTTATTTATTTGTATAATTTTTAGAAAGTAATTCCATAAGATATTATCTTTGACTGCAATTACACATTTCACCTTAAAAACGAAAATCCAAACTTATTATATCTTCGTATTAAATATTTTCTCATATATTTATTTCATCTTGATATAAGAATAAATTAGAAAATAAGTCACATAAATAATCAATAGTGAATTTGTTTCAGTCACATATTAATAAACCACTGAAATACCCCTTTCTTCCGTATATATAACCTATCCCAAAAAATGAGCAAAATAATTATTATTCTTTACTATTTTCCCATGATGTTTTTTTTTTTAAAAAACTATATGATATATTTTTATTTATTTATATGCACTTCTTTTCAATAAATTTTCCATTCCACACATCAACTGAGTCTTCCGGATGGCTTCGACCTTAATTACATTGAAATATAAGGTGTTGTTTTCATCACATTATGCAATAAATTTTAATGCCAGAAGCTCCATGTTTGGTAAGAACCCATGAAACTTTAAAAATTAGTGACGGTTAGGAATCCTGTAATTCAACAGTAGATTTTCCGGGAAAAAGAGACATTCTTGTCCGATCGATATGTTCTCTATCCCTCTTAGTAGCACAGATCTTTGCTTAGAATCCCAGTCCAAATGGCTCTGGCTAGAAATCAAGTTGGTATTTTTAGCAGAGATCTAGCGTTGTGCGGAGAACGTCTTTTGAATAATGAATTTCATAACTCTAAAATAACATAAAATTAACATTATAAACTTTGAAAGAAAAAACAGTTTTGTATGAGAATAACGCCTCCCTACAATTTTACAATATTACTATTTACAATTTTTTTTTTAAATTCATCAATAAAAAAAATAAATAAATGACATCATTATTTAAAAAATTCAAATTTCACATATTTATAAATAATTTCTATAAATAAAATTTATAGATTTAAAAAGCTGATTCATTTCCTTACATACATCTTTTCACATACATCTTTTTACATCATTTTCAAATTTATTGTAACAATATCTTCAGTCAATTTATTGTAAAAGTACTTGTTAGTCATTTCTCCAAGTTAATAAATAGATTTCTTTTATATATAATGAAGAAAAAAAAGAAAAATATAATGATTTTTTAAATATATTATTAATATAATGCAATCTAATTTATATAATTAAAAATTATAATCTTTCAATAATGGAGTTTCGCACTAAAATGTTTAGAAAATTGAACTCATGATAATTCAACAACAATGATGTTTTAATAAGAAGACAAATTGTGGTGACCTTCATGACCGTTTTAATTAATATTTTATTGAAGTAAATAAATTTAATATTGTTTATAATTTTTGCATGTCAAAATTAATTTAAAAGAAGTAATATCTTTTATAAAAACGTATATTTTAAGGGACTTGTCTAAACAAAATTAATTTAAAAGAAGCAATATCTTTTAAAAAAACATATTGTAGGGATTTGTCTAAACAAACAACAATTAATTTAGTTAGAGTTAGACAATTTTTTTTCAAAAAATGTGAAAATTAGTAATTGAATAATTTTTTCAATACTGGAAATTGATTCAAAATTTTCAAGAACCTTTGACGAACGTTAAAAAATTGACAACTATAATTTAATATAAAAATATCATATGAGAATATAAATTTTACTTTTTAGAAGAATGAAATATCTCTAGGTGAAAACATTTTCTCAAGTTTAATTTGGCAGTCAAAGAAAGATTAACATCATGAGATATTTTTAACTCTTCATCTAGACTTAAGATGAATCTATGCTAACATGAAACATACCAACATGTCCTCTATATTGACTTAATATTATGTCATGACATCTCTTCCATATTGAAATATATAATTGTCTATTTAAATTCTAAGTCAAGAAAATAATCATTTTCTAATTTCATTAATAAATCATAAATATAAATATGTATTCTTTATCTTTTAATTATAAAATGAAAGTATGTTGTTGTTGTTGTTGTCGTTGTCGTCAAATTAAGAATTCTTTTTCTTGCACTTGGAAGTGCTTTACAACTAAATATGAGAGATGTTTTCACTTAACAATATAGTTAAAACCAATAAACTAATATTTTCTTTAACAAATTCATATTAATAATAACAAAAATATTTCAATTTTCACCTTAATTTTACATTCTAACAACCTTCTTACGTAAATTAATACGGTAAATAAATATTACTTTAACGGTTTAATCAAGAAACAGTTGAAATTGAATTCCTGATAACGATCTGTTATACTTTATTTACTTGGGATTTGTAAAGAGGTTATAGGAGAGGCATAGTTGGGAGCTTCAGAAAGAGGACAGACTCTGCTCCTCTAGTTCTTGGAAGGAGATGCCTCCAACATTATACTAAAAATACTTTTATGGAGCCCTTGGTTTGGTTCGCATGCATAGGTTTGGGTGAGATGTGCCCCTGCTTCAAATTCATGGTTGGGAATCCAGCCATAGCTCATGCACTTGGCTTCCACCCTGTCCAACAAGACAATGGAACTGTCGAAAATATGTTAGTGGCCTGAAACATGGCTTTGGTTCGTGTGGCTCGTGTGAATATCGTTCAGCTTGCATGTGAATTGATTTCTGTGTCGAGAATCAAATAAGACATGAGGAGATGGAACTTTATATGAGTGAAAAAGATAAGTAATTCTTTTTCATTTGCTTTTGGTGTTTGATTTAATGATTTTTTTTAAATGATTCTTAAATCTAGAGATTGGTTTCCCAATAATAAATCTCGACTAGATATTTTATTTAATATTCAAGCATTGAACTTGTATACAATGTTTATTATGTATCTTTGTCTAATTTATGCAAGGGTTTTGCTTCTGTTTAGTATGGATTAAGCAAGATATTCTGCAGTATATACGCGTGAAGTTATATCCTCAAAACATTGTTAATTTCTACTTTGGTAATATCCCTTATTACCATGATATTTTTGTCTAAAAGGCAGCTATGCATATAGAAGCTTTATGCTAATTTTTCTTAGTAAAGAATATATTTTTAGGATGAAAATATATCTATCTATAATAATGAAAGATAGGAAATTTTATATATAATAATATTTCTATGTTGTAACACCAAACTTGCCATGCTGTAACACCAAAAAGAGAGATACAACTAATGTATGAACTTTGGTTTATACAGTGTCATTGGTATAGTTAAGATGCGCAATGTTAATATCTTTTGAATGCTAAAATCTATGGATAGTTTCATAAATCCATGAATAGTTTACCATGGTGTTGGTAGAGATTAAGTATTTCATAAAACCATGGGTAGATTACCAGGGTGATTTGTAAATATTAGTTATTTCATAAATCCATGAATAGATTACCATGGTGTTGGTAAAGATAATTTATTACTCAGTTATATTTCTTTAGATGAACAAACTGTGTGATTACTTTTATATTATCATGATTATGATGTTAATTCCTTTTGGGAGAAGATCATGCATAGGCATGCAACATAAGTAATAGCTTTCAATGGAAAGAATATAAATATTTGTAGGTGGGAAAGATAGCATGTGGTGCTAAACTATATTGGAAAGCATTGTTTAGTATAATCTTTGAAAAAGAAGACATGTATTTATATTCTTAATTGCATAATTTTACAAAAATAAAACATATGTTTACATGCTCACTAGCATTGAGATTTCCTTTGGGGAAACCCTTCTAGGAAACTATATGCATTTGCATGCATGGGAGCAACATTTGTTATGTTAGTTTCCATTCGATGCACTAAAATTAATAGCTTAAGGGTAGCTATCTGGAATAAATTTATGTAAATCGCATGCACGAGTATCGTAACTGATGTGTAAGTGTATTATAAAGAAACTCTTAGGAGATGAAGCTATTGTCTTGCACGAATATGTTCTTATGCGATGGAAACATTAGTTAATCTGATTAACTCATAACTAACATATATGCAGTATGTGTTGTTAAGGGGTGAATGTCAAGGTATTTTACTTTCATGTCATGAATATACAAGAGTAGACGGAGAAGCCTCTCTAGTATAGATATATGAAAGGGTTTATTAATACTTTATGAATATTGACATCAATGTGTGTTAAAGGCATCATTAGAAAGGAATAATGGTGACATGTACAAGGAATATTATGCTTATCCTGGTGGCAGGTAAATGATTAATGGTTCATGGAGATGAGTGCGAGTTGCAGGATGGTCCAATGATCGATGGTCCATTGTAGGTACATCTATGCCACCAAGATATGAAGATATGAAGACCAGAGGGTAAATGGTATCATATTTATTGTAATGGCTTTAAGCTAGATATTTCTGTATATTTCCTTGTAAGATTTATAAACAATGGTTAAGGGATGGTCTCCCTTAAAATCCATTGAGTGAGGGCTAATCACCTTCACGATCGTTTAATAATAAATTTAAACGTTTGTTGGTTTTCACCCTACGGGGTTTTCAGGGTATATTGGTGTTCAATGATGTGATTAATTGTTGTCTCAAGATGATGATGTTGATTCCTTTCTTATTGTGATGTTCATAATGCCAAGTATGTGATGACTACATGAATAATGAAATGAGTGGAAGGTTACATTATACAATATTATGTTAATATATTGTAATAGAGGTTGTTAATGGTTAAGGAGCTTACTATTCTTATTCTAAAGTTACAGTGTGAACTAGTAAACATTCTATGTAATGATGAGTAAGGAATATTTAATAGTGAATGGATAGTTACCTATGAGTAACTTGTGTAAAAAAAAAATTAACTCCTTACATTTCCATGTGAAGTTATCGGTGTATGTTACAAGTGGTATCAGAGCTAAAGGTTGCAGCACTGGTGCCTTTGGGATTTGTTAAGTGAAAAGAAATTGAGGTATGTTATAAACTGATTCTAAAGATATCCGAGATGAAGTGCGTGTTTGTGAAGGAAGGCATCGCATCTCTAATCTAGGTTGAATAAAGAGTTTCAAGAGATAAGTATTATTATCTTTCTTTTCTTGAAACAATAGTTATTGCAATTATGGAAAATAAAATACGTACAAAGTAAATAGAAATGAAGTTAGAGTTTCTTTAAAAATGATATATCTTTTCCATGTACGTAAAGACAAACTTACAATGTAAGCTCTTGAAAATATTTCTATTATGTTAATATTTTAGAAATATATTATTCCTAGAGATATGCCATGGTAAAAGTTCAAACTACTATGCTAGTTTTGCTGAGAAGAACCCATGTGACTTCTTGCAAAGATTACTAGTATATATCTTGAAAGGTGTGAGCAGTAGTAAAACATAAATAAGTAAACTTACTTTCCTTTATATATATCTTATTTAAGAAAATATAGGAAGCTTGTTTTCTTTTAAAAGGGATTTCATACCAGTGTGTTAAATGATAAGGAATCCAAGTTCTTTTCTTGAAAATAAATATAGGCTAAAGAGAATAACCTCTTGAATATACTACATTGCTAGATGAATTACATGTACAGAAACTAAAGTAATGTTTTGGTTTCCTTGAAATATATACATGGCTAATGTGGGTATAATATTTTGAGAATAAGGCATGTATTCTTATATTTTATCCCATTAGTTTTATGGAAAATAAAACCATGTTTTGCATGCCTATTATGTTATATGTCCTCGAAGAGGAATCATGCGTTTGCCTACTTGATTATGTTAAATACTCTGTTGGGAAATTAAGATTAGAATCTTTATGCATTATATGCATAGAAACTACAACCAATGTGTTAGCTTTATTCTATTTGCATGCTCCAAAGAAAAAATCTAAAGTGGTGGGTCCTTTGTAAAAGTTTAAGTAGAGCGAATGCACATTGTGTCATTTTCCATTAAAGGAATTTCTGAACAGATATAGTGATTTGTCTTGTACGAATGTGTGCGTGTGTGAACAATGTCATAAAAATGTGGGAGTTATTTGACATGAATTGATAATTACTTACTTACACTAATGTAGAGATGTTAGAAGAAAGCATGTTGTGACATTGTATTCACATCTTATATATGCACATGAATAGGTGTTAGAGGATCACTCAAAGATTGATTATTTATTGATTAAGGCTTTATTTAATCATGCTATAAAATTTTGTCGATGCTGCTAAAAGAAAACATTGTTGTAGAGGAGAAATGTGAATTTCCTGATGGGAATGAGTACTGCAGTAGGGAGAGAAGTTATTCCAATGAAATAAAGATAAGTATTTATTTTATTTTATTTTAATAATTCTATGCATATGCATGTTGATTTCCTTTAAAAAGGAATTGTTATATATGTAAAAAAAATGACATTGCATGATATTAGCTTCTATTCAAAAGAATTCTTAAAAATGTGCATGTTATTATAATATACTTTTTCTGCATAAGAATATGCATATGAGATTAATATGTGTATTATGATTTATCTCTTTAGGAAAGAATGTATAAAAATCATGAAAGAAAAATAGTTACTTTTCATTTGAGCTTGAAAAGAAGTAATTGTTTTTTCATGCAATAAAATTTCTAAAGTTACCATGCACTACTTTAAATGTGTATAGTGATGGTGTGTGAAAGTAATGCATGAATGAAAAATATGAGGAAAGTCCTACTATAAGATGATAGAGTGTTAAAATTAAATTGAATGAAGCCTCTTAATGGATCAAGTTGTGAGACTTAACTATAATGACTAGTGACTGGCTAGTTTTTGCATGAGTCGTCATTATTAGTGGCATGGAATGACTAGTTTTATAGTGACTCGTGTCATGGTTGCATTAAAATTATTAATAGAATTGATTAGTTATGAATGAATAACTAATGGAAGTTATATGCACGAATCGATTTTGACTAAAGCTATTTGAAAGTTGTGACAACTTCATTAAAATTAACTAGTATTAACTAGTTAAAGACAATTTGTTTAATTTTCTTTTATCTTGCAAGAAAAACTTAAATTATTATTGTTGATAAAGCAAATTATTTAATTTTATGAAATCAATTAATGAAAAGAAAATATTTTTAAGCTGATGGTAAAAATGTTTTCAAGAATAGGAGGTGGTTGGGGAAAGTTGGAAAGACAGTTACCTACTCCTCTGAGGATAAAGATGGATCCTAGGGGAGGAGTAGGCGTTCTGTGAAATTGGTAAAAGGGAAGTATTTTCTAGAGCTGGTTGGGACCAGTTGAAAATAGCTTACAACAACCTTTGTAAAACCAGAATTTCTGAGTGTGATTGGATTGGCCATCCAGAGGTCATAGCAGAAAGATCCACTGTCAACCCATGGCACCATCCAGATTCTGGAACTAGGGGGCAAGTGGAGGATGTAATAACCTCCCTTGATGGTTGAGAGGACCACAACTTGAAAGACTAAATTTCGAGATAAGTATAAAGAATTTTTAGTGTGGAAAGATTGACTGTTTGGATGTGAGAAATGACTCGATCCTATGGATTAGGAGGAGAATTTTGTTTACCATTGTGGTTCTCATAGTGGAACAAGTTAAGTAAAAAGTTATGTGTTGTATTAAAATGAAGTTTTATAAGATTGTGTAAATATCCTATGTAGAAATTAATAGAAAAAGAGCTTAGCGCTCGGAAAATGAATTACTAAATGTATAAGTTCATTTATATTATTACTAATTTGTTTGAATGTCTTAGCAAATGCTAGGATATGCCTATGGTGCATTGATTGACCATTGGTACGATTAGAGAGCTAGGTGCTCTTTGAGTACTTTTTGAAGTACTGTGTGGATGTCTTTAGCAGGAGCTAAGACAATGTGCACGTGATGCATTGATGAGAGGGTTGGTTCTCTCTGAGTACTTCTGGAAGTACTTTGATTAAAACATCTCTTTATATTGCAAGAATGTTTGATAGTTGCAAGTATTTTCATTTCATTGAAACTATGTGACTAACATGATTGAATGGTTAGTCATACATTACAAGCTCTTTCCAGGAAGTGTTGATGGGTGTTCAACCATTCTATGAGAGCTTGCGTAAAAGCCATCATTTCTTCCAATAGTAATTGGTAAATAATGGTAAGTTCGTATAGAGATTTTTTTATACTTTTATGAATTGAATAAGGAATAAGCAGTTAGAAATTGAAATGAAATATTCTTTGCGCTATATATGCTTATGAATATGGATAAAAACATTATTGTTTCAATTAATGGCATTTAAGGAAACGAAAGTGTTTCCTTGTGAGGGGAAGGACCCCTTTGGGTTGTTTGTAATATTATATCATGATTATAAGTTTCAATTTCAGTAAGAGAAGCACACCGAGGACGGTGTTCCCTTAAGGGGGGGAGTATGTAACAACCCTCTTACATAAATTAATACGGTAAATAAATATTACTTTAACAGTTTAATCAATAAACAGTTGAAACTGAATTCTTGATAACGACCTGTTATTCTTTATTTACTTGGGATCTGTAAAGAGGTTTTAGGAGAGGCGTAGTTGGGAGCTTCAGAAAGAGGACCGACTCCGCTCCTCTAGTTCTTGGAAGGAGATGCCTCCAATGTTATACCAAAAATATTTTTACGGAGCCCTTGGTTTGGTTCGCATGCATAGGTTTAGGTGAGATGTGCCCGTGCTTCAAATTCATGGTTGAGAATCCAGCCACAGCTCATGCACTTAGCTTCCACCCTTTCCAACAAGACAATGGAACTGTCGAAAATATGTTAGTGTTTCTTGCCTGAAACTTGGTTTTGGTTCATGTGGCTCATGTGAATATCATTCATCTTGCATGTGAATTGATTTCTGTGTCGAGAATCAAATAAGACATGAGGAGATGAAACTTTATATGAGTGAAAAATATAAGTAATTCTTTTTCATTTGTTTTCGGTGTTTGATTTAATGATTTTTTTAAAATGATTGTTAAATCTAGATATTGGTTTCCGAATAATAAATCTCGAGTAGATATTTTATTTAATATTCAAGCACTGAACTTGTATACAATGTTTATTGTGTATCTTTGTCTAATTTATGCAAGGTTTTTGCTTTCGTTTAGCATGGATTAAGCAAGATATTCTCAAGTATATATGCGTGAAGTTATATCTTCAAAACATTGTTACTTTTTACTTTGGTAATATCGCTTATTACTGTGATATTGTTGTCTAAAAGGAAGCTATGCATATAGAAGCTTTATGCTAATTTTTCTTAGTAAAGAATATATTTTTAGGAAGAAAATATATGTATCTGTAATAATGAAAGATAAGAAATTTTATATATAATAATATTTCTATGTTGTAACACCAAACTTGCCATGCTGTAACACCAATAAGAGAGATACAACTAATGTATGAACTTTGGTTTATATGGTGTCATTGGTATAGTTAAGATGCACAATGTTAATATGTTTTTAATGGTAAAATCCATGGATAGTTTCATAAATCCATGAATAGTTTACCATGGTGTTGGTAGAGATTACGTATTTCATAAAACCATGGGTAGATTACCAGGGTGGTTTGTAAATATTAGTTATTTTATAAATCCATGAATAGATTCCCATGGTGTTGGTAAAGATAATTTATTACTCAGTTATATTTATTTAGATGAACAAACTGTGTGATTACTTTTAAATTATCATGATTATGATGTTAATTCCTTTGGGAGAAGATCATGCATAGGCATGCATCATAAGTAGTAACTTTCATTGGAAAGAATATAAATATTTGTAGGTGGGAAAGATAGCATGTGGTGCTAAACTATATTGGAAATCATTGTTTAGTATAATCTTTGAAAAAGAAGACATGTATTTATCTTCTTAACTGCATAATTTTACAAAAAGAAAACATATGTTTACATGCTCACTAGCATTGAGATTTCCTTTTTGGGAAACTCTTCTAGGAAACTATATGCATTTGCATGCAAGGGAGCAACATTTGTTATGTTAGTTACCATTCGATGCACTAAAATTAATAGCTTAAGGGTAGCTATCTAAAATAAATGTATGTAAATCACATGCACGAGTATCGTAACTGATGTATCAGTGTATTATAAAGAAACTCTTGGGAGATGAAGCTATTGTCTTGTAGCAATATGTGCTTATGTGATGGAAACATTAGTTAATGTGATTAACTCATAACTAACATATATGCAGTATATGTTGTTAAGGGGTGAATGTCAAGGTCTTTTACTTTCATGTCATGAATATACAAGAGTAGATGGAGAAGCCTCTCTAGTATAGATATATGAAAGGGTTGATTAATACTTTATGAATATTGACATCAATGTGTGTTGAAGACATCATTAGCAAGGAATAATGGTGACATGTACAAGGAATATTATGCTTATCCTGGTGGCAGGTAAATGATTAATGGTTCATGCATATGAGTGCGAGTTGCAGGATGGTCCAATGATCAATGGTCCATTGTAGGTACATCTATGCCACCAAGATATGAAGATATGAAGACCAGAGGGTAAATGGTATCATATTTATTGTAATGGCTTTAAGCTAGATATTTCTATATATTTCCTTGTAAGATTTATAAATGATGGTTAAGGGATGGTCTCCCTTAAAAGCCATTGAGTGAGGGATGATCACCCTCATGAGCATTTAATTATAAAATTAAACGTTTGCTGGTTTTCACCCTACGGGGTTTCCAGGGTATATTGGTGTTCAATGATGTGATTGATTATTGTGTCAAGATGATGATGTTGACTCATTTCTTGTTATGATTTTCATAATGCCAAGTATGTTATGACTACATGAATAATGAATAATGAAATGAGTGGAAGGTTACATCATACAATATTATGTTAATGTATTGTAATAGAGGTTGTTAATGGTTAAGGAGCTTACTATTCTTATTCTAAAGTTACAGTGTGAACTGGTAAACATTCTATGTACTGATAAGTAAGGAATATTTAATAGTGAATGGATAGTTACCCGTGAGTAACTTGTGTAAAAAAGTTTTTAACTCCTTACATTTCCATGTGAAGTTATCCGTGTATGTTACATACATCAACATATTATATAAAGATAACTGAAAGTAAAAGAAATTACTTTTTATTATGAGGGATATATATATATTTGTGGACATGAACCATCATCATATATAATTTTGGAAAAAAATATTATATTTCAACATCCATATTAAATAACATAATTTTATATTAATTTATATTTACAAAAATAAAGTAATTTAAATTATTTTTTTGCTAATATTATTACTTTTCATTACTAGAGAGACATACTGTTTATTTCATTATTTATATGGAGTTGATATATAATATTTAAAAACTATAAATAGCTAAGAAAAATTTAATATAGGATATAGGGAAAATTTTAAGGATGAAAAATTATCTTGAAGTTAAAAAACATTGGCGAATCTCATGAATCTGTAAGATGTAAATTATAAAAATTTTATTGATGCATTCGTAAAAATATTCTAATTTATAATGATTTTATATGTCCTATCTATATTTTTTTTGGAAAAATCATGGAAAATTAGCCCACCTACTAATATTAGCCCCTAAAATTTTCCATTAATATAAATAAAATATTTAGATATGTATGTTGAGTAAAAGATTTTAAACATTAAATATATTGTTATTTCATTAGAAAGTCTCTCTAATTAAACTTCTGAAAAAAGATTTGTAACTCTTTTAATATATGATATGGATTAGATATGTAACATTTAATAAATATTAATAATAAAATTAGTTAAATATATGTATACAAGAAAAGTTATTAATAACTATCTATATATATGAAAAAGCAAGGATGTGAATTTTCTCGTAATTCAAACATTTTATTAGTATGTTTCTCAAAATCCACAATCAAATCTTTCACATTCAAATCTTTCTTCAAGTTTTGCATTTAGAGAAATGTTTTCATTTAAAGAAATTATTATTATTATTATTATTATTATTATTATTATAAAATTGATCATTTTTATTTAAAAAATATGAATATAAATTTAATTTAAAAAAAATTTATATTTTTTATTTTAAAAAAATTGTATCTTTTTGTTTAATATAAATTTAACCTACAAGAAATGTTTTAGAATATTTTTATTAATATTCATAAATTCAATATTGAAATTTATCTCAAAAATAATTATATTCTTTCTTTTTTTTAATTAAAATAATATCATATTAATATAAGATCATGTGATATTTTAAACATATAGTAAAAAATATCCATAATTAAAAATACTGATACATATTATTTAAAATATCTGTGTTTACATTATATATTATTTTTTTTAAATATTGCTACATATTATTTAAAATATCTGTGTTTACATCCTATATTATTTTTTTAATAATAATAATAGTTTAAAATAAAATATAAGTTAATTATTTGGTATGATTTTTTTTAATTTTAAAACCATGTGTAAAATAAGTAAATGTTAATATAATTGAACTGTAAAGTATCTGCCCCCATAATACTACGCTGTAAAACATTTTTGACCCAATCGCTCGTTTAATCTATATTTGTTCCTTTATTTATTGGACATTGGATAACATCAAACATTTACA
The DNA here is from genome assembly GCA_034641835.2 of Pinus albicaulis. Taxonomy (NCBI): domain Eukaryota; kingdom Viridiplantae; phylum Streptophyta; class Pinopsida; order Pinales; family Pinaceae; genus Pinus; species Pinus albicaulis. The sequence continues at coordinate 1,025,460,212 of CM076570.1, forward strand.
TTTCATCGTACAATCATTCTTTTATGATAGGTTGGGATATAAATATAATTTTGGAACGTTAGTGAAAATAATAATTTTGGAATTGTGGAACGTTGAACTGAAAATAATATTAAACTTAAATTTTCAATATTCCCGATCATTGTTGTGGAATGTTAAAATAGTAATGAAGTTGTTTATTTAGGTAGGGGAATAGTTTGGATGGCAGTTTTTTTTTGCTGGAATTTGGTCAATCAAAATTCAAAAAATCAAGTAGTTGGAGTGTTTGGAATCCATTTTTAATAGTGGAAATGAATTCAGCAAAAAATTCTAGGACATTCAAAATACTGAAGTTTAACAACTGTAAACAAGATTTTCATAAAATCTTTGTCATATTTTTTCAAAATCTTTGTCGGATTCTAAACCTCGAATAAGAACAGAATAAAACCTAAATTTTCAATATTCCCGAGTTTTGTCATTTTGGCGTAAGAGCGTCATGGCTTTCTGACATTGTCCTTTCTGATTCACGTCATCGAAACAGTACAGAAGGGTAACAAGTACTCCGATAAAAGTCTAAATGTTTCAAGTGTTATCAATCAGTTTGCCACACGTATATGATATTGAATTCGGCAATCAATGAGCACTGAGCAGAACGATATGCTCTGCTGTGCACATGGGAGTGGGCAGACAGTTCCAAGCTTGCAGCTTATTCGACGATCACATTCCCGCTGCCCTGTGATACTTGTGATTCAATTACTCCCCTTTCACGTACTTCCGTTCGAATTAGCGGTGGAGTGCATGTGCTCTGCTTTAATTTGATTTTGACCAAACAGAAAGCACATTGCACCCTCTCAAATAATATTCTAAATTCTATTACTATTTGCCGTTCCGGTATATAATCCAAAAAAAAATATAATATTTTATAGTTTTTTCAGAGCATTGAATCCTTTAATGAATTTCTACAGAAAAAAAAACATATCTTAAACAACTTAAATTACCAAAACATGTTTATTCAAATTCCATCCCTAAAAACAAAAACTTATAACAATTAAATTGCTACTTAGGATTTTATATTGGAGTCTTAAACCAATTAAATTACCAAAAAATGTTTACTCAAATTCCATCCCTAAAATCGAAAACTTATAATAATTAACTGCTACTTAAGATTTTACATTTGAGTTATAAACCAATTTCTCTCCTTTCCAAGCGAAATATGGCAAAATTTATTAAGGACGACGCCCAGAAATACTTCACAATGTAGAAGAGTCCTCTCTTTGCATATACCACACATCAACTGAATCTCCCGGATGTCTTCGAGCTTAGTTACTTTGAAATATAAGGTGTTATTTTCATCACAGTATGGAATAAATTTTAACCTCAGAAGATCCATGTTTGGTAAGATGTATTCATAGATAACCCTAGACCCATGAAACTTTGAATTGAAAAAGAACTGCCTTAAAAAATTAGTGACTGTTAGGAATCCTGTAATTCAACAGTAGATTTTCCCGGTAAATAGACATACTTGCCCGATCGTTATGTTCTCTATCCGCCTTCGTAGCATAGATCTTGGCTTAGAATTCCAGTCCAAATAGCTCTAGCTAGAAATCAAAGTCCTTTTTAGCAGAGATGTACCGTTCAAATCCTGCCAGTTCTGATTATTAAATTCAATCTGAATGGCAAAATTGGAAAATCTGTTTGTGTGGCCACGGTGGTTTACACTATGTTGTTTTAGCCTTGGCCACTTTCCATGAAAGTGACAGTAATATTGAAGGGCCTTCGCTGCAATTATTTCATGAAATGATGGGAGAAGAAAAATAGTTATAAAGTAAAATACATTTCCATGAAAGTGACAGTAATCTTGCAGGGCCTTCGCTGCAATTAATTCATGAAATGATGGGAGAAGAAAATTAGGTATAGAGTTACATACATATACCATGTATATGTAAGTTACTTTAGAAACCTTCAATGTATTAAATATTATTAAATTTATTACTATTTTTTATTTAAATGAAGCAAAGCCTATCAACACCTTGACATCCACCAAGTGAGACTTCTTCCCATCTCTAGCATATTACATTAAAGAAAGAATTTCGAAGTCTTTGAAAAGATTTTACTACATGCAATGTTCTTTTATATTTGATAGGCGAAGTTTTTTAATATTATTATGGAAAATTTGCCTGTTTTCCTTCTCTATCGTCTAATTTATTTCTAGACTTTACTAACAAATCTTGTTTTTGAATATTATTATGGAAAATTTGCGTCTTCCTTATCTATCATCTAATTTATTTCTAGACTTTACTAACAAATCTTGTCATGCCTAATTAAGTTTTCTAGCTATACGCCTTTGCATGTCGTTTACAAATTCCATCTACAAAGTAAATCTTGTTGTTGTTCATGGACTTATGTTTCTATTTTCTTGATTCAACACACTTACTCACACTATGTGTTTTTCTCATGCACCTTCATCCCAATCAAAATCTTGACCATATTTCCATTTGCATGGGCCATGGTCTTTGAATTTATATCTATCCGTTGAATGTCTCATTAGACAAAGCTATCTCGTTCATATGCATTCTTATTTTGTCTTAATTTTTAGATCATTTGGAATCAAAAGCTCTAGAAGACAATTCTCAAGCAATCATTTAGTGAAAAGAATGGAATATAACCTCCAATCCATGCAATTTGATCTTCTAGAGTTGTAACTCAAGCATAATCATATAAACTGTAGTCTTACAACAAAAATGGATATGGGGATTGAAATAAGGACTAAAATGCGCTAAACTAAAGATGAAATTACTCATATGAGGAGCAAGTGGAAGAAATCCAACAAGGAAGGGTTCTAATAACTAATTCCTTCAAATATTTTGGAAATTCCGTGTATGAGTCCTAGATACACTACATGATTTGAACATAATGAAACCCTCCTATGGGATAGTTTTCTTGTCGAGAGAGAGTTGTAAAAACTAAATCTAATTAGCATGAAATGATTTATCTTTTTATTACCTCGAAAGTTTTGAAAGATTTACAAATAGAATAGATATAAGATATGTTATACTCTCATAAATTTATATTTAAATATCATATGGGAAAATAATGGTGAACTTGTAATCATGAACTCTTAAAATTATATATTTTTGATGTAACCTAAATCCTAACATATATTTATGATATAGTGAAAGAAAATAAAATAATGAGATGATAAAAATTATAAATAAACAAATACAAAAACAATGTACACATAACTTACCTACTATGAATATCTCAAATCCAAAAAAAATCATTTAATAACAAATTTATTTTTTTCGTTGACATAGATGAAGTGAAACACATTATAAATGAAAGTTTAATTCAACTATTCACATTACAATAAACAATCACCAAACCTTTAAAAAGATTAACACCTTCACCCGCAACCAAGTAAAACTTCTCCTCAACTTTGACATATTACAATAAAAAATCCTCAAAACTTTTAAAAGATTCAACTACATACAATACGATAGACTTAATACCACGGAACATAAATACTAGGTAGTCGAAGCCAACATTTCTTATCTAATTAAGTTTAGATAAGAAACATGTTTTAAACCATTTTTCATTTTAAATAATAAAATCAACATATTTTTTAATATTATTAAAATGTTTTTAAACAACGAATCAAATGATGATTTTAATATTATTAGAAAGTGAAAAATCTAAGGAAGAAGGGAGGAGTGATTACTTTTTCGTATAAGAGGTTTGTGAAATAAAGTTAATATAATTATCAAACAATATTAATATAAGTATTTGTTGTGAGAAAATCTTGTGACATCTTTGATCTTCTTCATTTAGTGGATCTAGGATGTCCAAAATATCATCAAGGAGAAGTTGGCTATTAGTAACATATACAAATTTAGTGCACAATTCCCTAGGGTTTGTTTACTTGTTATCCATTTGGAATCCTACATATGGGTTGAATATCTCCTCTTTCTATTAGAGACAACTAGTAAAAAAAATCAGTTAATTATTTTATTGGTTCAACCTAAAAAGAAAGAAAAAAAATTGGATGGTTTAACAAAACTTTTCCTTCGAGATATGGGAGGTGAGAGTTGGTGCTATACCAAAGCATTTTTCTGTGCTATGGGAGTGATGAAAATTAATTTACAGGGCTTTAATTATGAAGCTCTAGATAGGTTACCAAATCGGTGGTTATAGAAGGCTCAAATACTATCATCAAAATTATACAAGTGTACAAAGAAAAAACTCATTTGGCAATGAAATAAAATTTTGTAAGTGTTACCTTCTCAAATCACAATTACTACACTAATTTATTGGCAACTATGAGGAATCTTTTCAGATATAATTTTTAAATAAAAAATGAAATTTTAAAGAAAATAATAGAACAATATTTAAAATAATAAAGTAAAAATAAAACTACATTGTTTTTTATATTTTTTTTTTTTAAGTTTCATGAGATGTCTAGTATATATACTTTTTAGGTGTAGAATTAAATTATGTATCTTATGACATATTTTTATACAGATCCACACAAAAATTGAAAATCCATGAAAATTTGTTCATCTCCAAAAACACACAATTTTATGTGTTTGAATATTTTTCATGTGGTTCTACTCATAGGTATCTCTAGTGGGTATTTTTTGGATTTAAAATTTAATTCTGCATTGAACTTGTACCTACACCTAATATTTGAGTAAAATTATAAGGTGATGAGATAGAAATACAATTAGAAAAATAAGTTCTTTTCTTTTCATTCGAAACATATTCATGCTTCAGGATGACATCATCATAATGAATCTTATAGTTCTTTTAACATTTACTTTTTTAGTACAATTTTTATTTTTAAAACTATATTTAATATCAAATGTCCCTAATGAATCTTCCTTAATTTCCTAAAAAAATGCATGATTTTAGATCCCGAAATTTGTTTTTTCCTTTTAATTATTTTCCACTCAAACAAATCATTAATATTCCATATGTCCAAACCATTCTCAGCAAATGTCCAAATTCCTCCATGACATCAAGTGGAGAGTGCCATGCCATGGCTAGTTATCAATGCATCATTTATCTCCTATGGAATTCACATAATTATGTCAGGTGGGATAACCTCTTCACCATGTGTAGTGGGAAATTTTGTTTGGTTTTTTGGCTCCATACTCATTAGCTAAATATCCTATGTGTCGTATTTCCTTCAAGTGTTATTCCTCTAGTGTATTTTCACCACTCTTGATGGATTTAAATGGTCTCAGGCCCCGTCATTTCATCCTCCTTCAAATCTACGACATCTATACTTAGATAATTTAGTGTATATTTTCCATGAAGCTTTTGTCTTATGCCTTCTCTCTATTTTGATGTGTTTTATCCCCTACATATCTAGTTTTCTCATCACCTCTCTAGTCTTGTGGCTTTCCTTATGAGATGTTCATCCATGAATTGACTTTCCTCTATTAACTCTCTCAATACCTTCCTTTTCCTCAACCAAATTTTGTTGTAAAGACTCTCCTCCTTCCAATTCTACAAATATTGTAGGTTCTCTTCAAATGATATTAGAATTCAAGAAGCATAATGTTACACTTAATCAATTTAGGTTAATATATGCTACAAAGATCCATGTTCATGACTAATATATGAAAATTATGTTAAACACATTGTGAGCATATGAATAAAAGATCTAAACTTTGAGAAAAGATAAAAAATTGTTAAAACAAAACATTCAAATTCTAGCACCATTATCGTTAACCCAAAATCAATATTCCAATGGTTTCCATGTAATCGTTGAAAAAGACATAGTGAATCAAGAATGAAGAAGTAGTGTAGGACTAGTTAACTCAAGAATATTTCCAAGGAGAACAACATTGGGTAAACATTTTTTTCAAAATTGAAAAATCTAAAATATTTTTTTATGTGTTATAAATAATTTGTACTACAAGATACTTATGTTAAGATCTATACTAGTTGTTTCTTTAATAAACTAAATGGTTTTTAAATGTTAACAAAATAATATTATCTTATGTAATTATCTACTAACCTTTTAAAAGCATTATTTTGATAAAAATCACAATTATTTCGAAAAACAATTAATCCCTTATGGATGGAGGAAGACAATGGAGTATTTTTATTAACTTATAGGAGACATTATAAAATTTTTACTTAGTTTAAGGAAGATTCATATAAATTCCATTAAAATGTACAATATTGAGACGAATAAAGATGGAACTAACCCTCCATCCTTTAGAAACATACTTACAACAACAAGTTTTTTCTATCGCTTATTTATAAAAAAATTAAGTGCAGGACGCCATATCCCTAACTATTTCTATTTAATGATGTCAACGATCAATTCACACATGCTATTTGATCAACCTATTGAAGATACTATAAAATATGTACATAGTTTAAGGATGGTCTATAAAACACCCATTAAAATATACATGGTTGAAACCAATAGAGACAAGGGAAATCTCCATATTTTGGAAGCATACCTATAGTTGTGAGATATTTCTATCACTTGTCTATAATGTTTTCTAAGTATGGGGTTCCATATCCCTCACTATTTATATTAAATTTTGTGAAGGATTGATTCATTCCATATCAGTTGAAGGTAAATTTGAATTATATTTTCATGTATTCTCGAAATCACTCTATTAAGCACATATTCCGTTTGAAATTGCAAGTGGATAGTGTAGGTTATTTTTGCTAGAAAATAGTCTAAGGTTATAAGTTCCAATAGTAGGAGCTTGAATTGATATTTGAGAGGGATATAATAGCATTAATAGACATGGTGCTTCCATTAGGGTAGTTTTGGCATCTAAAATTTCCCTCCTAAGGAAAATATAAAAATAATAGTTCAAATAGTAAAATAGGACTTATGAATTTTTAAAGGAGAATAAATAAAACTAATTTTTTTATTGTATTCAACTTATGTACTTATACATTTTACTCAAATGTCAAGTGTTATAACTATTGGGATTCCCCATAAAACAAGTCCCTACACTTGAAATTTGTGTAAAATTATAAGGAGATAAGTTGAAAATACAATAAAAAATATTTTTCTTCTTTTCCATTCAAAAATAGTTACACCTCGGAATGAAATCATCATATTAAATCTTGTTGGTTATTATAAAGTTGAATTTTTAGTACATTTTTTGTTATGATGTCCATTTTCTACATCAAAATTCCCCTAGTGACTAAAAAATTAGTTTGGAGGTGGGATATTGATAAGGGAAGGGCTTCTCTTCCGAAATAGGAGAAAACATATGTTACTAGATGTTGGGCATGATTCAAATGAAAATCAATATTTTTTTGTCTCTCTTTAACCCTTATTTATTTCTAGTTAAAAAGGGTGTTTTTCATGTGCTCAGTTGAATATATCATCTCAAAGAATAACTCAATAGTCACACATGTATCTTGTATGACACCATATTTTTTCACCACCATTTTGCCTCTCCAGTCAAAAATCTCCCTATTTCATGAACATGTGTAGCATAATATAACATTTCCATGTTTATTTTAACTAATTATTCATATAAACACACACACACACACACACACCTACATGTGTACTCTTTTGCAATATTTGCTTAGGCTCCATACATAGGACATCTTACTGACATGTCTACAAGATCCTATTATGTAAATCTCTCCCACAGGAGCTCATAGCTGCAATGTGATTTACCTATATCCACCTGCTAATAGAATCTACGACCATGTTCTCTTTACCTTTGATGTACTTGATCTTAAAATCATACTCGCTAATCATATCCAACCATCTAGCTTGCCTGAAATTTAGATTTGTCTAGTCAAACAAGTACCTCAACAAATTTTGATCACTAATCAGCACAAAAATCCTACCCAAAAGATAGTTGCTCCACATATGTAGTGCATGTATGACCACTGCTAGCTCAAGGTCATGTGTCAGTTAGTTCTTTTCATGCTCATTCAATTTTTGTGACTCATAGCATACCACTTGTCCATGTTGCATCACAACTCCACCAAGCCCTCTCTTGCAAGCATATGTACATAATACAAATTTTTTATTTGGATTTGTGATATTTAACACTAGATCATGTGTCAAAAAATTATTAAGTTGTTCAAAACTGGCCTTACACCCCTCTGTCCACTCAAAATTATTACCTTTCCTATGCAACGATAAGAAATTTGTGAGAAGTTATTGATGAACCTCTTCTAATAACTTTCCAATCCCACAAAATATCTCACCTCATCTACATATGTAGGAGCTTCCCACTACATGATCGCTCTTACCTTTCCTGGATCCACCGCTATTTCTCCTTGGAGATAACATGTCCCAAGTAATGTACCTCGGTCTAAAAAAAACCTACATTTTCTAAGCCTAGCATACAATTGATGCTCTCTCAACAATATAAAGAATGCTGCCAAATTTTTCGGATGTTCTTCTTCATTCTTAGAATATACTAATACATCATTGATGAATACAATTACAATCTCGTCCAAGTAAGGATGCAACACACTATTCATCAAACACATGAATGTATTTAGAGCATTAGTTAAACCTAATGGAAATACAACAACCTCATAATTGCCATACGTGGTCCAGAAAGTTGTCTTGTAGATGTACTCCTCTTTGATGCGTACCTGATGATATCTTGATTTCAAGTTTGATCTTAGAGAACTGTGCTGCTCCCTTCAGTTGATCAAATAAATCATAAAATTGATTCCTTTTTAAAGGGTACCTATTATTTTCGGTCACTCTGTTCAACTTCCTATAATCAATGCACAATTTGAGGGTGGCATCCTTATTCGTCATGAACAACATTGGTACACCCAAAGGCGATAAACTTATCCTAATGTATCACTTATAAATCATCTCTTTCAACTACAAATTTTACTCTACCAACTCATGTGTGCTCATCCTATAAGGCGCTTTTGACGCTGGTGCCACCCCTGGAACCAACTTAATAGAAAAGTATACCTCCCTAGAGGTGGAAACTCTAAAATACTTGCTTGAAACACATCCTAAAACTATTGTAGAAATGGATACTTGCTCAAAACATCTACATCCTCCACTTCCTTACCTTTTTCACTAGATATATGTACTAAAAAAACACACACTCTTTCTTGTGACTATGCTTTTCCCGCATAGTTGTCGCCATCCTAAATGATGGGGATTTCTTCCTTCCCTGAAAGACTCTTCGTTCCCCATTTTCATCCAAGAACTCAATGGATTTTTCATAACAATCTACCTTGGTCCTGTGAATATATAACCAATCCATACCCAATAACATGATATACGATCCAAACACTAATATTTTCAAGTGTGTTTTTGTATAGATTCCATTTAACTAGAATGCACAAGCTCTTACCCAATTATTAACTTGTTTCTTCATACCTGTATCCAACTATAATAACCAAAACTATGCAATAATTTCTTTTCTCAAACCACACTTATCCACTAGGCCACAATTGATTTAACTATAATTAGATCCAGCATCAGTCAAAATAGATACAACTTGATCACAAATATTACCATCCATCTCAATGATAGAAGTCTGATGATATTCCTTCTTGTTGTCCATAGATGCATAAATCCAAGAAATTCTATGACCAACATCCCTCATTGTCTATGCATCTTGTGCACTATATATTTGGGGTTTTCCACCATTATATAATGGGAAGTCCATATTACGATGATCCTTGCCACATATCCAACACTACAATGGTGCTCTACCATCACCTCTATTATGTTGCTCTCTAGATCTGTTCCCATTTAGATAGAACTTCTTGTAAGAAACCAAATTATCTTTCTCACCTGCATATTGTGATCATTCCCGCTTTGGTGGCCATTTTTCCTTATCTTTATCATTTCCCTTCAAATCACGCTTAGTCTCAACTTTTCATTTTGACTGTTCATACCAATGCTTTATCTTTCAATTGGCCTCCTCTAATGATATAGGCTCATCAAACTCAATCCGATATTTGTATGCTACTAGCATCCCACTGATGAATCTCTAACCCTTGGCCTTTTCCTCCTAGAGGTAAGGAACATATCTCAACAACTCCAAAAACCTACTAGTATACTCATCATCTATTATGGAACCCATATACAACTCATAAAACACATTATATCTAGCATCATAGTACCATTCTGAAAAATAATTCCTCCAAAATAGCTTCTTGAACTCACTAAAAGTCAGCTCCTCCTCATAAATTCCCCTGACATTCTTCACATATTCCCACAAAATGTAAGATTCACCCTTGAGGCTGAATGTAGCTAATATAGCTTTCATGTTTTCTGAATAGTCATGCAATCTGAAGAATTTCCTCATACCAAGGAACCATGCCTCTGCATCCTTTGGTTTCTTCATATATCTGTCAAAGGTAGGTGGATTTCCTTTCTTAAAATAATCCAAAAAATATCCCTTGTTACTCCTTCTGTAAGGATGATAGTGATGGCGATCATGATGCATGTTAGAACCAGAACTAGAGTAGTACCAGTGTCTGTCACTTCTACTATCTAGAGTGTCCAAAAATCTGCCATTTCTAATTGTGTCATATCTACTTGACCTGTAACCACTAGGATACCTAATGCCATATGCAGCATTAGTTCCATGCTACTATCCATAACTGATCCAAAGTGGCCCCTGCCAGTGCAAATCTAAAATGCTCTAAAGGTTTTCTACATTAATTTCTGCTTGTTTTTCTTGTGCCTACATGATTCTGTCATTTTCCACCTTACAACTCCTTATCTCTTCCTTAAAAATTCTCAATGTATCTTCTAAATCACACGAGTGCCCAACACTATTTTTCTCATCAGATTCATAAGGGGAATCTTTATAGTCTACCATATTTTTAGCCATCTTTGATTTCTTCCTGTGAGGCATCTCATGTCATCTTAAACCAAATCACAATAAACCAATGTACCTTAGCATAATTCAGGGAGGATATCTCATCTGCAATATCAACAATTCAGTGTAATGCATGTATATACATCGTCATGATAACATAAATACTTATACCACATGGTATATAAGTGCATACATGTTATTCTATTTAGAGTCCAGTCATCAATGCATGACCATATCAACTACACAATATGACTTCATGCATGACAACCTCAACCCTAAAACTGTACACTTAACACATGTAAGCACCTGACATGTATAACAAGTCATATGCTCATGAAAACACATGCACAACACTAACAACCCTTCCATTCTGAAATAAATTCCACCATGAACAAAACTCTGTAGATTTAACAAGTACATAGACCACAAGTATGAAAAACACATGCACAATCGACATGAATGCATGACGAAAATAATATTGAAAACATCAGAATTTTTTCCAAAGAGAGAACAACCACACTTTGACGCCACTTATAACGTACACTTCCCCTCACATATACCCAAGTAACCAACAAACCATGGTAAACATGAGCTGAGGGAAGTTAAGAGAAGACTCAACCTCCTTGGCGACTTTGAGGAAGTGGAATCAAAGAAGAAAACCATAACACATATTCCTTCTACCTACTACAGGGCCCCCAGAGGCTATCACATCCATCAAGCTGACTTTTCCCTAGGTCCCATTGAATTTTACTGAATAAAACCCTCATAATATCCCTTGATATGGGTATGGCTGCATCTTGGAGGCTCTGGATGCTCCCATGACATAGGCATGCATGCATCTAGGGACCCAATTTTCCAGACATGTGCCTACTCCCGTGAGATTTAAGGAACATTTTAATCCCGGAATCCTGGACACTACCCAAAAATTCCTATATATTTTGGAAATCATTAAACACATAAAGACAATGCCAAATGACCAAAAAATGAGTCGACAACTAGGCCTAACCATCCCTAATTGGGACTGAAATTTTGTCAAACACTTGGAATAAATGAAATCTACAGGTCTAGGATAAAATACAAAGAATTAATGATAGAAAAATATTATGAAACATTACAAGATGGATCACCATCCTTTTCCTTGAACATATATGGCATCAATTAGGTCTTGCCTCCATTATTTTAACAATTACCAGTAAATACATGAAATAACCATGACATGAACTTGTAATTTAAACATGCTTATAACTAGAATAAAACCATAGAAATAACAGTGATATCAAAACCATTAAATCCAAATATTCATAGGTAAAAAATAAATATAACTTAGCTTCCATTAAGCATAGGAAATAACCAAATATGTTCTGGACTTCTAGATATCACCCAACCATAAACATGCATGAGCCAAATCTCTCTTCAGCCAGTCACCCCCATTCCATATTCCAAGCATGAATGTTGGATCTCATGGATGAACCAATACAAAACTCTACCAAGGGAATCCATAGGTTAAACCACCTCCACCCTAACCATATTGTCATCATACAAAACCGGTGCTCCAATCATAACAAAACTGAACTTGGAATGTGATCCAGAATCCATCGCTATCCTTGAGGATTTTTTCTTCTCCATGTCTCTCAGGATTTACTACAATCCCATCCTGTATCACTAGACCCTAAACCAGGACACCACCCCATGGCTTTATAGTTTATTATGCCGAAACTGGTAAAGGGATTCCTATGCATTTGGGCATGAACCTGAGGCCACCTCCACCCCAGATTCTGAAGTGAATCTGGAAATTCCAAAGCTCAAAATAAAGATCAAAATCCAAACACACCATCGCATATGGAAAAAGGAAAGGAAATGCTAAAACCCACTGTCAAAACACAGCAAAACCATGGCACCGATAAGAGGAGAATCGAATATCAATGTGCATATGCCATGCATGTCCAAACCAACTAGGAAATCACACATGCAATATGTTACTTGCAAGTATTCTTGCTAAATCTGCCAAATATTTCTCTTCTTGGCTTTATCCTTGCTTTCCTTTCATTTTCCTTCCTTTATTTCTTTCCTCTTTCTGGGCTCAATGTTGAAATGCTCCAAGAAAACCCTAAGTATCCAAGAGTATGAGAGAGAGAATAATGAGATATCTCCAAAATTGAACAGATAAAATATACCAAGTGATCCTCAAAATATTTTTTATCAACTGGGCATTTATTTTCTTAATTTTCCATTATTTTCCTACATTTTACTTCTCAGATGCAAGATGTGACCTTTTACCTTCCTTTTCTCCTAATTTCCTTTATATTCATAAATAAATGTGCCAAAAATACTTTTTCCCTCTTTAATGCCTTAGCCATTGCCTTTACCAATTTTCCTTTTCCATAAACACATCTCCAATGGTGCGCACTAGGATGTTGTTCCCAACATTCAGCTTGGAATAAATGTCCCTTGACCGTGTTCTTATTTTTTCCTTGATTATATTTTATTACATGAACTGGTTTACTGGTTCTATTACAAAGAGACTCCATCACACCATGGCTATCTATAAATGGAAAGGAAAGGCTAGAAATCACTACCCTACCTGGAAAAACCCATGCCAATGATATCAAGAAAACCAAATACACATGTGCATTTACCATGAATTCAAAAACTAGAAAGGAAATCATACATGAAACTTGATAGTTGCAAGTAATATTGTTGTAACTTCTTGATCTTGCTCTTCCTTACTTGATTTTTTCTTCCCTTTTCCTTCTTTGTCCTTTCTTTCCTTTCCTTGGTCCAATGCTATATTTCTCCAAGAAAACTCTAATTGTGCAAGAGTATGAGAGAGTAGAGATAATAGTGAGAGAGGTCAAAATTAAACTGACTAAAGTTGTGAAATGGTCCTGAGAAGCCTCTTTATCAATGAGACCTATAATTTCTTTAAATTTCCATTATTTTCCTACTCACATGCAACCTGTGACATTTCACATTCCTTTTTCTCTTATTTTCTATTTTTTCATAAATAAAATTACAAGTAGTGTATTTTTACTTTCCAACCCCTTTTCCGTTTCCTTTGTCAATTTCCCTTAGCCATAATAAACCAAATGAACACCCACACTAGGATGTTTTTCCCAACATTCAACTTGGAATACGTGTCTCATGATTATGGTCATATTTTTCCTTGATTAACTTTATTACATGGATTGATTAGAAGGGTTATTACAGAACCCTCCCCTTGAGGGAACACTGTCCTCGATGTTCAATGATACCTACAACCATAAGTAACATTTAAAATCAAAACATATTGCCCATGGAGAATTATAACCTATCTCGTTTCATTATTTACAATGAACATCCCACTAAAAAAGAAAACAAAAAATGACAGCGTAACAATATGACACCCATATTTCTTATTGGAGCTCTATAAGAGGACTCTTTGTGATATTTAATTACATATACATATCCATAGGCATGACCAAAAATAACAACAAAACATATACCAAAACTTCTTTTCCTCAACCGGAAAACAAGGGAGCATACATATCCCTCATATGATAAGCCATCTCCCATGTATCTTCATTAGGCCCAAAGTGGTTCCAATGCACTTTAACATGCTCGATTGCTCGGTTCCATAGCATGAGAATTTTTCTCTGCAAAATACACTGAGGTTTTGACTAGAATTATCCTTCTGGTTCCACCTGCAATATAAAATAATAAATAATATGATCAACATACATTACATATATTTTAAACAATGAAACATCAAAATATCATGGACTTACATTGTCGGAGGCAGTGAAACTCGATAAGCCACTGGTCCAATCATCTCAAGGATCTTGAAAGGCCTGCAATACTGAGTTGCAAGATTTTCACATAACCTAATCCTCAAGGATCACTTCTTGAGATTGATGTGCACAAGTACACATATTCCCCAATATGAAACTCCTTAAATTCCCTATGCTGGTCTACATAAATTTTATTCCTATCTTGTGCTACCTTTACATTCTTCTTGATTTTTTCATTTCCTGTTCCATTTTTACCAACATGTCCAGTCTTATCAATACCATGTTTATTATATCACTCTAGCCGATGGGAGTATTAAAACTACACCCATAAATTTCCTCAAATAGACTCATCCTCAATGAAAAATGATACCCATTGTTGTAAGAGAATGAAACTAGTTGAAGATACTCTCCCAACTTTCATTGATGATGCATAATGTACATCCTCAACGTGTCTTTCAAAATCCTATTGACCCTCTCTATTTTCCATCTATCTATGGGTGATAGGTTGTGTTGAAGGCCAACTATGTAAAAAAACCTACAAATAAATATTTCTAGAACCTAGAGGTTAACGTAGCATTTTGGTCTAACATAACATTCTTCAGTACACCATGCAACCTCACTACATATTTGATAAAGGCATGTACCACATCAATAGCTAAATATGTAGACTTCACCCGAATGAAATGTGCTACCTTTGTCAGTCGGTCCACCACAACCATGATGGAATCATGTTGTCTAGATGTTCCTGGAAACCCTGTAATGAAATCCATAAAATGGAATTCCCATTTACACTTTAGAAATGGAATAGGTTGTATTAGTCCACCCAGATGCTTACACTCTACTTTTACCTATTTAAAATACAAGCATCTTGCAATAAAATCTGCCACTTCCTTCCTCAAATTTGGAAAATAGTAGAATTTCTTGATCGTTGTCAATGTTTTCTGATATACTCGGTGACCTAAATATGACTTAATATTAAATTTCCAAAAGATAATATTATTGAGATCGTTTTTGTTTGGTACATACATCTTGTCCCTAAATATAATCAAACCATCTGCTATGATACGATAGTACACATCCTGATCACCTTTACCCTATTGTAACATGTGCCTAAGCTCCATGTACCTATCATCCTAATGTTATTCCTATAAGATTTGATCCTCTAATGTTTTCTTGTAAGAACTCATAGTTGTAATCTGATTTACCTATATCTCTGTGTTAAGAGCATATGCAACCCTATTCTCCTTCCCTTTAATATACCTTATATCAAAATTGAACTCACTTATTGTGGAAAATCATACGGCTTGCTTGACATTAATATTTTTTTGATTAAATAAGTACCTCAATCCACGTGATCACTCATCAATACAAACCTCTTACCAAGAAGATAGTGTTTCCACATCTTCAATGCATGAAAAAACCATGCTAGCTCAAGATCATGTCTCACATAATTATGCTCGTGCTCTTTCAACTTCCTTGATTCGTAACATACCACCTATCCCTCTTGCATAATGAATCCATCAAGCCCTCTCTTACATGCATTTTTTCACACTACAAATTCGTTATTCGGATTTGTACCCTTTAAAATTGGAGAATTTGTCAACAACTGCTTCAACTTCTCAAAGCTTGCTGCACATTCATATATCCATTCAAATTTGTTACATTTCCTTTGCAATTATGTAATGGGATAGGAAATATGTGAGATTTTCCTGATGAACCTCTTATTAAACCCCATAAATGAAATTATCGCATCGTCATTCCTATGAGCTTCCCATTCCATGATAGCTTTTATCTTTTCTGGGTCCACTGTTATGCCTTCCTTGGAGACAAAATGCCCCAAGTAATGTACCTTTTTCTAAAATAAACTGCATTTGCTAAGCTTGACACACAACTAATTCTCTCTTATCAATCTCAATATTGCATGTAAATGCTCGACATTCTCTTCCTCGTTCTGAGAATATATATATATATATCATCAATGAACATAATGAAAAAATTATCCAGATAAGGACACAACACACTATTCATCAAGCAGATAAAATTAACTAGAGGATTAGTTAAACAAAATGGAACTACCACAAACTCTAATGCACATACCTAGTTCAGAAAGTTGTCTTATAAATTTCCTCTTCTTGGATGTGTACCTAGTGGTATCCTAATCTAAAATCAAACTTTAAGAACATTGTTGCTCCCTTCAAGTGATCAAAGAAGTCATCAATACTTGGCAACCGATACCTACTCTTGATTTTTACCTTATTCAACTTCTTGTAATCAATGCATATCCTCATATTTCCATCTTTCTTCTTCACATACAAAATTGGTGCACCCCATGATGAAACACTTGGTGTAATGTATCCCTTGTCAAGCATTTATTTCAACTATAGCTTCAATTCTACTAACTCTAGAGTGATCATCTTATATAGTGCCTTTGATGTTGGTGCTTCCCTTGGTACCAACTTAATAGAAAAATCCACTTCTCTATGTGGTGGAAAATCTAAAATATCTTCAGGGAATAAATCTTGAAACTATTGTATAATCATGTACCTCATCAATACCTCTACATAACCAACATCCTTACCTTTATCTCTAGAGATATGCACCAAAAAATAACACACACCCTTTTCTACGATTGTGCTTTTCCTACATAGTTGTAACCATTATGAATGATGTTTTCTTCTTCATTCCCTGTAAGATTATTTTCTCCCCATTTTCATCCAAGCACTCAATTGGATTATCATAACAATCCACCTTGGTCCTATGAATATACATTTAATCCATACCAAAAAACATATTGTATGATCCCAACAAATGTGTTGATGTAGGAGTGACAGCAACAAAATTGAATTGGCCCCCAAGGAGAGCTGGTCTCTAATTTCTGTCCATTCTTCCCTTTAATTTTTTGTCAATATCTATGCTCTTTGATCCCACGCACGCAGTCTTTATATGAAATTTATATTTTATTCATTCTAATGTTAGGACCTTGGGGAAATTTAAATATATCTCCATACTTATATTAATAATCCAACAACCTTGGAAATGAAACACTTTAATATACTTTAGACCCTGGGCCCACACATACAATCGGCGGAATTTCAATCAAATACACATGCCCATACCGTTGATTAAACTCTGTGCTACTTCTGAGTGTGATCACCGTTCGATGCGCCTTCCTGCATATCAACGGTGTACGTCGATATCGCGCTGATATCACAGTCGAACATTAACGCATGATGGCACGCGATAAGGGTGGTTTCTCTAGACCGCTTGAGGCCACGTGTCAGGAAGCTAATGGAATCACGTCCGAATGGGAAATACCGCTTACCCCACAAAGGTGGTGCGATATGGGTGGGTTGGTTTCGCAAACCCACTCTCAGTTTTGGAACATTAATTGACCAAGGTTTAAGTCGGGGTTACACTATCCTTTCTATTTACTCCAGTTCACAAACTCAAGGTCCACAACAAACGAGACTATTCCTTTCTCACGCGGGGTTTTCACTATGACCAAAAGTCCACAGTTCTGAGGGTAAATAACTCCTATAGGTTACGCTCTTCAAGACTGGCACTCTACAACGTCTGTGACAATGGGTTAATATATCATTCTTGACCTCTTACGTGATGTATTTCAAAAATTCCAGGGAAATCCACAATCAACCAAAGACATGGATTTACGGAGATTTACACATCAATTCTCTTCATTGAATTAACCACTGGACTGAAGATTCAATATGCTCGGGACTAAAAAAATCCACACAGAGACTACTTCAATCACACACAGATAGTCAATAAAATATTGTCTTTTATTCAAACTAAAGCAAAGGCTTAACACACAACTTCACTGTGAAAATATCCTCTCCCCAATGCATCTGGGGAATACAATTTGTAGATATTATTATGGGTCTCTTCGGTTCCTCTGTGAGGACCGTTTTTGGTAAATCAAAAGCCTAATTACAAATTACTCGAATAACTGAAACATGACAGATGGACTGAACTTAAAGATATTCGACTTCTACTAACTCGAACTGATCTAGATGCAATAGACAGCTAAGGTATTGACACCTTGCTATTACAAATTCAAATTATTTTGAACCTTCCTAGCCACAACATGTGGACAAAATTTCCTACATTGCTGGCTAGTGTCTAATGCCCCTGCATCAGACTCCGGAGGGAAAATTTCTTTCATGGACTCCTGTCCATGAGCTCTTCCACTAATCTGCCTATCTTCTACAACTTTCCTTCAGTCATCCAAGAGGCGTCTTCCTCTGGCTGGTCCTTCCATTTGATTAAGTACTGGAAGTACTCTTGCCCTCTGGTCTTCTTGAACACTCTTTTGTCCAATATCTTCTCTAGTTGTAATGGTTGTGCTAGAGGTAGCTGTTTTTCCCATTCAATTTGTTCCTTGTCTGCTGGTCCTACTTCTGCACCATCATCTTCATACTTGTATAGATCTACAACATTAAAAAAGGGAGATATTCCAACATCAAGAGGAAATTCAATCTCATAAGCATTAGCAGAAAAATTTCTAAGTATCTTGCATGGCCCAATCTTTTTAAACTTCAATTTGTTATACTGCTTCTTTGGGAATCTCTCCTTTCTCAAGTGTGCCAAAACCAGATCTCCTACTTCAAAATGGACTTCTTTTCTGCTCAAGTCTGCTCTGCTTTTTTATTTGATGTTGCTGCCTTGTAGTTGCTATTTCACTTGTTCATGTATGCCTCGGATTTATGAAGCAAATTCCTCACCATCAGCACTCCTCAGCTCTGCTTTTCCCAGATTTCTTAACTGTGATATTCTTCTGGGGTGCATTCCATAAACAATATGGAATGGACTCTTCCCTATGCTTCTGTTTGGTGAGTCATTATATGCATGTTCTGCCTAGGGAAAAATATGATCTCACTGCTTGGGATGCTCTCCTACAAGACTTCACAACAAATTTCCCAGACTTCTATTCACTACCTCAGTTTTTCCACCATTCTGAGGATGATAAGCTGAGCTAAAACTCAGTTTGGTACCAAGTTTCTTCCACAGCATCCTCCAAAAATGGCCCATGAATCTGGTGTCTCTGTCTGAAACAATACTCTTGGGCAACCCATGCAACCTAACAACTTCTTTGAAAAAAAAGTTAGCAACATGGGTGGCATCACTAGTTTTATAACATGGAGTAAAATGTGCCATTTTGGAAAATCTGTCCACTACAACAAAGACTGCATCATTCCCTCTTTGAGTCTTGGGAAATCCTAGAAGAAAATCCATACTTACCATGTCCCAAGGCCTGTCAGGAATAGGCAAGGGAGTGTACAATCCTGTGTTCTAGCTCCTTCCTTTAGCATCTTGACAGATTTTGCAATTCTTTACAAACTTGTCCACTTTTTCTCTCATATTAGTCCAATAATAGAAGTGACTCAGCTGCTCATAATTTTTATCAGTACCAAACTTCCCAGCAAGTCCACCACTTGCTTCTCCTTGATCAAATTTTCTCTCATGGAACATTTTGGTACACACAGTTGGTTCCTCCTGAATAGTAAGTCCTCCTGCAAGAAATAATCTAGCCACTGGCTTCTATCTGTTAGAACATAGTTACAACATGCTTCAAATGCTTCCTTAAAATCTGAATTTGTTTTATATAGTTCTTTGAGAAAATCAAATCCTACAACTTCAAAATTGGTCTCTTGAACAAGCATGTGCCTCCTACTTAAAGCATCAGCTACTCTATTTGCTTGGCCACTTATATGTTTCAAAACAAAGTTAAAACCTTGTAGATAATCAACCCATTTGGCATGCTTATGATTCAACTTGGGCTGCTTTACAATGTAATGCAAAGCATGGTTATTAGAGTATAATACAAATTCTTTGAACATTAAATAATGCCTCCACTTTTTCAATGCCTCGACAACTGCATAGAATTCCTTCTCATAGGAGGAATATTTCCTTCTAGTGTCATTCAAATTCTCACTAAAGTAATCTATAGGCTTTCCTATCATCCCAACTCAGTACAGCTCCAATGGCTTCTCCATTGGCATCACACTTCACTTGAAATGGTTTAGTAAAATCAGGCAGAATCAAAATAGGCTTTTCAGTTATCTTTTGCTTCAAAAGTTTAAAGTTTCTTTCTTCTTCAGCAGTCCATTTAAATGGTTGTTTGCATTTTTTCATTTTCTCAATGATGGGTGCATTAATCTTACTGAAGTTTCTTATAAATCTCTTGTAAAAACTGGCAAGTCCATGGAAACTTCTTACCTCAAAAACATTTCTGGGTGAAGGCCACTCCACAATTGCCTTAACCTTTTCTGGGTCCAGCTTCAATCCTTCTACAGAGATAAAAAAGCCAAAATACACCAAATCTTCCTTCATGAATGAGAATTTATTTAAGTTTATCAGCGGTTTCTCTTGGTGCAGCTTCTTCAAGACATAATTAAGATGCCTTAGATTTTCTTCTTTAGTTTTGCTAAAAACTAATATATCATCCATATACACTATCATAAATTTACCAATGGATTCTTTCAACACTTCATTCATAAGTCTCATAAAAGTAATAGGTGCATTTTAAAACCCAAAAGGCATTACCATTCATTCATACAGTCCTTCATTCATTTTAAAGGCAGTTTTCCACTCATCACCCTCTTTTATTCTAATATGATGATATCCACTTTTTAAATCTAACTTTGAAAAGTATTTGGCACCACTTAAACAATCCATTAAATCCTCAACTCTGGGCAAAGGGAATCTATACCTGATTTTTATCTTATTAATTTCTCTGGAATCAGTACACATTCTCCAGCCTCCATCCTTCTTTGGGCTCAATACTGCTAGTACTGCACATGGACTCAAACTTTCTCTGATCAGTCCCTTGTCCAAAAATTCCTGTACTTGCTTCCTGATTTCCTCATTTTCTGTGGGAGTCATTCTGTAGGCTGTCTTATTTGGCAGATTTGAACCAAGCATAAAATCTATCTGATGGCTGATCTTTCTCATAGGCGGCAGCTCATCAGGTAAATCATCCACAACAATGTCACAATAACTGTCTAACATCTCTTGGATTTTAATTGGAAAATCAGAAATATTTGTAGAAGTATGAACTACCTTAGGTTTTCAAACTAAAGCAAAGCTTACCTCTTCTTCTTCAATCTCCTATAGATACTCCTTCCTGCTCAGCAACAAGGTCTTTGGATCAGCCACTCTGCTTGATGGTTCTCCTTCTTCCATGGGTATCAATGTATGATGTACCCCATCCTTGAGGAACTTGTATGTTTTCTTCTTGCCATCATGCATTGCTACTCTGTCAAATTGCCAAGGTCTACCCAGCAGTATGTGACACACATCCATGGGCATCACATCACACAGGACTATGTCTTCGTAGTTGCCCATTTGCAGCTCTATCTCACATTGTTCTTTTACAATCAGTTGGTGCCCTTTATGCAGCCAGGACACCTTGTAGGGAGTTGGATGCTCCCTTGTATTCAGCTTCAACTTCTCTATCACCTCAGTGGAAACCATATTATATTTTCTGCCACTATCAATGACCAGTTGGCAGCATTTCCCCTAGACTTTGCATATGCTCCTAAACAAAGTCTTCCTTTCTGTAGGCTCAATGACCTGTTTGGTTTGTTTCAACAAGACCTTATTGACCACCAAGGATTCTCCCCTCTCTAGTATGATTTCTTCTTCAATTGTTGCCTCTTCTCCAGCCTGGGCAACAATAGCATTCCTTTGACCAGCATCCATATTCTCTGGGCACTCATAGTGCTTGTGTCCCACTTGATGACATCTATAGCACCTCAATTCTTTACCTCTGCCTCTGCTTCCTCTTCCTCTGTAAGAACCCCTTCTACCTCTTACATCACCCTCTATAGATGCATTCTGAGGTGAGCTACTGTTAGATCCACCTTTAGGTGTAGCAGGCTTTCCTCTACCACCCTGACTTACCTTTCCACAAAAATTACCTCTCCCTTTGGCAGACTGCTTTCTCAGGAGTTTCTCATATGCTTTCAAGGCCATCTGATAGGCCTCTTCAACTGTCTTAGGAGATAGAAGACCGATTTCATCTTGGATCTCCAAATTGAGACCATTCACATTTCTGGTAGTCTTCTCTGGTGTGTCCTGAAACTTCCCAACTTTTATACTTACTCTATAGAATTCTTCTATGTATTCCTTTACTGTCAGCAACCTTTGTCTTAGGTTCTGCATTTGCCTAAACAATGTTAGCTAATAATCACTAGGCAAGAATCTACGTTTTAGCTTAGCCATCATTCTTTTCCAGCTCTTGATAGGTTGTTTACCAGCTCTCCTTCTTTCTTCTTGCACTCCATCCCACCAAAGTGCAGCATGTCCCTTCAGCTTTGTTACTACAAACTTGACCTTCTTATCTTTGGTCATTTTTTCATAGTCAAAGCACTTGTTCATTCCATTAATCCAATCCACTAGCTCTTCTCAATTCAGTCCTCCTGTAAAACTTGACACTTCAATCTTGGGCTTAAATGTAGACCCCAAACAGTTCTGAGGAGCCTCATGTTAGGAGGAATCTCAACATTTTATTCAACTTATTCTAATTTAGGTTCATTGATGTCTTCAGGATATCTGGGTTGTCTCAGCTCCATGGCATCCATTCTGGCTTCAAACCTCTGTAAGGTCTCCAACACTTCTACATTGGCAACAAGTCTCCTTCTGCCAACACCTCTACCAAATCGGATTGCCATGTTAATTCTCTGCAAAAACAACTCAAAAACAGCTCTGATACCACAATTGACAGCAACAAAATTGAATCGGCCCCCAAGGAGAGCTGGTCTCTAATTTTTGTCCATTCTTCCCTTTAATTTTTTGTCAATCTCTATGCTCTTTGATCCCATGCACGCGGTCTTTACATATGCAATTTATATTGTATTCATTTTAATGTTAGGACCTTGGGGAAATTTAAATATATCTTTGGGCTTATATTAATAATCCGACAACCTTGGAAATGAAACACTTTAATATACTTTAGGCCCCGGGCGCACACATACGATTGGTGGAATTTCAATCAAATACACACTCCCATACCTTTGATTAAACTCCGTGCTGCTTCTGAGTGCGATCACCATTCGATGTGCCTACCTACAGATCAACGGTGTACGTCAATATCGCGGTGATCTCACAGTCGAACGTTAACGCGCGATGGCACGCGATAAGGGCAGTTTCTCTAGAACGATTGAGGCCACGTGTTAGGCAGCTAATGGAATCGCGTTCGAATGGGAAATACCGCTTACCCCATAAAGGCGGTGCGATATGGGTGGGTTGGTTTCGCAAACCCACTCTTGGTTTCGAAACAATGATTGACCAAGGTTTAATTTTAGGTTACACTATCCTTTCTATTTACTTTAGTTCACAAACTCAAGGTCCACAACAAATGAGACTATTCCTTTCTCAAGTGGGGTTTTCACTATGACCAGAAGTCCACAGTTCTGAGGGCAAATAACTCCTACAGGTTACGCTCTTCAAGACTGGCACTCTACAGTGTCTGTGATGAGGGGTTAATATATCATTCCCGGCCTCTTACGTGATGTATTTCAACAATTCCAGGGAAATCCACAATCAACCAAAGATAGGGATTTACGGAGATTTACACAGCAATTCTCTTCATTGAATTAACCACGGGACTGAAGATTCAATATGCTCGGAACTAAACAAATCGACACAGAGACTACTTCAATGACACATAGATAGTCAATAAAATATTGGCTTTTATTCAAACTAAAGCAAAGGATTAACACACAACTTCACTGTGAAAGTCTCCTCTCCCCAATGCATCTGGGGAATACAATTTATAGATATTATTATGTGTCTCTTCGGTTCCTCTGTGAGGACCGTTTTTGGTAAATAAAAAGCCTAATTACAAATTATTCGAATAACTGAAACATGACAGATGGACTGAACTTAAAGCTATTTGACTTCTCCTGACTCTAACTGATCTAGATGCAACAAACAGCTAAGGTATTGACACCTTGTTGTTACAAATTCGAATGATTTTGAACCCTCCTAGCCACAACATGTGGACAAAATTTCCTACATTTATGGCTAGTGTCTAATGCCCCTGCATCAAGGAGTACCATTCAGCTCAATTGCGCAAGCTCTTACCCAATGATGAACTCTTTCCTTTTTTCCCATGGCCAAAAACATGACTAACCAAGATTTCCCCATGCACTTCTTTATTAAAATCATACTTATCCACCAAGTAAGTTTTACCATAACTATAATTAGATATAGGGCCAATAAAAATAGAAAGAAATTGATCAAAAATCTTACCATCCATCTCGATAATAGATGTTTGTTTATCTGAATGCCTATGATCCATTGCTGCATAAATACAAGGAATGCTCTACCAAACATCCCCAACAGTTTGTGCCTCTTGTGCATTGTAGATCTGAGGTCTTCTACCATAATTCTGTGGGAAATATCTCTTAATGTGCTCCTTACCATAGGTACAATAATGCAACAATTCCTTACCAATACCTTTATTTTACTATTCAACAAGATGTGGTCCACCTAACCTCTTGTAAGGTGAAAAATTATCTTTCTCACCTGCATCCTGGGGTCTTGTTCTTTTTTGTTTCCATTTAGCTTTATCTCTTTCTTTTCCTTTCCATCCTTGTTGAGACTATTTCTTATGCTTTGATTAATCATAAAAATGATTCAACTTACGAATGACTTCTTCAAGTGACCGAGGCTCATCATAGTCAATCCGATCTCTAAATTCTAATGGTAATACACCGACAAATCTCTAAAAT
The DNA here is from genome assembly GCA_034641835.2 of Pinus albicaulis. Lineage (NCBI taxonomy): Eukaryota > Viridiplantae > Streptophyta > Pinopsida > Pinales > Pinaceae > Pinus > Pinus albicaulis. Next base: position 1,025,485,526 of record CM076570.1, read on the forward strand.
TTTTCCTTCTCATTTTAAGATATAGTAATCCAACTTACATACTAGGTAGATAAGTTCCCTTTTCCTGTGAAATGGCACACCCAAACAAACTTTTTTACTACAATTTCTCCCATTGCCATTCTTCCCTTTGTGATACAATGCGTCCTCCCTCCATCTCTGCACAATGGCGCGTGACTTATACCATTCTTATGCAATGTAGCCTAATCCCTCTCTCTATTCCATGGAGCCACATCAAATAGCAATGTGTATTTTTTTAATGCATCCTTTCTCATTGTCCCAATATCTTTCTCTCTCTCTGTCGATATGCATTTCTCATTGATCTGTGGGGATCCCATGGGGTTTTTTCCATCTCCATGAAGATGATCGGCAAGGGTTCCATTTGGGACAAACACGTATACAAGAAGAAGCTCTAGAATGTCTGTAGGGGTGTAGCCATAAATTTTATCGATGGCTTGAACCTCCTAGATTGATCCTGATATAGTCTCTTTACAGCAACAATTCGTCTTTCGCAAAGTTTACCGATATACATCGACTCGAACCCTCAAACCCTAAGTTCATTCTCCTCTTGGAAGAAATTTGTAGACTGAAAAAGTACTCCATAAGAAAATATAGGAAAATTTCCCATCTCATGCCCAGGAACATGTCTAGAAACAGCCCCATCAGAAGGAGGTTTTATGTTCTTCAGATGATATAAATTAGGGATAGCATTGCTAGTAGTGCAGCTCCTCCAATGGCATAACCTGCAGTCGAATAAAGGGATTGATATTATTTTTTTGGTTTGATATTTCCAATTTATTTTGGGTGGGAAATTCAACTCAATTCTAAAAATAATATCTACAAAGTTGAGGAAAATTTATCCTTCCCAACCAAATTTACCAAGCAAACACAAAAAGAGACAACCCAAATAAAGGAAAATTCCCCTCCATGGATTCTCGAGGTATATGCATACCTCATAAGACGTTAAGAGGGTTTCAAGGGTTTCATATTGGCTTTATTCTCCGTGGTGCCAGAATTCCCGGTGATTGAGGGTGAAAAAGGTCAGGCATTAGGCTAGTCTTGGTCGTTGCAAATTAAGGAGGTGGCAGGTCTAGTTTGAATTTGGCTCAAGTTTTCAGTCTGATGTATGATGAATGAGAATATGTAGACATGGCAGTTTTGGATTTAGTGCACATGAATGAGCGAAGTACAAGTTCTTAGAAATCAGCATTTGAGAGATAGCATGAGCAACAGACACTTCAGGTCAAAAACTTGATAATATTGTCTGTTTCATAGTTTCTAGTTTCTGAATTTATTTTTCTTCTGGCTGGATTTTACACCATATAGGCCTTCTATGAAGTTAGTGGGGAAGGATGTTGAAACTGTGAATATAAACATTAAACTCTTGCAAGTATATATGAGGATAGAAGGGTAAGGATTTAGTTTGGAAATAATTCAGTATGGAGAAAGTTATTTTGAGTACATCCTCTTGTCCGGGATGATGTCAAAAAGGTAGGTGGCATGGTTCGTTGTCTTTCAATAAGACTTGCAGGTGTCTTTCCTATCTTTTGGCAGCACATGGATTCCCTGGATTATTCTTTTGTTATTTTGGAGCCCAGTAACAGATTAAAGTTTGTTTCATTTTATTAGATTTTTTCTATGCGTGAATGAAAAAGTAGTGATATGCTAGAATATTTCTATAGTTTTTACATATTAAAAGACCATGTTTAAATGTAAAAATGAAGCACATACAATTTTGAAATCCAGAGGAAAAATATTTGTTACCTAGGTTTCAAGAAATAATGCTTCAGTTCAATGTTTTTATGAAGCATTAAACATGGGCAGTGAGATGGATAGCACAATTCCAATGCAAGGTATTTCAATGAAAATATACCCATTTTTAGGGCCTGCATTTCTAGTGTCAATGATATATATTGACCCTACAAAGTGGGTGAAAACAATTGAATGTGGATCACGTTTTGGGGTTGAGATTCTGTGGTTGTTAATGCTGTCAAATGTGGCTGCTATTTTATGTCAGTCCCTTGCATCTCGCATTGGAGTCATGACTGGGAAAAATCTTTCTCAGATTTGTGGGGAGGAGTACTCTCAACCCGTGTGCATGTTGTTGTGGCTACAATGTGAGGCCTATGTGATAGCTCTGGATTTGATAGTGATTCTAGGAAATGCTATTGGATTTAATCTTCTACTGGGGTTGAATATGCTTGTGTGTGTGATCCTGAGTGTTTGCTTAATAGGTTAGTTTACTATACCACCTTCTGCGCAGTGGTTTACATCCATAAACCCGTCCATTACAATGTTATTGTTTAGTTTCTATCCTCTCATTGCACACAAGTGTTTTATTTCTAATAGTTTCTTTGTTTCGAAGACAAGAACATGTCAATTCTTTGAATCCACAATAAAGAGTCTCTTGGAATCTATTCTTTCTAAAAATGTTGATGTGAAAGGCCTTGTCAAGGAATTGAAGCCTCTGTTCTGTAAATGTCGATGTGAAAGACCTTCTCAAGAAATTGAAGCTTGCTCAGAGTTCCATGTCCTCTGTAGAAGCCACTAAAAGTTATCCTCTAAAGGAGAAAAATAGTTCACCTCTAGTGTCTCCATCAAAGGCTGGGAAATCTAAAAATCCATTGGTCAAGTCTTCCACTCCTTCAAAAGTTCGCTCGTTGCAAAATACATTAGATGAATCCTTTGCTATTCCAAGAGCTATTTCACAACATAAAAGAGAAAAAAACTTAAGCACTAGCTCTAAAACCATATGTGACAAATGTCTTGATTCACATAGAGAGTCTGTTCCAGTTCTGAGGGTGGGGAAGAATCATAAGAGAATTAATATGGCAAAAATGGAGGCCATTTTGAATGAAGGAAATCTGGATTGTAATATTGACAATGATGGGAAGAGGATATCTGATATACGTGCTCTGAATGGAAAATCAATAAATACCAAAATCAATTCCAAGAGAAAAAGCAAGGTCAAGGCTGAGACAAATCTTCCAATAAAGGGTATTTGTGAAGAGGGGAAGTTGGCAAGTAACATTGTAAATGACAAAGAGACAAAGTCAGAGACAACTGAATCCCCTTGCATTACAAAAAATGAAAATGATAACGTTTAATATTAGGTTGTGACTGCAAGTAAAGACGCACAAAATTTTCTGGCTATTCATGAAAGCACAAGGCCTCTTGGGGATTATGTAAAGTTACTGAATATTTTTGTTTATACTAAATATTTAGTACATTGTTTTTTTCTTTTTTTAACGCCTTGACTACAAATTTACCACCGGTATGCTGCTTGATACAGAAAACGTTGTGGATGAAGTTCTGAAGGAGGTTTTGGCCAAGTATCGCAAACAGCGGGATGGAAGAGGAGATGAGAAACGCTTGGGAAAATCCCCACTGGAAGAAACAACTCTAATTATAGAGGAATACCAACTTCCTTGCACTCCCCAACAATTCATGTCTGAAATATGGCCTTCTTTTGAAAACATGTAATTTCTTAACCTTCACTTGTTAATACTTTCTCACTACGAATTGGATACTTGATTTATTATCCATCATTGTAACCATTGATAGGAACCCTCTAATTAGTTATAAGGGAATTTAGATTTTTTTCAAAATGCAATGGGGGAATAAGGATATGCTCACCGTTTTATTTTTCTGAAGTTAAAATTAGTTTTCACCAATTTTAGTGGTTTGTTTCATTTCCCACCTTTACCTGGATTTAGGTGGGATCCTGCAATTCCAGTGCCTCGCTACAATTTTGTATAGGTTGAATTTCTACCAATGACATGCGAATATTTCCCAATGTCCTGGTCTTGCATTCTTGTTTAAAACCTATGTCCACCATGTTGTTGGCATTGAGTTCAATTCTAGGGTCATGAGCACTGTTGTGGGCGAAATTTAAATGGATAGACCGTGATTATATAAAATTTGTAAGCAATAGGTATAATCTCCCAAGCCAACCTTCTATTTTCAGTGTTCAACTTCATCTTTGTCCAAGCCAACCTTCTTTTTTCAGTGTTCAACTTCATCTTTGACCAAGCAAACCTTCCCTCTTCAGTGTTCAACTTTATCTTTGTCCATTGTAGCGGCTGGTTTCATTTTCCACAGTAAAGACATATCCGGCTAGTATTTGGTTTTATTTCTTACGAATTAAACACTTTCGATCACCAACACCATTACAAGGGAAATCATAATTGTAGTTTTTGGTTTCATTTACTGAAAATCAATCCCTTTTGGGTTGCCAACGAGTGAAAGCTAAAATGGATAAAGTGAAATGATGTAAAAGTCATAAGATCTTTCAAACAACATGAAAACATGGGTTCCTAACAAAATTAGAGCATAAAAGTGACACTAGGGCAGAACATCAACAAGTTTGACTGGGGTTCTTCATCACTTATAGGAGTTGAGGCCTTTCTCGAAATTCAGAAGTCGACTTACCCTTCCTTGCCCCTTCTTTGTACAAAGAATTATGAGTTAGTCTACATTTCCAGGGACATCTGCCTGGTTCATTAGATAAGCCTAGTTGACTTCACTTGCTTGGTTCAAGTATGGATAGATAATTGGGCTCATATGGATTTAACTGTAATATGAAAAAGACATGTTAAAATTAACATGGTATCGGATCACAGGTGACGGCAAGCCCAAGTCAGAGAGAAATCTATCAGGCCCGAGGGAAAGCTATCAGTCAACAACATGGCAACAATTTCGTCTCTCTCTGCACGTGCAGTAATTTCTTCTTCCATCTACGGCAATAAGGTTCTTGATCTGTGTAAGTTTCGAGCATTAACAACCTCTTTAATATTTTTGAAGCAAATTCTTTATCTCTGCATACATTTCCTGTGTATTTCTTAGTATCTGGCTTGGTTTCATAATTCTAAGGAGTAGACTTTCGTCCCTCTCAAGGGTATCATCCCCTTATGGGTATTGTATTTTATATAAGGATTTCCTCTGTGGCCAATAGGTTCATTGTCGAACAGTACGTAAGAACTAGGGCTACAGAAACTAGCAAGAGTGATATAAAAGAATCATCCATGCAAATTCAAATAACTCCCTGCAGCATAATTTCTAAGCAACACCCTTGTCTCTGTGATTAATATAAATCGATGAATAGTAAGGGTTGTTAACGATCCATTCAGGCTTGTTTGAAAAAATTTTCTTTATATGATTTCAGCCCTCATTAGGACTTTATTACTAAGCATGAAAGGTTTGGTGGTATCACATTTCACTAACAGTTTGGCTCTAAAAGAAATGGCATGAACAATTGATGACGTTTCCATAATTGTAGCATAAGCCCTCATCTTTATGGAATATCACTCTAATCCTTGAATTTCAACATATTTTCTATCTTGTGAAGTGAGGAGCTATTTCGATCCTCTTAGAGCTACAAATCAATCAGGAAGGATGAGTTGTTAAGACGTAAAAGTCTTGAAGTTCCTTTTGGATTGGCTTGTATTTAAACCTTACACCAGTAATCCTTTTATCTTGCGTACTATTTGAACATTCCCCAAAATATTGTTTACAACTCCTTGAAGCATTTTAGTCATCTCTAGTTAGGGAAAGGGCATATGACCTATTTTATATTTGGGGATAATTGTTTTATTGATATGTTTGCAACCCCTTTTAGATCGCGATTCTTTTGCACTTTGGTGGTCATAAATTCAGTCATCTACGACCCAACACCATCATAAAGATGAATAATTCAAACAATTGATTCAGAATTCTAGAGTTTGAATCTAAATATTTCCAGTTCTATTCATACATATTATAGTTTCTAAAACATTAAAACTCTGCAATATGCAAGGTATTCAAGCAGAATTTTGTGCTTATGTTGGCCTGAATATAGCATCATTATTGGGAATATAATAATTTTTTCAAAGGCTTCCACCATATGTAGCAATATGAATAGACATAGGACTAATTTCATAGTTCTCATGATGCAAGCCTTTTATCTATATTAGACAAAAGTAGCATATAAAAGGCCTTGCAAGTTTTTGGATTGATGGCAGTCTTGACCTTAATCAACAAAGCCTATATTTGACAACTACATATGTTTATGTCAGAATCCCTCACACCAAGATACCTTGTAGGCTTGAGCAGATATGTGACATAGCAATAACAGTAGTCTTATATATGAAAATGATTTGATAGTGTTTTTGTTGTGACACACATGGGAGAAGACATTTTGAGATACCTTAAAGAGTTTCAGACCTAATCTGAAGTCCGAGATTTGAAAAGTAATCACATTCAGTATTTGAAGATGTTTTGAATATGTGCAAAATTTTTGTTACTATTGAATATGGGAAAAAGCTTAATTAGCTGACCTTGTATATATATTGCAAGTTGTTGCAATGAATCCTTGAAATTGATAATTGGCTGACAGAGCGGAAAAACATTGGCAAGGCAATGAATCAGGAAGGTGACTATAATTACCTTTTATATGTCTATAATCTACGATGGGATGATCTATTAGATTCATCACAGTGACATACAGTGATAGTGAAGTTTCAATGATAGTTAAGACAATGTTGATTGTATAGTAATGCTTGTCATAACAACAAACAATGGTGTTTATGCTATATGATGTGCAACAGTAACATTAAACTTTATCACTATCATTTGAGGTCTGGTAAGCTTTGCAAGAAATTAGTAAGGGTCCTCTTTCATTGATCCTAAAGAAATTCTGTAACCAGAGTTTGTTGATGGTTTTAAGAACAGAGAATCTATTTAAGAAATGGCAGTGGAAAAATATAATAAAACTTTGGGTTTTTTTTCTTTTAGCTTATTTAAAAAAAAAACATGCCTACCTTTTACAGCCTCAGTCCCATCCCTCAGCCTAAAAGAAAATAAACGTTTTGGCTATTCTATTATTGGTCATTATGAAACATGTTCTTGTTTATTTAAAATTGCATGTCCTTTTTTCTAGGAGTCAAAATCTTGATAAGCTAGAATATATATATTTATTTTATATTCATTGAGTATATAGTCCTATAAAATCAAGTATCCTCATTGAATTTATCTCTAGAAATATCTAGGTAGCATTTATACATACCAGCACGCTAGTTAAAATTGTTAGGAACTATGTTCACGTATTAATTCTAGCACATATATCAAAATATGCATACTACCACTGCTTATGCAATAATTTTGTCCACACATATATTTTTTCCGTAATAAATAAATTCATCTTGTATTCATGCATGTAACACTACAATAATAAGGGTCATTTAGCCTCACATTAGCACCACTATTTGTAAATGATTTGAAAAATATTTATTTTTTAAATAGTAGTGTAAAAGTGGTGATAATGTGGGGATAATGTGGAATACTCAATTGGTGCTATATTTTCTAGTGTAAAAGTGAAGTTAGTAAAAAAATTTAAATTTGGTGTTAAATGCATATGTGGCATTCCATGGTGTATGGTGCAAACCACCAAAAACCAGTCTGACATGGATCAAGATATCAAGGGGATCAATGATCAGTCTATTTCTGTATCTGATTTTCAGCGAAGAAAAAGTGAATTTGAAGAAGAAATGAAAACACAAGAAAGAGATGGATGAAATCATTTTTCCTCAAGGGAAGCCATTGTAGTTGATTGCAGGCATAGAATTTTCATCAAATGATGTTGGATCAGCATTGCAGTTTTTGGAATTTTGCTCAACATTTGAACAAGTATGTACTTCTTATTCAAAATTTGTTTTAAGTTCATATCTATGGTTCAAACTTAAAATTTTTCACTGTGGATATTTTATTTTACATTGTCATATTTATATCTTCAACAGTACCAATGTTTTGTTACAAACACACTAGTGTGATGGCATGAAGTGGAAAAAGTTTAATACTAGTCATTGTACACCATGATTTGGGATAACATCACTTTCTACTTATTCAGTTCTTGATTTTTGCATGTTATATATAGCCCACAACACCTTTCCATTCTTTCATAGCTATATTTTTACACTAGTCGACAATAATTGTTATAGAAGTTCTTTGATTGTTAAAATAAAAGTGATCTTTCCAAGGTACACTTTCGGAAGTATCTGTAAATGAGGTCTTATATATGTACCTTACTAATAGATGACAATATATGCCATGCTTAGTGAAATTGAAATACCAAAGCTTCTCTGATCATCAAGAAAATATGGTTTTATAAGGTCTCTGTATTATAATGAATTTCCACTGTGCTACTGTCCACATGCTTATATTGCAACTATGAAAGTTTAGTCCCAATTATGAGGCCTTGGCCTTGACTCTATCCGAAGCAGCTCCTCTTTTTATAGGGCTTTAACACATGCTTACCATTCAACATAGCAGTATATGATAAACTTGTATTCATAAAGAAATGAGCAATGATGACTCAGAAATGCCACTAAATGAATGAAAAAACCACTGTTCTACGGGGATGTGTCCCTTAGGGTGGGAGGGGGAACCTCCATGTTTCCCATGTTCCCAAGGTGTCTTTTTTTTGTAGGATTCTCCAAGAAACATTTTTCCACATATCTCTTTTGGGAAATGTGGTGAAACATAGAGGTAAATGCATTTTCCCAAAAGATTTTTTTATTTTTCCCATTTTTTGGGACGATTGAAGAAACATTTATTTACATATCTATATGGGAAATGTAGATGGAAAATTTTCCCTAATGTGAAGGATGCAGTTACAAAAGGAGGATTTTAAGCATTTTCCCTATAAAAAAATGCTCTTTTGGATGACTCTTTTGGATGTCTCTTAGAAAAATGAGTTGCCAATTTTTATGGTGTCGCAAATTCTTCTACTTGCTTGTTTGACCATCCCTATATGTGCAACAAAGACTGCAATTCCTTGTATTCCTTCTCCAAGTGACTCTTTATTAACATTGTGTTCACTCTTTCCAATGCCATTGCAGCCCTCACCTAGTCCAATATACCATCATTTTGACACGAGTCGTTGATCTACATTGTACTTTTGACTAATCAATGCTCATTAAATTGTACTTTGTCAATTTTGGATTTTTGGCCATGTTATTAGAACCCCACTGTCGAGGTTCCTAGTGTAGTCAATGTTCTTTATCAACATTGTGTTCACTCTTTCAAATGCAAGTGCAACCCACAACTAATCTAATATACCATCATTTCAACATGAGTAGTTGATCCACATGGTAAATTTGACACATGTTCCTTAATATTGTGGATAATCTGGGAAGCTTCTTAAAATAATCAATAATCATTAAATTGTGCTTTGTCAATTTTGGATCTTTGGCGATGTTATTAGAACCCAATTTTCAAGGTTCTTAGTGTGCTTGATGTTCAAGGTGATCAAAGGTTATAGAGCTTTTGCCACTTTTAGTGGTATGTAGAAGTAATTGATTGATTTATAGTAATAAAAGTTTGTTCCAATTATATATTGTGAGAGATTTTAGAAGCCAAAAAAAATCTCTATCACTTTTCGAATAATATCATTGGATCGTTTACATATATCATCACAAAATATAGTAATAATCAAGACAAAAAAACTAGATATGGAATTCAACAACCCCCAAAAAATTATTATTCATATACTCTTGGTATTCTAGCACTTGTGGAATAAGTTGGAGAGCTTGTTTGCTAGGGTATTGAGTTCGTGGTATATATGGCCACAAGAGAACCAATCCAACTTGTTGATGATTTGTTTGATACCTTGAAAAATGTGAGCCAAATGAAGGGCCACTATGATGACTCTGTCGTAGACTCAATCCACAACAAGTTTTGAATCCCCCAAAATATTTAGTTTTTTTACTTCTTTTATGTTGACCACATTGACAATAGCCTAGAGAGTGAAAATTCAACTCTCATGTTTGTGCCCATACTTAGAGCATATTTGATATCCAAAAAATGAGCAAGTTTTGCATATTTCTTTCCATAATGATTTTATTTCATCGCTTTGATCTTTGATGTTGTGTCATCAATTAAAGATTTCATTCCTCCATTAGCAGGACTGCCTACATATAGACGTCCAATTTCAGGTTCTGTTTCTTCAAGTGGTTCACACCCAATGAATTTCTACTCATCGATGCTAGCTGGGTCATATGGTAACATTTCATCTGCTTTTAATAAACCTTTAAAGACAAAAAACAGCATATCAAATGATTCACACCCATTAACATGAGAAAATAGACTAGCTACAATCCATTCATGGCCAGTTTGGATGATGATAGATTGGCCAAGCCGGTGGATGCTTTTGTTGAAGGCTGTGATATGCGGATGGATGCAAATCTTAGTGGTTCCTCTCCTATGTTTTGACCTGGCCAATGTAATAATACTTCATTTTCAATAAATACATGTGCAACACAAATGAGTATGAATGTCATCCTTCCTGGAGGGCATTATGTGCAAGCACCACTTCCACAAGTTGGACTAGTAAGAAATAATTTTGATGCTGATAGGTGGCAGCGTGCTTTTGGTTTGAACAAGGTTTTGATTCCTCCTCCACAGCCTTCTCTGCCCACAGTTCATATATCAGAGAACCAATATGAAGTGGGCAAGGTTTCTGATGAGGATCAGTTGAAACAAAGACAAATTAAATCCATCCTTAATAAATTAATGCCCCAAAACTTTGAGAATATTTTTGAATAGGTCAAAGAAGTGAACATTGACTTTGAATCATGTATTCAGGGTATAATATTCAAATATTTGACAAAGCCTTCATGGAGCTAGCTTTTTGTGAAATGTATGAAAAATTAAATTTTCAGCTTCCTGCAGGAATACCAGAATTGTATGAAGATAATGAGAAGGGTGTTTTCAAGAAAGTTATTTTGAACAAATTTAAAGAAGAATTTGAAAAATATGAAAGAGAAGAGGCTAAGGCTAAGAAATAATATGAGCATGGTGAAAAAAGCCTTTCAGCAGAAGAAAGATAGGAGAAGAAGGCTGCAGCATGATGATGAATGCTAGGAAATATAAGGTTTATCGGTGAGCTTTATAGATAAAGTATGTTGACCGAAAGAATTATGCATGCATGCATCAAGAAATTAATTGGTGAATTTCAACATCTAGAGGAGGAAAATTTTGAAGCTTTGTGAAAATTGATGAGCACTATTGGTCATATGATTGACCATTCAAAGGCCAAGGAACATATTGATGCTTACTTTGATAAGATGAAAAAAATGTCCAATAACCAAGGGCATCCCTCTAGGTTGAGGTTCATGTTGAAGGATTTGATTGATCCGAGCAGTAATGGATGGAAACAAAGGAAGAAAGTTGAGGGCCCCAAGAAAATATAGGAAGTGCATCGAGATGTTGTGCAAGAACTACATGGACAGAGAGTCTACTCTTGAGGTACCAATATGGGACATTAAAGTCAGAGACTTGTGATACCACTTGATCATGGTGGGAGAGGACCTGTGATGCCAGCTTACATGGCAGGTGCACAGACAGGTTCACTTCCACGTATGGGTGGTATTAAATGGCCAAAACCCCATATGGGATCACGTGAACATGGATTCATAGTCAAGATTCTCGAATTGTGGATAGGGCTCAATTTCAAAATCATTCTATGCAAATCCCGTTAACACACAAAGCTTATGATGATGGCCACTTCACTCTTGTTCCTAAGGGAGGTCTTGGCAAGGGAATAAGAGGGAGGGCTCAACCTCTACCATATGCTAAGAGTGCTCTAGTAGATATTCCACCATTCACATTGTGAGTAATAGATAAACAGGTGCACGTCCGATTTCAGGTTGCAGTTCTGACCGGATGCCATTTGGTATGAGAGATGAAATTTTGACAAGGACTTATGCTGCATAAAAGCCTTTATTTGCAAAATCAAGTGTCTAGGAAAGAAATGTTTTGGATAATTACATAAGAGGGTTTAAGAATTCATACTAATAAGGTGATAGAGGTGGGAAAACTGCAGATGTTGAATTTCAATTCTAAGAACATTCTTCTCAAAGAACTTTGAGTTCACAACTCATTGAGGTTCAACTTAGGAAAAGTGATGAAATGGAAATCAAAGAATATTACAAGTGCATCCCTTTACAAAGCTTCTATGTATTTCCATTATGTCTTTTATATAATTTGACAAGTTTCCCTCACTTTTTCTTAATTTTGCATGACATACCATCCAGTGTGAGAAATTTGAAGGAGGCAACTTTTTGTGTAGATGACCTTAAAGCACCATTGTTCCATTCAACTATGGTTTCGCTTTGGATATGATATTATTTTTCAATAAGGATGCTAAAAGTGATCTTTTGAAACTTTGAGCCTTTCTTGCTAAATCAAGGACATCTTACTGAAGGGTAATGTGAAATTTTGTGTTTGTTCTTATTCAAGTTTGAATTTATTTAGGGACTACTACAATCTATGGTCATTTGCAATTATGAACTATAACTATATATAATTTTGATGTTTCTGGGTTGGAGATTGTACTATTCTCATTGGAGGATGCTATTGTTGATGTGCCCAATGCTCTTGAATTCCTTGGTCATGTAGGGTCAAAATTCACTAAGCTGATTCCATGTCATTAGAACAATTTTGCATCCTTCCTGGAAAACAAATCCATTATAGAATAGGAGTTGCCCAAGAAGGAACTTATAACGTGAAACCAAAAAAATTACAAGCAATTTTATTTTGTCTTTCCAAGGCATATGATAGAGAAAACTGGCTTTATTTAGGGCTACTCATCCATATAGGCTTCAATGCGGAATTGGTTAACTAGATAATGAACTGTCTTTCCTCAATATATGTGAAATTCTAATTAATGGCTCAACCTATTCTTCTATCATTCCTACAGGAGACCATGGGTAGGTATGACTAATGGCTCCTCTGCCATTTTTTTATTGTAGATTAGGTGGCCTCAATAGAGTTATAACAGAGTCAAAATGAACTATAAGCTAATTGGAAACTATATAAATAGGATTTTCACTAAACTTGAAATATTTACTCTTTGTTGATTATGTTTTGTTTTTGGGTGATATGACCAAGGTAGATGCAATTATGCTAAAGGACCCCACCCTTTAAGAACTAAAATTCCTACCTTAAAAACTACAACCAACTGAGGAGCTACAAGAATCAACACCATCTTTGATTTGAACCTAAATAGTCTTATTATCTTCATGTATTTCCCTAATCACAATTACTAGTATATTATCATCATGGATTATTTCTCTCATTCTATTTATTATTAAAATCCACAAAATGTATCCCAATATTTGAATCTTGGGAAAAAAACATATAATTGTTATCATTTAAATTATCCATATCTCTTGGAGCCCAAAAATCCATTTGATTTGGATAAGATTAATTTATAACCTCAAAAGAAACCCTATTATAAGTTGAAGGACCATTATGTCCTCTTGAGTCTTGACAAAGTATGATGGAATGAAATGGGGTGAAGACTAGATCCATGTTTTCCATGTCAGAACCTAGGTTCATTGAGATGACGACATTGGTTTGAAGATATCCACCATACAAACTAGGACCACCCATACTTACTGTTGCCATCTCTCTTTCACGATCAAGATTAACCTACTGAGGACCTATAACCTGTGGAGGCCCATGGTAGTCATTGCAATGTAATTTATTAGAATACATGCCATTTCTTATTATGAGATTTACCACATCCGAAATTTCATCATTCACATCATTTTGAAGAAGTCTACAAATTAAGTCAACGTATTTTTTTTTCACATTTACGACTTCCCTCACATTTGTTGGTTCTTGAAGCTCTAACACTTTCATAACAAAAATAGGCAAATTCAAACAACAAAAATGGTCCACTCCCTTTTCATTTTCAAATATTATAATGAAGTTTTATTAGAGACATTGTTTGTTTGTTTGTTTTGGTTCGAATAGGGTTTGTTCTTGGTTTTATGCGACTTTCAATTTATCATATGTAGCATGTTGAGAAATGGGAAAGAATAATGTGTGACATTTATCTTGCTAAAATTGATGCTCAATGAAAGGATACATAGTTTAACCAAGCTACAATTCAGTATGGTAAAGGTGGAGAAACATCTTTAAAAACTGCTTAAGAATACACCATATACAAAGTTTGACCATAAGCAATATATGCATTTTTCTTTTGTAGATATGTTCTTTTTTCTACCCAAGATGTCACAACAAGAAAAATATTGATATTGTAGAAATTGTTTGAGGAAGTCATTAAGGTTGATTTTTCTTATGTCCTATTTGATTGATACTTTATCATATGTCAGGAAGGCTTTACATATGAATTACTATGTTCATGAAACAAATCAGATTCAAATTTTATATATATAAAAGATAAAAATAAATTTCAATGTCTTTGTTTGATTGTTACTTGACTCTGCGGTGGGTAGGTTACAGGAATTGTGATTGGAAAAAGGACGGGGAGACAATGCATATCACGTCTTGGATATGGTTCATTCGCTGTAAGAGATCTCTTAGACACCTAAGCCATATGTTATATGTCAATTTCGGCACCATTCCTAATGACCTAGTTAACTGGGCATCATCTCCAGGACCGATGATCAAGGGTCTATCATTCCCTATCAGTTCAGTCGCTACATGCCCTAAGACAAGAAACAATACAAATCAAGCAAGACTTTCATCAAGCAAATTTTTCCATGATTTGAAGCTTATTATTTAGCATATGAGAGCTCACCAAAGCAGGCTCTAAGGGGCCTAAGTGTGCTGCATATGCAAGTAGCCTCATGCAAGGCTAATCTGTAAAGCACTTCCCGACATTCACAGGTGTGTTGGTCACATTGGGAGTGAAATTCTCATTGTTCAGGAATTTCCACTTGGCCAGTGCCTTCTAGAAGAGTTCACATGTGTCAAGCTTCGGATCCAAGTGTCCATTTGAAATCTACGTGAATGGAAACATATCTTGCCTATTTTTGGAAAGCTATTGAATGAAAAACAACCTACAGTTCATCTATAAATTGAACACAGATCTAAGTGTTTGAGAAGGGAGAATTTGAGTAGAGAAATGCTGGAGAATTTTCAATTGAGAGCTTGGTTTGTAGAGCTACTACTGGAGAGATTTATTGTGTGATGAGACTTGGGAACTATGCTGGAAGGTCACTCCAAATCATTCACTAGGTTGTAACCTCTCCTTCTATCATCAATAAAGAGTACTTCTTGTTTTTCCCTACATGCATCTATGTTAACTTTTATTTTCCATATTGTAAGATCTTGGTTGATGAATGTAGTTTATGCTTAACTGATTTAGCTAACTAGCTTGAATAGATATCTATATTATTGCATCTTCTACTGTTTCATTGTTCTTTCTTGTAGGAAGCATTCTGCTCACGAACCGCTTGAATTTGAAGCTACAGAAAAAGCGACAGAAGGAGCCATTTGGAAGCGAGTGAAACAAGTAAGCCTCCAATCCTCTCTATGTATCTATTCTGAGTTAGGAGAAATGGTAGTATAGTCTTTCACCTATTTTTCTAGACTAACACCTGTCTAGCGAAGCGTAATTTATCCGTAGATTACAATTCTGGCCAAAAAGACTAGCGAATCTGCCGGGGATAATTTCTCTTAGCTTTAGGTGTTTTAGTCTCTCATTTGCTTTCTAAATCCACCCAATAGATGTTACACATAAATATCAGACTTTTTCAAATTTTAATTTGCAAATACAGTGAGTCAAACAGTAGTATTTTTCCTTGCCTACTACGTCCAACACACCCTTACTCAGGGTACAGTTCTTTGCAAAGCACTGTCTCCCTTCAAAGCCTACATTGCAGAGCATTGTCTCCCCTTGGAGACTACGTTGGCTCCCGAAAGGGAGCAAATTCCCTTGAATCTGACTTTGCAACTTGCTTTAGTTTTGTTTGCTACTTTGTTCTAAAAAGGTTGATGCTCAATTGACCAGTGTCTCTATATACTTCTTCCTCTTTTAGCTAAAAATTTGTTCAATGTTTGTTTATAAAAGTTTTTCTTTATCATTGACAAGTTGATTTAAAAGTATTTTTCATGGTCGCATTAAGGATCATTTTCTTTAGAAATAGGAAATTGTCGTAAAATCTTCATTTCCTTGATAGGATAAATTGTTGTTGAAATCCTCGTTTTTCCTTCAAAAGAGAAATTTTTGTTTGTATTCTTTGTTTATCGAAAGTAAAAAGCACTTTTATTATTGATCTAGTGCACCTAGTTTCTTTTCTGCATTCATAACATTAAGGAAACTAAGAAGAAAAACTTGAATTTGCATGTAGGATTGTGTGTTTTTTGCAGAAGGAACATTAGGAAATCTGCATTTAGTTTGTGATCCATTGATTTTTTTGCTCACATATTATTTTCCCTCTTTCCAACAAACTAGTGTAACTCTCTTCCCTTAATAGTTAGGTTCTTCATTGAAAAAGATGAAAATGAAAGTTTGTTTATCATTCTTAGCTTGCATTTTAGGAATTTCATATACATCATCGTGGTGAACCTAAAAGGAAAATTGTTAAGCAAGATAAACATAAAATAAATCTCAATTTACTTAACAATGCATTGGAACATTAACGATAACATTTAGAAGGTCTAGGCTAGAGACGTGTTCCGGCGTCATAAAACATAGCAGTTGTCGTTAACTTGTCTGCGATACATTCCAAGTGTGATACCTCACTCCATGTATGTAAGTATATCATAGCTCATCCATGTACTCTCGGGTATATCAGACGGTGTTACAGTACAATAAGTATACAGGGGTGCTCTCACTGTGTAGTTTCGCATCAGACAGCGCTAATACAGACTTGGGCCTCCATGTACCTTAGGGTATATTTGGGAGGAAAAATTTTAGATGCTATCCATCCATAGTGAACCGAATCAGCCACCCTGAAATTTTGATACACCAAAAACAACATTCAGGGAGATTACCTACCTGTACTTCTTGGTTCGCTAGGAGGTATTCTGCATTTCACAGTTTCTTGGTAAACCCTTTTTCCTAGCATTACCCTTTTTTGTTTATTTGTTTTTGGATAAAATAAATCGGTCATCGTGGAACAACAAAATCCTTTTCCCCCGTCGTTCGCATAGACATCGCTCTACCGAAACCAGTACCATGAGGCTTGTTACAGCATCAACAAGATCCTCGCTTCTGGACCTTTGACCGAAAGATTTTATTTGGCATTTGACATCAAATCATCTATTCACGCCTTAAACAATGTACTACAGTACCTTGAGAGCCATTGAAATTAATGGTGGTTCTCTCGCATTTTTTAACAGCTCACATTATTGGCTAGTAATCAAACGATGTCTTTCCATGTTCGACGACAAATCATATATTTGCATGGCTAGACTTGTACCCGAATGATCCCGTGAATGAGATAAGAAGACCTTGGATCTAGTTTCAGCCATCCGAGATGTGATTTCAGGATTGTTGTACACATCATCTATACGGTGACCTTACATACAGATTATCATCCAAACATGGGTCTATATCTGTAGGTGTGTCTGCATCTGGGCAACATTCCAATGTAGACGAATTTCTGAATTATCTACATGTTATTAGATTGTTTTATGTGCCGACAATGGGAATGCCTAACTTCAGAAATTATGATCAAAAGAGGATATATCATGATGTAATGTATTGTAATATTGATCAGGTGACCATTCTGCTTCGTTTCCAGGCTCATCACAGCATAAAGCATCTCAATTAAATGTTCTTATTATTTGGATCTCATGCTTTAGGGGGCAATTGTTATAGGTAAATTTGGGCACCATTCCCAATGACCTGGTTAACTAGGCATCATCTCCAGGACCAATGATCAATGTTCTATCATTCCTTATCATTTCAATTGCTACTTGCCCTAAGACAAGAAACAAGACAAATCAAACAAGACTTTCATCAAGAAAAGGTTTCCATGGTTTGAAGCTTATTATATAGCATATGAGAGCTCACCAACACAGGCTCTAAGGGGCCTAAGTGCGTTGCATATGAAGGTAGCCCCATGCAAGGCTGCTCTATGAAGCATTTCCCGACATTCACAGGTGCGTTGGTCATATTGGGAGTGAAATTCTCATTGTTCTGGAATCTCCATTTGGCCAGTGCCTTCTAGAAGAGTTCACATGTGTCAAGCTTCGAATCCAAGTGTCCATTTGACATCTACATTAATGGAAACATTTCTTGTCTATTTTTGGAAAGATGTTGATTGCAAAACAACCTACAGTTCATCTATAAATTGAACACAAATCTAAGTGTTTAAGACGGAAGAATTTTAGTAGAGAAATGCTAGAGAATTTTCAATTGAGAGCTTGGTTTGTAAAGTTACTGCTGGATAGATTTATGTTGTGATGAGACTTGGAAACTTTGCTGGAAGGTCACTTCAAATAAGTCACTAGGTTGTAACCTCTCCTTCTATCATCAATAAAGAATACTTCTTGTTTTTTCCTACATGCATCTATGTTAACTTTGATTTTCCATATTGTAAGATTTTGGTCGATGAATGTAGTTTATGCTTAGCTGATTTAGCTAACTGGCTTGAATATATATCTATATTATTGTGTCTTCTATTGTTTCAGTGTTCTTTCTTGTAGGAAGCATTCAACGAACGAACCGCTTGAATTTGAAGCTGTAGCAGAAACGACAGAAGGAGTCATTTGGAAGCGACTGAAACAAGTAAGCCTCCAATCCTCCCTGTGTATCTTTTCTGAGCTAGGAGAAAGGGTAGTATAGTCTTTCACCCTTTCTTCTATATTAACACCAATCTATGGAAGCGTAATTTATCCGTAGATTACAATTCTGGCCCAACACCATTGACTTTGGAAATGTTTTTAGTAGGAATTCCTATGGTTTTTAATGTTGTGATTATTTCACTTCATGGTTATTTTGGGGAAGAAAATGCTTTAGGAATGCCAGACACGACATCAATGGACAGGTAAACAAGTTTTTATAATTGCAATTTCCATTCCATGATATCCTCTCTTTATTGTTTGATTGTATTTTAGACGTTTATTTTGATTTATTTTGTCTTTTAACTATGAAATTGAAAATACTTAGTACCATGTCCATTTAAACAACAACCAAATCTTGAAGATGAAATTAGTATTACATTATATTTATTGGAATCCTTATAGCTATTTTGTGTTAAAATATTTTCATGACTATCAGAAAAAGATACTTTCATGTTGTTATTTGAGTACATGTTTTTTATATACTTGAATAAGTTCATGCATTAGAAAATGAAATTTTGTTGTGAATAAAATGACAGGGATTAAACATCACACTTCAAATTATTTTTTTTCAGAAGTTATCTACAGCTTGAGATTTTTAGCACATAACGTAGTTGACATGATTGTTCCTAAGCTTTCCTTGAAAGTTGAATACTAAGTCACTAAAGTCTTCTTTTCTGTATATGGTGATATTTTATTTTCTTTGTTTATACAGGTTATCTGGCCACATTATAGTGGCAATTATCGCCCCAATGAAGATAATTTGTTCAAGTTTCTTAATTGTATGAGAAAAATGGATTTGAAACTGCTGACGTTGAGGTATATGGTGTATAAATTATTTATATTCTAATTTAGTTTATATTATAGTGTTCATTGTCTTTCATGTTTTACACTCTGCATTGTATCTTCTTTTGTTTTCAAATAATGAACTTGGTATTGAGGGTAAGAAGCATGAATTGAAAAAAGAGGGGAGCAATAACATTGGAGCGAAAAATGCAAAAAGAGAGAGAGGAGAACTGGTCTGGTGATACTCTTAGAGCTAATAGCATGTATAATACACACATATAAATACTGATGGTCAAGTCTTCAGAGTTGGTTAATTCACCTGCAATGCCTTGAAAACACAACGATAATGTTTGAAGTGACAAAACATAATTTCATGTGTAAATTGTAGTCCAACCAATATTAAGTTGGAAAATCATATTGTAGTACTTTAACATTTCATATAATATAATTTATGTGGTTGAAATTATTTATAGTTGCACTTGATATTGTTTAGTATTGTAATTAAAATATGCAATTTTGTGTTTTCATACTAGATGAACATGCACATTGTATGACATTTTTTAAATCATACAAATTAATTTATGTTGATTAATAATGAACACAAAATGAATTTAAAACTACTAAATTAATAGTTTATATTGATTAATGATGAACACAAATGAAATAAATATACGACTAAATTAGTTATTTATAATGATTATTAATGAAAGTAAATGAAATGAATATAAACTACTAAATTATTCATCTCTATAATGAATAAATGACTACTGCAAATGATAATTTTGTGACTACAAATGACAACTTAATTTTGCATATATACGACTATTAGTAGCTAATTTACAATATCTTATAACACGACTTAAATTTATTCATATTTTTTTCAGTCATTAATTGGTTTCAAACGATAACTAAAATTTGCATATATATGACTATTAGTAGCTAATTTACATTATCTAATAACACAACTAACATTTTGGTCATATTTCTTTGGTCATTAATTGGTTTTCTCGGGTGATCATATAGTAATATATTTGGTCATTAATTTTTATAATTAATGACCAAATAAAAGATTAAATCAATAAATAAATCAATGACTAAATCAATGACCAAATCAATGACTAAATTAATGATCAAATAAATGACTAAATTAGTGACTAAATTAATGACCAAATATATAACTATACAACAAAATTGAGATAACCAATTAATGACTAAGCTAAAAATAACCAAAATTTGGTTGCGTTATTAGATACTGTAAATTAGCTACTATTGGTCAACGACCAAAAAATGGTCGTTTATATACAAATTTTAGTCGTTTTTTTAGTAACTAATTATCCATTTTGTACTATTGTTTGTTGTTATGAATAGTGTTTCCCCAATGCTCTAACTCTAATATTTAAGAAATTATGCATGTGTGGGATGCATGGATTTGCTATGGTTATATGAACCATTATTTCTTGAAATAGATCACAACTACATCTGGCATCCATGTGTATGGTTGGTGGTGTTTCATCTATCAAAATTATCAAATAGCGTTCATGTCTTCTATTTTTGATACCATGACCCGCTTTGTATATGCACCCTCCCAAGAATTAAATCTTTCACTCGATCAATTATGTGTATGGTTAACATGCACCTTGGTGTTTTCATCTTTCTAATCT
Organism: Pinus albicaulis; assembly: GCA_034641835.2. Taxonomy (NCBI): domain Eukaryota; kingdom Viridiplantae; phylum Streptophyta; class Pinopsida; order Pinales; family Pinaceae; genus Pinus; species Pinus albicaulis. Next base: position 1,025,506,549 of record CM076570.1, read on the forward strand.
ATAAAATGACCTTTTTTCTAATTCCTAGTGCCAATTCTTTGATTCCCAAATGTGTTACCTACAATGTGTTGATTTGACACCATTCTCACGTTCCTAGGATATTAATGATGTGATACCTACTTTACCTTTTCATAATATCATGCCACATATTTGAATCACATAACCATGGTGGAAAATATTCTCACATTTATCATTATATCGAACAATAAATTATGAATTGTGTTAAGAAGGTAGCCTCAAGACCCAAAAATTCACTAGTGATAGGACATGACTTAGTACACGTTCATCTAGGTTCTCTCTCATGAATTAAGTATTTCTTCAAGGAAATTTGACCTCAATAAGGCTCGAATGGACTAAAAAATCATGTCAAACATAATTTTTGAAGTGATCAATTCAATCATCATGTCCTTCTACTTAGCCCAAGATAATCTTTTATTGATTAATAGGTGTCCATAAATGAATATATTACAAGTATGCATATATTTTATTTTAAAAAATGATCAACTAAGTCAGTATATCACAACAAGGGGGCTTCACTATGGGAACAATTCCATAGAACGTGGATTCATATTGGGGGATATATAATGAGGGAAAAATGACATAATATATTAAGGGATATATAGGGGTTAAAGGGTTTTTATATTTGTAGGTATAAAAAATGGAGCTCAAAGTTAATGAAAAAATATAAAGGGTACAAAAAATGTTAATGAAGAAATGGATGCGAAAAATATATAGTGAAAGTAGGGGCTTTTTAAATTGGGAAGGTGTATTGGTTTTATATCGACAAGGGGTTAAATAGTGTGATTTTTAGAGGTATTTTCCAATATAAACCCAAATTAAGGGTATTGTTTAATATGTTATGACTGCACGTGATATGTTGTAGGTTCATTGAGCGAATCCCCCGTGTATCAAAATCCATAACATTCGTATGAAAGGAATGCTATTTTTCTTCAACAAATTTTTCCATTTAGATTATATCTCCTAGGTGATGAGAAAAGCATTATCATAGTATTTAAGGATATATACACATATATACTATCTTAGAATATTATAACCCAAAAAATTCACATTTAGCATACATATTTGACAGTGACTATCAACATACTCAACTTTGTACTTCTTTCACGAGCCTAAAATTTGGCATGCAAATTCCCATAAATTAAATCAAGAATTCATTCATCCTTAAATTTTATCTCAACAAGTAACTACATACGAATATACAAAATTACTCATTCAAGTGATTTATTACAATGGAGACACTTGCATTCATTCAACAGAGGAAACTAATGAGATCAAATGCATATATTTATGAAGTTAGATAAATATTGACCTAGAATGTGAGTTGCAAATTGAATTGGTAATGATCCTGTGCATCAAACCATAGGTTCAACTCCGTTTTCATCTCTCTTGAAATATACATAATTCACTCATGCATGTTACCAAAACGGGAACTCTCATTTACTTCAGAAATTGGTTAGGTGAAGAAAACTATCCTTCATTTATAAAAGATAACAATAAAGACTCCTCTTCTCCACTAAGCATAGGGCCTGAAAAAAATTAAGTGCTTCTTAGCTAGCATACATAACACCAAGAGATCCTTTCACTACTATATAGTCCCTCTCTCATTTCCCTTACCAGTTCCACACATTTTTCCTTGGCAACACCTTATTTGCAACCTTCTTACCCAACTAGGAGTCAAACTTGTTTGCATGTACTTAAACAACAATGTCTGACCTACTTTTCCCTTGTTGGCCTTTACAATTGTGCCCCTATGTAGACTAACTTCTTATCCTCCCCATAAAATATCTATTCCAATTTAGGGCACTCTTCTCCACGGAAAAGTTTCCAAAGGATGAAGAAACATTAGCCCACTCCTTTCATAGTTGGGGAAAGGAAAACCTTCCATCTATTGCATTAAGGATTATATTTTCAAGTTAATAAGTAAGATCGAGGAAAAAAATATCACAATTTTAATTTGACTATTATAAGATAACTGTAAAAGATGACTAGAGATTCTTAAGCATATTGGTATCATGACCTATATCATTGATCACATTTCCTTATGCACTACATCAACATTTTTATACGTGTACAGGAATTTGACTATTATAAGATAACTGTAAAAGATGACTAGAGATTCTTAAGCATATCGGTATCATGATCTATATCATTGATCACATTTCCTTATGCACTACATCAACATTTTTACACGTGTACATAAATAATGTTTTTATGGTTTATCGAGTTCAACTTGTCATGATTATGACATATAAATTCCAATGTAAACAATGTCAATGTGATTAATCACAATATGAATGAGAGATTGAAATAAAGGTATGTATGAATGAGAGATTAAAATAAAGGTATTACATGTGATTTACATGTGTAATGTAGAAACCTGCAAACTAACTAAAAAATATACATTATATTTAAATATTGATTAACTTTAACAAATAATTAGAATATTTACACATACTACACAATAAAATCCATCCATAGAATTTAAAATAATAAATAATTAAATAATAAATAATAAATAATTAAATAAAATAAATTATAAATAATAAATAATTAAATAATTTACATTTTAAAAATTAAGAAAACAAATTATATATACACATACCGAAAATAATTAAAAGTCAAATCGATTTACATTGAGCCAAATACTACGTGAATGCTTTAAAAGGAATTAAAAATGAGTTACTTTTAATAACTTACTAGTTATTTTTTATTCTCTTTTTCTATCCTTTATTTTACATGACATGAAGAATTCCAAAACGATTGGACGTATTTATTTATTTATAAAAGCTATGTCCACCTAATATATAAATACCATTAACTTCACTCCATAAAATATTCGTTTTTGAATTTAAATACCATTGGGATTCAATGCTCTGGTAACAAGAGTACATACAACTACATTTAATTGATCCCTTTTTAAAATAATACCATTAAATTCCTTTAATTAAAATTGGATGGTAATTTTAAACTAAACCCAGAAAATAAAATAAGTAATTTTCTGATTTTATTTTTAATTTATTTTTATGTATGAAATAACTGTTTTAATGTTTCTTATGAAGAGATATTTATAAAATTTTACAAATTATTGTATTTATATAATATACAAAATAGAACTAGAAAACTAAAATTATTATCTTTACTAATTAAAATGTTAAAAGGCATGTACAAGTATCACCTATTTGTGTAGTTTGATTCACCGTCTTTGCTAATTAAAATGTTAGAAGGCTTTTATATAGGTACATACACTTATTTATGTTTTAGGTCTTTTTAAAGTTTGTTTTTAGTTTTTTTTTAATTTTTTATTTTCCGAAACATTTTAAAAAAATAAAAATAATTTAATGAAGAAAGAATAAATGTTATTTGAAAATTTTAATTGGATAGATATGTTTATTTTGGAATAAGATTTATAAAATTTTAGTTTAGTTATTAATAATTATTAGGTGGATAGTATATTTATCCTCAACATAGTATTTTAGATTATCTTTAGAAATAGTTATAGATCAAAAGTTGACAATTATCTAAAAAAATAGCTATCTCTTAAAATTAAATAGATTTATTAAAAAATGTCATATAAACCTGAGTTATGGTTTTTTGAGCATGGTATTATTAATAATATCCATAATAAAAAGAAGATGAATTTTTTTATTAAAAATCTTATTATATATTTTTAACATATATATTTTTTCAAGTTGTATATTATTTTTTTTATAATTAATAATAATAATAATAATAATTTAAAATAAAATTACAATTTATTTAATTTTTATGATTTTTTTAATTTTGATTATTTTAGATGTATTATGAACTAAGTACTTCATTTATCTTGATTTTTTAGTATTATTTCTATTGTAAAATCGATTTGTGGAAGGATTTCTAAATACCTTATCAATTTGGCATAATGGGATTGATCTCTCATTCCATAACTCTATATATGGCTGTGTATCTTTCTTTTTAAGTTTAAGTAGCCTACAGATGGATCCAATTTCTCTCTTTGTTTGATAATGAAGAAGAGATCCTCTTAGTTAAAAAAAAAAATTGTAGTAAAAAAATAGATAATTTGGTTCAAAGCCCATCTTCAAGTTTTACATGTCATGTTATTCTCATTCTCTAATAAATCACCCTCCCATCCTTATAATGCCAACTCAAGTTTTGTGTTATCTGCATTTTTCAAAGCATAAGCCACACCATCCTCTTCTACGCACATACTAGATACTTGTGTCACTCTTCAAAAGTAAAGTGGGAAAATAGATGTAGATTTCTCGTATTCATGGATACAAATTATTTCTACATACTATGAAACCAATCTTGACATGATAGGGGTTATAAAACTCCACCTTTTTTAGTGTTAGCTTGAACATGTGGAAGCACATGGTGGTAGTATAAAATAGAATATTTTTATTTATACTGTGATCTTCAAGATGAGGGATTAATAGAGCAATATCTAGAAATATTTTGTGAATCTCTCAGAGAAGGATTCTACCAAGGTATGCATAGAGCCTCGTGCAATATTGAAAACCTCCCTATTAACGATGTGGTCAACCAATTAAACAATACATTGATGCACTCATGAATATTTACATCTAATTTCATATTCACGAGTCCAAAGAAATATTAATATTAAATATGAGTTCTTTTATACTTTTCATGTTCATAATGAACTCGATCTCTATGAGATTTGAACCACATATCATGATTTATTAAGATCCCTCATTATGGAACCTATATTTTATTAAAATCCCCATCTATGTATTCATAATTCTTTTGTTCCATGTCTTAACTGAACCTTCCTTCCTTGAGCTAAAATTCCTTCACCATTCACAACATTTTCCCTACATATAGGAGAGAATTACATCTTTCACAAGATCTACATCTTTCGCGATATTTTTAAACTTACTATTGCTCAGTTCTGTGCTCTAAAACGAAAAAATCTAAGAAAATTGTTATATAATGAAAATTCATTTACAAAGTCCTTTAAAACAGTTTCCCTTACTCTCAATACACTAGATTTTGAATTTATTCGTCTTTTATTTCTATGATCCTGAATCTCAATCTCCTTCTCATGATAAATTAATCGACCATTTGCCCCATTAACTTCTTATTTACTCATAATTATAAAATTAAAAATTAAACTCTTTCAATGGTCCTTGATAGTGGAAGTGATAAAATATTTGGTTTCCCAATAATTGTCACTTGTCTTTAGCTACCAACTATTAATCATCCTTTATGTTATCATGTAGGATGGGTATATATTTAGATAAATAAATGTAGTGCCATAAAGTATCATTGCTTCTTTATGATTTTCCGCCCCCTTTATTGCTTAGATATGCTCTTCGTTAACTTGCTATTTCCTCATAATTAACAAATTAAAAATTAAATATTTCTATGGTACTTAAAAGTGGCAGTGACAAAAATATTTGGTTTCCCAAGAAATTGTTGGTGGTCTTCAACTACCAATTATTCATCATCCCTTATGTTATCAAGTGGGATGGGTACAAAGGAATGGACCTAATCTTTAGGTAACTAAATGTAGTGTCGTAAGATTTTCCATTCCGCATTTTCTTGAGATGACTAATTATGACTTATCACGCCCTTATTGCTTTTATATTCTCTTGGTTATCTCCTCCAATAATCATCATCGTGCCATTTATAATTCCTCTCATAATATTTATGTCATTCAAATATTTCAAAACTTCACACCCTTCTACTTTATCTAGCCACGTTGTAGTGCATAAAATCAATCACTACAAGTATTTTTTCATTTTCCTAGTCCACCTTATCAACCGTAATATTGATGGAAACTGACTCTATATATGTGACCTATCTTTGAATGTTTTAAAACATATTGTTTCCTTATATGGTGTTGCTATGATACATTCTACTTAACATTCTATTACTCAGTCCTTGGAACATTCGTCCTTATTTCTTTAGCATATCATATTTCTCCTCAGGAGCCTACTACAATAGATTGCAAGCTCCACACTATGTAGTGTGCACAATAAATATAAAAATATAAGATAAATATAACTTAACACCAAGATATCCACAAAATAAATATTAAAAGTATGAACACAACAATTGTAGAGAGAAACTCCTTAAGGTAGGGTAATACCATGAATTAGCTTTAAAGGAAGGAAAACACTCAAGTAGTGTTGTTTTGTAAAAATACAATATTCTCCAAAATACCCTCATTCCACTAATTTTTCTTCTTTATGTAGTAGCATATATATTTTAGGAAATTTTTGAGAAAAAAATTAGTAGGAAAGGCCATCTATTAATCCTTCTTATTTTTATTTCTTTCATACTATTACATGGAATTTATTTAGTATTATGACCTACATACATAAAAATGCATGAATATCTATTTACTATCATTTCTTTGGGTGCATGCGTAAGTAAACCATATTATCTCTCTTATGTACACTACATTTGATCTGCCTTCACATGTTTCATGCTCAAAACATGGGAATAAGACATACAATATGATTGGATGAGCGATGTAGCTAGTTGGTACTAAACATGCACATCCATCTATCCTGGTGAAATGTTAACATGTTGTCCAACTACTTCCTTGCAGTCTGGATCTATATTTTTATTACTCCATATTATGCCACTTAGGTATATCCAATAATTGTTGTTATTCATCATTATACCTTTGGATTGGTTTCCTTTATGATGCTATATTCATCCATAAATATTTTTTGATTCCCATTGTTGTTCCTTAATGATTGGTGTGCTTCTAGGTAGTGTAGGTGGTGATAGACATCAACCTTATCCCTTGGTATTTTGAGCTTAGAATATTTAACTTCGTGTTTATTTGAGTCAATTAACTTCTTGGTGTCCATTTAATGTCCTTCCTTGGTATTCTCTTCATATGTTTTTATAGGTTTTACTTTTAATAACCCTTACTATAATTATTTTCCCTGCAATGACTTCTTTAGTTATCCCTTTGGCTCTTCCTTCTTATTAAGTGAAATATCTTGTAAAATATAGATATATACATAAAAGCTTTAAAAAAAAAATTGCACATTAACATTGACTCTATCGAAGGGTATCCCATTGTGAGCTTCAAAAAAATTTAAAGGTTAAATAGTCCCACCCTCAACCTATGTGGTTTGGATATGTTTTATAGGAATTTAAAATCTATTAGCCATGCGAACATTGATGAAATTATTCTCGAAACTATGGTTAATAAAAATAATTACTTTCTCTTTCTGAATACATCCAAGAACACGTTATATAGAGTTACCACAAGAAAACAAACCCTTAGTGATCCATTTATCAATCTTATTTGCATGAGGCAGTCTATCTAAACTTATTAGTTAAAATCATTTCAAAATCCCATCATCCTTTCATGATTAAGTTACTTCCACCATAGGAAAGCATCATCTTTAAAACCTATACAAAATTTTCACTAATTTCCCTATATTGATTTAATTATTTTATGTTTACAGTAGTAATAATATCTCTTTTTCTTATAAAATAATACACCTTTCTTCAAGAAAGCCTTTAATAAAAACTAAGGTTTATAAAAATAACTTACTTTTTTACGTGATTACTGAAAAATGATCATAAATTAGGAAATACTTATTTGATTGGATGTTACGACCACAATTGTGAAATTCCATAGCCATTTTGCATCATCTCACACTGGTTTCACTAAAATATAGGCACTTTATAGAAAATAGTTGATATAAAAACCATGTGGTCATTCCTTGAAAAATCCTAAAATAATTGGCTTTAAACCAGTGATAATCAACTTCCTGGGCTTCGATTTGGGTATATATAAAACTTTAGTTTTTGTTTTACTACAACTCATATCTATAGCTAATTTTGTTAGATTATATACAAAAATTTAGAAACCAATTTGAATTTCAATAACCTATTTTGCCTTGAGAATATACAACAAAGAAAAAAAGTTATCCATTTTTTGGCCCAAGAAATAACTTTGATATCGTTTGTAGTATACTCATTTGAAAATATAAGATATATATTTTAACATAAGAATAAAAAATCCAAAAATAGATAATAAAAGCTTGAAAACAAAATTTGTAGAGAAAAGACTTAAGGTAGGGTGACACCATTAATTATTCCTTGTGGAAAGAAAACACTTCATAGGATATTTTCCTACAATTACAATTTTCTTCACTATACGACCCATTACATTACTTTTACTCTTTTTATATAGTACTCTCTATCTCCTAAGAATATTTTAGAGAGTAAAATTTCTAGAAGAGCAAGACATTCTAGTGATTTTTCTTACTTTTATTTATTTCACACTACTACTAAGGCATGATTGGCTAGATATGGCTTACCTACATGGAAATCCATAACCACCTATCTATTATAGTGTGTAAGTTTTTCCCTCCTTTCAACAACTAATTTTATTTCATATTTATTACCTAAATATTGCACTATGTACAACTACAGAAAATTACATTCTACAATTCTTGAATTTTATGAAGAGGAATGTTACAAAGAAATAATGAACTTTGATAAGTCAACGTTAAAATTTATAAAGAGAGTTTTTGATATCACTTTCCTCAAGTGGCGTCTTGATTCCTACTTCCTACCTACATTCACACGGATCCATCAACCTCAACACATAGGGCTATATTTAAATTAAATTTTCACCATGGATTTTTTCCCCCCTCCTTTCAATGAAAAAAATTCATTCCTTTTCATTACCTTACCTAAGTACTCTTTTCTTAATTCACTATACAACCTTTTTAGTCCTTGAATATGGGTGGAGTGACTACTCAAAACTTTGGATGTTGCCTACAAACTCAAATAGTTCATATTGAGACAAATAAATAAAACAAAATGAAATGAAATACTACACCTATCTATTATTATTCCCCTTTTGTACTTCCTAGGTACCCCATATTATCTCCTTCCTCTAAGTAGACTGCAATTATAATCCATCCACATTTAACATGGAACATCTACTTGTGTATCTCTCACATTGCTTAGATTAAGAAAATACATTAAAAAATGTGTTTAGTCATGCATGATGGGGATCTCAATAAGGCCATGATAAATAATTTCTACCCAATATAATGAATAGATTATTTTCCTAATCAAATTAACGGTGCTAAATTATTTATAAAGGTGGAATTCATAGAAATTTATCATAAACTCCATATAAGTACTCAAAACAATTAAAATAAGACCTTCAAAACCAATTCGGATTATTTAATTTCTTTTTCTTTCTTTTTTGCGTAGAAATTCCAGAACCAAATTCATGAGATTGACTAATTATATCTTTATCTTTTATGTAAGGTGAATCCCTTGCTATATATCTAAATGATATACTTAGATTTAATGCTTCTTAGGATGTGAATTTAAGGAATACATGCCTCATGTTTGACCTACTCCACACCGACAAAGTCCATGTCTTATGCAATCCAAATTTGTAGCAACCTTTTGAAATAGAAATAGGTGACTCCCATTATGGTATTAGCATGTTTCTTACATAAGGAGCCAACTTTGTGGCTTATCATTCTGGGACATTGAATGAAGCCAACTATGATATAGTGCATTTGACAAAGAATGTTATGCCTTAGTCTATGCATTATAAAAAATTGACCATTATATTTTAGGGATGAAAGTTATCACACATACTATCTTTTATCAATTAATTATTCTCAACGCGTAGTCAAATTTTCAACTATAACACAATCTCAAATCAAAATTTAATATGCATTAATCCCATTTCATGATCAATTATAGAATGTTTAGTTTGATATGCTAATACAATCTCAAATCAAAATTTAATATGCATTAATCCCATTTAATGATCAATTATAAAATGTGTAGTTTGATATGCTAATTACCAACTTTATTTAAGTAGTAAACACCCAAAAATTTCACTTCACTAAGTAAGATGAGAGAAAATTTATGCATGTCTCATATGCCACAGAGTCTATCATCTTGCTTAAATCAACAAGATCCATTTTCTAGGTTATGTTTTCCATGATTATTGGATTTATCATCTTAACATCCTTTATCTACATCAAATTCAAAATTTCCACCTTTGGATCCATGAAGCGTGTGACTCTGTGTATGGTGGTCATTTTTGGAAAAATCACAACGATCCAATATTTGTAGTTTTTCTTTTCTTTTTTTTGGGCGTCGATACAATGATACATTAATTTCATTATTCTTTAATAGTTCTTCACAACACTAATAATCCTACTCACCACAAAAAATGGTGTACATCCAATAACAAATCCTTCATACCTGTCAGAGTATATCCCTCTCAATTTCATAGGTAGATTACCCATGAATTTTGATAAGCATTATTTTTCTCTTGTAGTTATTTGTTGTCTTTCCATATGATTATATTCATACCATGTACTAAAACCACCATTACTCAAAAAAATACTTAATTATTCTTCATTCATGTTTTGTTGCAATTTAGATCGTCTCTCATTGTTAACTTTGATCATGATTTTTTTTCTTTAGCACCTTCTAGATGACATTGCATGACTTATTATGTTGTGAATATTTGTTTTCTATAATATTCCACTATCATATGGATTCCCAAATGGAGGTTGTACATGGAATCCTAGTGGTTGATCCACATTTATACAATGCCCACAAGTTGCCCATAAAATAAATGAGTCTCTAATATACATGTTCTACAACATAGCTATAATAAATATATGAATACTTTCCATTAGAGAAATTTTGAGTTCAAAAATGGGCCTCAAAATGAAAGTGTTCAACCAAAATCAAATTTATAAGAACCAATAGGATTCATGATGATGACGTCAACGATGGAGAATGATTCACCATTTTTGGAGTAAAAAAGTATAAATATTAAAAAATTAAAAATAAAAAAGTCTATTTTTTCAACTCGCATTTCCAACTTATCTCCCTATGGTTTTATTTGAATTTCTAGTGACAGCACTCCTTAGATGCATAATTTAATTCCTTAGCCAAGGAGTACCTGTGTTGCATCACATTAATAACCATACTTATAATTTGAGCTTTCCTTCTCAACCAACCATCCATTATGTTATATACAATCCCAAGAATGTACAATGATAACCATAAAGAGTCATAAGGCTTTTATCTTTACTGAACAAGGTTTGGCATCGCCACCACTAATCCAAACATCATATTTGGAACTTGACGTGCTCAAAATTGTGAGGTTGAAGGATTTTAGTAGCTACAATTGACTTAGGCCCAAATTCCCTTAAATGGAAGTCCTTCTAATGACTCTTCGCTTGATATTTTGTTGGAAATACTAAGAGGGGGTGAATTAGTATTTCTTTCCAATTGCTATTTCTACCAGTTAGATCACTTATATTTAGAACACAATATTAACAATAAGAATAAATTCTTTAATTAAATTCTTCTTTATAATAAAATAGATAAAATGAGTGTAGGGATACAACCCTAGATGAAGACACTGATCTCCAATCCTTCCAAGCACCAACATGTACTTTTCCAAGGACCTACTTGGACTTCATGAGGCTCTGACTTCTAGGGCACCAACCCTATCTTCCAAGGCTCCAACCTTGTCACTTTGAGGGTCCAACCTCTAGGACTCCAACCCTATCTCTAGTACAGGCACCAACCTGGACTTCTTCTATCCTCTAAGGCTCCAACCCACTACTTCAATTTTTCAAGATAAGTTGATGATCTTCAAGGCTCCCAATCTTTTCTGCAATCTGCCCTGACAATATCTTCACTCTCAACAATGCCTTCTCAAAATCACTTCATCAATGACAACCTTCTCTTATCATGAAGGTGTTGCCGCTACTCTTCATGTTGCCCAAACACTTCTCTTCAAGGTCACCTCATGATGACATCAGCAATGCATTATAGTCTCCCAAACAACTTTAAGATGTTCAATAATTTGTCCAAGTTCTTCACTTATTCTTCAATAACAACTTCAAGGTTTGACTCCAAATAGGCAGCTTCAAGGTATTCAATACGATTCTAGAAATCTTTAAAGTGTCTTTAATATATTGCCCTAAGGACTCTTCAAGAGTTCCAAGTACTTCACTTCTCCAAGGCTATTACACTAGTTCAAGCTCCCAAATTCGTTGTTCTAGGCTCCAACTCTGAAATCTCCACACACCTCAATGATGCTCAATGATATGCCCACAAGAGACACCCAATTGCCAACCAATTCCAAGAGTAGTTTCAATGTCTACCAAATATCACAAACCACTGTCCAACCACTTTGATTTTCCTTAAAGGTTAGTACACCACCAAGTTGTTATACCTCCTTAGATTAGCAATTCAACGAACCTTCAAGTGACTTTCCTTTCTGAGTTGCACTGGAGGAAGTTTTTTTAGCCCAACCACAGATATTTTTGTGCACACATAGGTCATCAATCTGAGCTGAGGATAATTCAATCACTATTTTGAAATCTCCACGAAGGTGTACACTTTAGGTTGTTTTCCACTCATAGATAGCACTGTAATCAAAGGTCAAAGATGCAATCCTTAAATTGTCCTAGTCAATTCTGGTGGATGTCTAAGATTTACAAGCACTGCTAGCTTATCATAACAATTATGAGTTGAGGTCAATTTTCTAATGGGACTGTCCAGCCTTTAAATTCTGAGCTACAACAGGTCACTATAACCTCAACAAAGGATTGCCTAACCATCCTTAATCTGAACTTCATAATAGTGGCAGCAATCTAGACTTCTAATTTTCAATCTGAGCCTTTTCTTTAAATGACTGTTCTTTAAGTTTGTAATTGAGTTTTTACAAGTCTAAAATCCAAGCTTTAAAAGGCGTAAGTGTCCAAGCTTCTTCACACAGGAGATGCCACATATTTTCAAATAAGAGTCACTGTACACCGAGCTATAATATAATATAGAAGAATTAGCCCCAAAAAAATTGCCCAAACAGGTTTCAAATTCCTCCTCCACCTCCTCTTATTTCTCTCTGAATTTCTATGATTTTCACTGAAATTTTGATGGGCAGAATGAGGAGTACGACCTTATATTTATACTCATTTTTCTTTTTGACGAAGGGACATGTCCCTTGGCCATGAGGCATGAGCCTACACAAGTCGTCTTACGTTGGCTCACTGACAATAATTTACCTTAAACTTGAAAAATCAATAACTTTCAAACCAATTGGAGTTTCGAGTTGAGTAATAGCTCGTTGGAAAGGAAAAATTATGCTCTTCATGATGGTGTAGGTTTAATTAAGGAATTTTGCATCTAAGGTAGCAAAAAATATTTTTTTAATGTGACTGATTATTTATGAGTGCAGAAATGGAGGCAGGGAAGAATGCCTTTGAGTGTAGGGCTTCTTCATGGTTTGATTTCTTCGTTGATTATCATCATAATCATGTCCTAGCTTTATTCAACATAGGATCACCATCACCATGTCCTTTCCATATTTAACATAGGGTCATTAGTTCAGCTGTCCTTAAGATAGTGTAGAGATATTTCATCAACCAAATGCAGCATCATTATGTAGTCTTCATCATAAGGACATAAAGCTTCACATCATTGGAGATTTGTTATGTCATCATCAAATTATCAGAGCTAGGACATGTAATCATGTAGTTTTATCATCAAGATAATTGGAGGTAGGACATTTCAACTTGTGCATGTCTTCTAGTCCTTCATCAAGTGCAGTAATATGGTAGTCTTCCATTATGATCATCAAGATACATGATTGACACTTCATTTGTATCTTGACATCTTATACAAGAGTTTTAATCATTTTTAATCATTCTCTGGCATCTTCAAGAATATTTTCCATCCCGACCACTAACATCAATGATTGACTTTAACTATTGACATCAATGACAACCTAGATTAACAATCTCCCCCTTTGTCGTTGATGGAAATATTCTTACCCTTTCAACATTCTCTCCCCCTTTGACATCAATGGAAAACAGGGCGCCTGAGTACTCCCCCTGAAAGGCTGCTTCTTTTATTTATGAATAGTAGTTATTCCTAGGTACATTACTCCTCCTGTCATGGTGCTCTTTCTTTCTGTCAATGTGGTCCATAATATGTTGCATTTCTTCATGTGATGAACCAACTCCCCTTGCCTGCATAACCTCCTCTAGCTTCAAGAAATATTGTTGCCTTGTGATCGAGTGGAAGAAGTCAATATTGCAATCATGTTCTTCAGTGGAGTTGCTCCTGAGAGATGATCTATCAAAGGATGAATTTCCATGGGCGACTCATCAAAGATGTCATAGGGATCACTCGCAGATCACTTTATGCAAGAATGCTCAAGAATCACAAACTCCCCTTAACTATATGCATGGTCTCCTTTTGGCAGGGTTTCACCATCAAATACTTGGAATATCAAGGATGACTTCATCTAATCAACAACATGTGTTGTTGGCTAGAGTGTTCAAGAGACTTCTAGATTCAACTTGCTTCCTTCTCCATACTTGTGTAACTTCTTTCTTTGGCATGGTTGTCATGGATTTAAGGACCCAAGTCAAGTTACACTCACGTGTCATATGTCCAATTTTATGGCAATTGAAGCACTCCATCTTGTTCATGAATGAGTAATCATGACTTCTTTTTGAAAATTTGTTTCTATAAGATTGACATGGACCATTATATTTGTCTTTGTGATATTCTCTACAATGTTTTTCCATGTGCCCAAAGTTTGTACAAGAATAGCAATAACCAAGAAATATACTTTGGTACCTGGGAGATGAAGATTTCCTTGATGCACTTCCGAAGTCTTTCTTCCTTGGGATTCTTTGATGATATTCATTTCCTTTTGTATTCTTGACATCATCTGTAAGTCTCTTTGGAGTAGGATTTATTTCATTGTCATCTTGACTCTTACCTTTGCTTCCTCACATTCTTGTTGTTTGAAGCATTATCATTCTTTCTTGAGGGTTCACCTACATAGCCAAGACCTGATTTATCAAGGGGGGGTCTTTTATGACTTAGGATGTCATCTATGGTTTGAGAACTCTTCATGTTCTTATTTAGCAATTCAAATTCCTTTTTAAGAGAGACAATTTCTCCTTTTAATTTTTCGCAATCTTCATCTTTCATGACTAGTTGCTTCTTCATTTCTTCCATCATCCTTGTTGCTTCGTCTACTTCAATTTTAAGGGAGATGATATTTGAATTCATTATGAATATTTCTTCATTCTCCTTTGCTAGATTGCTCTCCGTTTCTTCTTTTATTCTTATAGCTTCACATGTTGCGGCCTTGAGAAGATTGATGTCTGATTTTAGTTTGAAGATTTCTTCACCCTTTTCTTCTAGTTGAGGTTTAAGAGAGGAGACCTCTTCCTTGTATTGACCAATCTCTGCTTCAAGATGGTTCAAGCTCTTAAGTCTTTGTTCAAGGTGGCTTCACAAAGTTTCTTCCCTTTTCTTTTCCTTATCTAATTGATTTTTCATAGATATGACTTCTTCATGATGCTTTATTTTGTTCTGATGAAATTCCTCTTTAAGTTTGGCGAGCTCCTCATCTCTTTATTGTAATTGAAGCTTGAAAAATTCAACTTCCTTCCTTGTCTTATCTTGGTTACCATATTGTGCTTTCTTCTTTAGTTCCTCAATTTCCTTTTTCAAAATGTTAATCTCTTCCATGGAAGCCATAAGTTTATTCAAGAGATCTTATTCAAAGTCTTCTTTGTTCTCTTCTTCTTCTAGCACTTCTTTGGCCTTCATGTCATCATTCTTATTTTCAACTTCCTTGATGGGTTTTGGATTTCCTTCTTGCTTTCCATCATCTTCTTGACTAGATATCATGGTCAATGCTCCTTTTGAGTGAAGATCATGCAGTTTGTCCCATATGCCTTTTGCTGACGAACATTTCTCCAAATTGGCCTTCATAGAATCAGGTAGCCCATTCAAGGTTGCTTTCATTACTTTTGTATTATACTTCTTGGATTATCCTTCCAAAATGCTATCAGTAATCACTGATTTCCAAACTTCAATGCCTTGAGTCTTTAATAAATTCCTCATTCTTGCCTCCCATATATCAAAGTTTCCATTTAACATTGGGGCCTTCGTAGAATGATTGACTTCAATTTCGATGGTTGAGGAAGACACATCTTTAGGAGGATTGGAGACTCTCTTCCTTGGCTTTTCCATTTGTGTTATAATGATCAACCTTCAAGCTGTTAGGCTTTGAGTGAATGTACTGGCTCTGATACCAATTGATGGAAATATTGAGAGGGGGGTGAATCAATATTTCTTTCTAATTGTTATTTTTACCAATTAGATCACTTATATTTGGAACACAATATGAACAATAAGAATAAATTCTTTAATTAAATTTTTCTTTATAATAAAATAGATACAATAAGTGTAGGGCTCCAACCCTAGATGAAGGAACCGATCTCCAATACTTCCAGCCACCAACCTATACTTTTCCAAGCACCTACTTGGACTTCACGAGGCTTCGACCTCTATGGCACCAACCCTATCTTATAAGGCTCCAAACTTGTTACTTTGAGGCTCCAACCTCTAGGGCTCCAACCCTATCTATAGTACATGCACCAACCTGGTCTTCTTCTATCCTCTAGGGCTCCAACCCACTACTTCAATTTTTCAAGATAAGTTGATGATCTTCAAGGCTCCCAATATTTTCTGCAATATGCCCTGACAATATCTTCACTCTCAAAAATGCCTTCTCCAAATCACTTCATCAATGAAAACCTTATCTTATCATGAAGGTGTTTCCACTTCTCTTCATGTTACCCAAACACTTCTCTTCAAGGTAACCTCATGATGACATCAACAATGCATTATAGTCTCCCAAATAGCTCCAAGACGTTCAATAAGTTGTCCAAGTTCTGCACTTATTCTTCAATAACAACTTCAAGGTTTGACTCCAAATAGGAAGCTTCAAGGTATTCAATAGGATTCTAGAAATATTTAAAGTGTATTTAATATGCTACCCCAAGGACTCTTCAAGAGTTACAAGTACTTCACTGCTCCAAGGCTGCTACACTAGTTCAAGCTTCCAAATTCACTGTTCTAGGCTCCAACTCTCAAATCTCCACACACCTCAATGATGCTCAATGATATGCCCACAAGAGACACCCAATTGCCAACCAATTCCAAGAGTAGTTTCAATGTCTACAAAGTATCACAAATAACTATCCAACCACTTTGATTGTCCTTAAAGGTTAGTACACTGCCAAGCTATTATACCTCCTTATATCAGCAATTCAACAAGCCTTCAAGTGACTGTCCTTTCTGAGTTGCATTGGAGTAAGTTTTTTTTAGCCCAACCACACATATTTATGCCCACACATAGGTGAGAAATTTGAGCTAAGGATAATTCAGACACTGTTTTGAAAGCTCCACGAAGGTGTACACTTCAGGTTGTTGTCCACTCATAGATAGCACTGTAATCAAATGTCAAAGATGCAATCCTTAAATTGTCTAAGTCAATTTGGTTGGTTGTCCAAGATTTACAAGCACAACTAGTTGATCATAACAAGTATGAGTTGAGGTGAATTGTCCAATAGGACTGTCCAGCCTTTAATTCTGAGCTACAAAAGGTCATTGTAACCTCAACAAAATATTTCCTAACCATCCTTAATATTCACTTCATAATAGTGGTAGCAATCCAAACTTCTAATTCTCAATTTGAGCCTTTTTTTTAAATGACCCTTCTTTAGGTTTGTAATTGAGCTTTTACAAGTCTGAAATCCAAGCTTTAAAAGGCGCAAGTGTCTAACCTTCTTCACACAGGAGCTGCCATAGATTTGCAAATAGGAGTGACTGTACACCGAGCTATAATAGAATATAGAAGAATTAGCCCAAAAAAAATTGCCCAAACAAGTATCAAATTCCTCCTCCATCTCCTCTTATTTCTCTCTATTTGAAGAGCAGAATGAGGAGTACGACCTTATATTTATACTCATTTTCTTTTTACGAAGGGACACGTCCCTTGGCCATGAGGCATGAGCCTACACAAGTCGGCTTAGGTCGGCTCACTGGCAATAATTTACCTTAAACTTGAAAAATCAATAAAATTCAAACTTCTTGGGGTTTCAGGCTAAGTAATAGCTTGTTGGAAAGGAAAAATTATGCTCTTTAAGATGGTGTAGGTTTCATTAAGGAAATGTTCCTCTAAGGTGGCAAAAAATATTTTTTTAATGTGAATGATTATTTATGAGTGCAGAAATGGAGGCAGGGAAGAATGCCTTTGAGTGTAGGGCTTCTTTATGGTTTGATTTCTTTGTTGATTATCTTCATAATCTTTTCCTAGCCTTCTTCAACATAGGATCGCCATAACCATGTCCTTGACATCTTCAACATAGGGTCATTAGGTTAGTTCTCCTTAAGATAGTGTAGAGTTATTTCATCAACCAAATGCAGCATCATTATGTAGTCTTCATCATAAGGACATAAAGATTCACATCATTGGATATTTTTCATGTCATCATAAAATTATCGGAGGTAGGACGTGTAATCATGTAGTGTTATCATCAAGGTCATTAGAGGTAGAACATGTCAACTTGTGTATGTCTTCTAGTCCTTCATCAAGTGCAGTAATATGGTAGTCTTCCATTATGATCATCAAGATACATGATTGACACTTCATTTGTATCTTTACATCTTAAACAAGAGTTGTAATAATTTTTAATCATTCTCTGGCATCTTCAAGAATATTTTCCATCTCGACCACTGACATCAACGATTGAATTTAACTATTGACATCAATGACAACCTAGATTAACATCTTTGACATCTTTCTATCTGCATACAAAATTGGCCTTGGCTACCAGACTTTTATTTTTGTCAAAGGAAACTTATCATAGAGTTAGGGAATGTCATTCCCTAGAAAGTCGTGGAAGGTGTGTTGGAATGGGGCTTAGACTATAGTTTCCCTTTTTAGGAGAACGCAATGGACAAAACTCATGCGACAATAGAAAAATTCATTAAACTAAATTTGGAAAAGCGTGAACGACATGTTCATTCAGGGCATGGAAGCATTTTCAAATTGGTTGTCGAATATCATCAAATGCACTCTAATTATGCAGGTAATTTGGTTGCTCAAAAATTGTTTATACAATTACTTGATCGTGATAGTTTGTAATATCTCGTTTTGGGGATATCTCTAAAACATGGAAAACTCCAACCAGAGATAGACTGGGAGGGCATTTACCAGATACTTCACCTCTAAAAGAGGACGAGATCCAGAGGCTAATTGGCCCTTTCCAAACTCTGTCTAAGAGTGAAGATAAACACACCAAGTGGTATAGAACTAGAATGCTCAAAAACAATGATAGACATATAATATCATAGAAAGAGAATACAGCAACGACGGCAACTACAACAACTATGAAAAATCATCCAGAAAACATAGAGAATAAATTCTGAGCCATTTTATTAATCTAAGAAATGTAATGGAGTACAATAGGCTAATATTTCGCAAGGCAAGTGAGAAAACACTCTCAGAGAATACCGGAAATGGCTACTCTAGGAACTGCGTTCTAGCTGCTGGAAACTGCCCAGTAGCTGCTACTGCTGGAATGGACTGAAGACTAGGGGCTGATCCCCTTGCTGGAATGAGCTGAAAATTGGCAAGCCTCGTCTCCTCAACAACCCGGACAAGATCCACAAACCATTCCAAGAATGCCCAACCCCAGAAATCACTCGAAACTGCCTCCCTAGTGAATTATGTTGGCCTCCAAGGCACTACACAGTGGCTAGATAGAAATAGCTGAAATACTACCACAAACTCCGCCAAAACCCTCCAACGGGAAAAGGCTAACCTTCTGCTCAAAATCTCGGCTAAATCACCCGCAAAAACCCCCAATCTCGAGCTCCTCCACAGTGGACTGCGTCCTCTCTCCTAGTGACTGCGTAGTCTCAATAAGCTCCAGCTCCGCAACAAACCCAAACAATGAAATGACACACAAAATGCTAAAAAAAATAACCTTGCCCGAGCAGGCACTCGAAGTCCCCCGAGGCTAAGGGCGAGATCTCCGATCGAAGACACTCAATGCACTAAACAGTGTTGCACACAGGCTAAAAAGCCAGCGTGCTCAAGAAGACAAATGTCTCACTCAAAAATCATTAACTCAAGAATGAATGAAATGAGGAGGCTCCTCCATCTTTTATAACGTTGGTTTCCCTCCAAAACCCAACGTAGCCTCTCTCTCTCCTCCACATCCTCATCCTTATCTACGCATAAGCTTCTAGACTGTACATAGGACCCCTCCTCTACGTGGTGTTAGCCCCCCCCCTTCACTCCCACTTAAGTCACAATGTTGTGCTACTAGGTGGATGTCTTATTTCACTTAAGTGAGTTAGACCCTCTTCACTCACTTTTTATTTATTTACAAACTATAGACGACAAACTAAACAAAATAGAATATTCCAATTAGTTGTTGCTAATTAGGAATATTACAGTCCCCCTTGGAAAAATGTTGCTTGTCCCCAAGCAACTGAAGTGATGGATGCTGCAAAATCTTCTCGCTCTCCCAAGTGGCATCCTCATCCGGAAAATTCTTCCACCTCACCAAGAATTCCTGAATTGTCCTGCTCCATAACCGTCTCTCTCTGGTATTAATAATGGCCTCCAGCTACAACACCAAATGCCCCTCATCATCTGTAGGTGGTAGTTCCTCTGTCACTGTCACCTGCTGTCCCAACGCCTTCTTCAGGCATGATACATGGAAAATGTTGTGGATCTTGCTACCTTGGGGCAGCTCCAACTCATATGCAACCTGCCCAATCCTGCGTATCACCCTGTATCGCCCGTAACAGCGAGGCTTGAGCTTCTCAGCTCCCTTTTTCTTCAACGATGACTGTCAGTATGGCTGTAAGCATAGGTAGACCAAGTCCCCTACCTCAAACTGTCGCTCCACCCGACCTCTGTCAGCATACAACTTCTGTTGGTTCTGTTCTGTAGCCATATTTTCCTTGAGAGCTCGGAGGATGTCCTAACTCTCTTGGATCCACATCTTGGCTCTAGGAGCCTTACTCACACCGAACATCACATCATCAAATGATAAAGGATGGTACCCATACAAAACATAAAATGGTGACATACCAATAGACATGTGATGTGTCGAGTTGTAGCAATACTCCCCCAAATGCAACCATCTCAACCATGCTCGCTGCTACCCACTGACATAGTTACGCAAGTAGCCCTCCAGCCACTTGTTAACTATCTCTGTCTTTCCATCCATCTGTGGGTGGTAACTGGTACTCAATGTCAACTCTGTCCCCACCAGTCGGCAAAGCTCCTGCCAAAATCCGCCCATGAAGTGGTTGTCCCTGTCACTGATGATGGTCTTAGGAAGACCATGCAACCTGAAAACCTCTCGGAAGAACAGCTCAGCCACCTGTGTTGCTGTGTAGTGCACAGATATGGTGAAAAAGTGTGCATACTTTTTCAGTCGATCAACGACAACAAAGATACAATCTTTGCCCTGCACCGTGGGCAAGCCTGTGATGAATTCCATCGATATGCTCTCCTATTTCCCCTCCGGAATGGGAAGAGGTTGCAACAATCCTGCGGGATGACTCATGTCTCCCTTGTTCCTCTGACAAACATCGCACTCCGTGATGTGCTGGAGTATGTCCTCCTTGAGGCCCTTCCATGAGAACCTCTCACTAATGGCCCTGTAAGTTTTGGTAAACCCCTGATGGCCTACCAATGGAGAATCATGTGATGCTTGGAGTATCTTCTTCTTAAGCTGAGATCCCTCAGTCAAGAAGATCTCATCCTTGTAATAGATGATCTCATCGACCACCCTATACCTATCATCAACCACCTGACCATCCAGCACCTCACATGCAAATCTGTCCTTGGAGTACTCAACTAAAATTCGAGCCCTCCAATCCGTATCCAAGCTCATAAGAGATAACGTGGCTGGTCTCCGTGAAAGGGCATCTGCTACCACGTTATTCTTACCCTTGACATACTCAATGTCAAATTCATATGCTTGGATCTTACTGTTCCACTTCTTCTGCCTCTCTTGTAGCTGCTTCTGCTCCAAAAAGAACCTAAGACTGTTGTGGTCAGTCCTCACCCTGAATCTGTTCCCTACCAGATACTGTCGGAATTTAGACAAGGCATGCATGATGGCCAACATCTCCTTGTTGTATATGGAATACAACCTCTCATGCGGAAGGAGATTCCGGCTCTCAAAATCTATAGGTTGTCCCCCCTGCATCAATACTGCACCGATCCCCTCTCCCGACGCATCACACTCCAAGACAAATGGCTGCGTAAAATCTGGTAATGCAAGCATTGGGTAGCTACTCATCACCTCCTTGAGCCTATCAAAGGCTTGTTGCGTTGTATCTGACCAACTGAATGCCCCCTTCTTCGTCAAATCTGTAAGGGGTGCAACAAGCTGTGAGAATCCTTTTACAAACTTCCTGTAATAGGTACATATCCCAATGAACCCTCGAAGTTCCGTCACATTCTTCGGCTATGGCCAATCTCTGATGGCTCTAATCTTCTCCTCGTGGACCCTCACTCTGTCTACTCCAATAATATGACCCAAATAAAGCATCTTGATCATCCCAAACTCACACTTGGAGAGCTTAGCATATAATTGTTGCTCTTCCAAGATGCGTAGCACTACCTCTATGTGTTGGAGACGCTCCTCCCATGTCCTGCTATATATGAGTATGTCATCGAAGAAAACCAATACAAACTTCCTCAGATGACTACGGAAGATATGGTTCATGCAAGGCTGAAAGGTGGCTGGTGCATTGGTCAGCCCAAAAGGCATAACAAAAAACTCAAAGTGCCCATAATGACACCTGAAGGCAGTCCTGGGAATGTCCTGTTCCCTCATGCGAATATGATGGTACCCTAATCTCAAATCAATCTTTGAGAAGAACTTAGCTCCCCTTAGCTCATCGATCCTGGGTATAGGGTACCTATTCTTTAGATTCTTCTTGTTCAGGTCCCTGTAGTCAATGCACATCCTCGAGGTGTTGTCCTTCTTCTTCACCAGCACTACAGAAGAAGCAAACGGACTCGTGCTCGGTCTGATGTGTCCAAGAGCCAACAACTCCTGGATGGCCTGCTCAATCTCATCCCGATAGGCTTTGGGATGCCTATAGGGTGTAGTGATCACCGCCTGAATACCCTACTCAAGCTCGATGGTATGCTCAAATCCTCTATCTGGTGGCCGACCTAGTGGTATATCCCCAAACACTACCTCATGCCTGTCGAGGATGGCTTGTATATCTAGATGAACTGCTCGACCGGTGGTCTCCGCCTCTAATGCCCGCAACTCAACCACCCACTCTATGTCTCCCTTCTAGAGGTCTACCTCCATCCGATGTGCCGAAACAGTCTAAGGTGGGTAATTATGCATCCCGCGGATCTTCTCATGCTTCCCGGTCTTCTTGTCATCCCACTCCATCTCTAAGGCCTCCCAATCCGTGGTGACCTTCCCCAGAGTAATCAGCCACTGAACACCCAATACCACATTGGTATCTGGTATGTTGACCACAAAGAAGTGATCATTCATGGTGTACGTACCCATCATCACTACTAACTCTGGAACATACTAGGCACACTGCATCGTCTGGGCTCCTGGGACCAAGACTGAAAACCTGTCAAAACTCTCGGTCGGTATACCCCTCCATTCGACCATCTGTGCATCAACAAAATTGTGGGTTTCCCCAATGTCAACCAAGACTGATACTCACTAGCCACGTACTGTCCCTCGTATGTGCAGCGTCAAATACTTAGGAACTCCTCACAAAGCTGCAAGGGCCCCTCCTGCGGGTGAAAAAGCTGCACCTCCTGTCCCTGGAGGTGTAGGTGGCAACTGATCCTGGGCCATCTGACTATCTCCTGCCTCCTCATCATCCTCCTCATCCTCTTCCCCGCTATCATCAGAGAAGACCTTAATGAAGTGTGCTTTGCTAGCAGCACACCTATGCCCTAGTGCCCACGGCTCCTGACAAGTGAAGCACAGCTGATTCTTCCTCAACTCCCTCCTGGCCTCATCATCTACCGGTGCCCATCCTGGATTCCCCTTTAGAGGAGGAACCCTCACATCCTTCCCCTTGGGCTAGAAACCCAGTCTCTGGGGGTAAGGTGTCCGCGTCCTAAAAAATGCATCCTGCAAATCTCTAGTCCTACTCATAGCATCCTCGAGTGTAGCTGGTCTAGTAGATCTAACTAAACCTCGAAGTGGCTCTACCAATCCCTCCACAAACATATAGATCATCCGTGTCGCGGATAGATCTAGCACCATCACCAAAACCCTCAAGAAATCTGCAATGTATGTCTTTGGGCTCCCTATCTGTTTGAGCTTTGTCAGCTCAACAAAATGTTGTTCCAGATCCCTCCGGTCAAAACGCTCTATCAATCTCCTGGTAAACTCGACATATGTCGTCACTATGGAATGCCCGAGTGTCACCATCCCATGGAACCACTAGTCCTGGGCCTCACCATCCAAATGTAATGTTTCCACCTTGATGGCCTCTGTCTCCGACATCTAGTTAAGCTGAAAATAGATATCCAGCTTCTCCACCCAAGACTTTGCCGAATTGTTTGATGATCCATCAAATGTAAGCAAATGAAATCTACTAGAGGAACGGTGGGAATCTCCATCATGGTAATGTCGGTGTCCTCTATGATGGTCATGGGGTCTAATGTCCCGCTGGAGCTGCACAAAATCTCTGAATGTGAGAGCATCCCTGAACTCCTGCCCATAGGACTGATACTCTAAAAAATACTCATCTAAGTGTCTAGGCTCTACCTCCTGCTGGGCTCTTGCCCCTGTATATGCTCCCAAGAAAGTGAGCATAGTAGAGCGAGTAGGTGCACATGAAGCCGTCGGCTGAGGAGTATCATGCTGAGCAGCACCCTGCTCCGGCAAATGGTGGGATGTACCTGATCCCTCTCCAACCTGGAAAGCCCCTGGAGTCTCACGCTGCCTATCCTCCACAGCGGTGAACCTATGTCCCATCACCTCAATCTGTCGAGCTAAATCCTGCACCGACTTGAGGAGTGCCTCTCCAAACTGTTTGGCCTCTGTATCATCTGCCATCGGCTCTTTCTGCCTCAAATCTACTACAAGCTCCACCTGCTCTGCATCCCTCACAGGCTCTTTCTCCTCATCTACTTCCTCTACCTGGGCACAGTCTCCCTCTTTGTAGGTGGTCTCCAACCTACACTCACAGTCTCTATACTTCCTGCCTCTGTAAGGTCTCTTTCCCGATGTCATAGACCACAGGCTGAGCCAGAAATATGCTCTGATACCACTATAATATCCCGTTTTGGGGATATCTCTAAAACACGGCAAACTCCAACCAAAGATAGACTGGGAGGGCATTTACCATATATTTCGCCTCTAAAAGAGGATGAGATCCGGAGGCTACCTAGCCCTTTCCATACTTTGTCTAAGAGTGAAGATAAACACACCAAGTGGTATAGAACTAGAATGCTCAAAAGCAATGATAGACATATAATATCATAGAAAGAGAATACGGCAACGACGGCAACTACAACAACTATGGAAACTCATCCAGAAAACATAGAGAAGAAATGTTGAGCCATTTTATTAATCTAAGAAATGTAATGGAGTACAATAGGCTAATATTGCACAAGGCAAGTGAGAAAACACTCTTAGAGAATACCGGAAATGGCTACTCTAGGAATTGCGTTCTAGCTACTGGAAACTACCATGTCGCTTCTACTGCTGGAATGGACTGAACAATAGGGGCTGATCCCCTTGCCGGAATGAGCTGAAAATCGGCAAGCCTCCTCTCCTCAACAACCCGGACAAGATCCAAAAACCATTCCAAGAATGTACAACCCCAGAGATCACCAGAAACTGCCTTCCTAGTGAATTACGCTGGCCTCCAAGGCACTGCATAGTGGCTAGATAGAAACAGCTGAAATACTGCCACAAACTCCGCCAAAACCCTCTGGCGGGCAAAGGCTAACCCTCTGCTCAAAATCTTGGCTAAATCACGTGCAGAAACCCCCAATCCGGAGCTCCTCCAAAATGGACTGCGTCCTCTCTCCCAGTGACTGCTCAGTCTCAATAAGCTCCAGCTCCACAACAAACCCAAACAATGAAATGACACACAGAATGCTAAAAAAAATAACCTTACCCGAGCAGGCACTCGAAGTCCCCCGAGGCTAAGGGCGAGATCTCCGACCGGAGACACTCAATGCACTAGACATTGCTGCAGACAGGCTAAACATCCAGCGTGCTCAAGAAGACAAAGGTCTCACTCAAAAATCATTAACTCAAGAATGAGTGAAATGAGGAGGCTCCTCCATCTTTTATAACGTTGGTTTCCCTCCAAAACCCAACGTAGCCTCTATCTCTCCTCCACATCCTCATCCTTATCTACGCAGAAGCTTCTAGAGTGTACATAGGCCCCCTCCTCTATGTGGTGTTAAGCCCCCCCTTGACTCCCACCTAAGTCACAACGTTGTGCTACTAGGTGGATGTCTTATTTCACTTAAGTGAGTTAGACCCTCTTCACTCATTTTTTATTTATTTACAAACTATATACGACAAACTAAAAAAAATAGAATATTCCAATTAGTTGTCGCTAATTAGGAATATTACATAGTTGTGGCATCAATGGTGATTCTCAAGATATGTTTGTTGATATGCATGAATAGGATGAGAAGGATAGTGCTTCATCTATCCCTCAGTTCTTGTGCCCAGAGGCACTCCTATGGAGCTCTATCTTGCAGAAAAAACATGTAAATCAAAGATATTTAGTTTCATACCCACCACATTTCTTAATATTTGTAAAACATATTTATCTAAGGACCATTTGTAATAGGATATTTTATAAAATCGAATATAATTAACTTAAATGATCTTTAGAAAGTTACAATTAGTTGAAAAATAGAAAACATAGATAATATAAATAGGGACACACCGGGCCTTAAATCTCTTCTCTATGAGCCACGAAGGCATTTCGTCCAAGTGGGCAAGATACAAATGATGTTGTAGTTGTAAAATGTAATGAGTTTACAAATGTAGGAAGAAATATGTGTTGGAAGTTACGAATATTATATGTATAATGGATAGCCTACAATTCATTCTAGAATTAGGTTCATATAATTTCTGATTTTGGACATTGATGACATTATGGGTCGTCTTTTTTAATTGTAATAATTATATTTAATTAGAAAACAAAATACATAGCTTTTTATATAACTTTTTTTTGGGTGACATTTTCATTACTACACGGTCAAGAGCTTCAGGTCACACTCAGAAATCCCCATAGAAACCCTATTACTTAGCTCTAAGAAGCCCCAGAGCAAAGTGCTCATCCCAACAATGAAATGCCTTTGTAACCAACTACAAATGCTATAATCCTAGAATTAACTCTTAAGAGAAGACCTATTTTTTTATTTTTTCCCTTTTCTCCATCGAATATCGATCCAACCTGTTAGATGAATCAATGGCCTCATTGCAGTGAAATAATTCCAATGCTATAGAATCATCCTTGTTTATCATTTCCTTGTCACTGTTAGAAATATACGATTCATGGGTCCCTTTATAAATGGACATACATTCTGAAGGTGACCAAGATGGTAGCAATTCCTCCACCAGAAAGATGTGTTTTCATAGTCTAAGGGCTAAGAAAACATATTTTCCATACACTAGAACTTTATTTTATCTGGTAAATCGTTATGGAGATCAATTTCAACACATATGTAGACATAGGTGAAAACTCCTTTTGATAACCTTTCCCTATATATTTTAATGAATCATGCAATTAAGTTACCCACCTTTTATAAGAGCTTTGGATGGGTAAAGTGAATGGGAAAATTGGACAACCTTACCCATATTGGAGTAAACGTTGTGGACATAGTGAAAAGATTAAAGTATGGGAACCACCTCTTCTATAAAATACCAACATATCCCAAAACGCATGGACCTTGGCCAAGGATTCTCAATATTTCCTCGAGATGTTTGAAGACCACCACAAAAAATCCCTCTAAACAGAGTATCAACTCCAAATTTTGAGTCCAGTTCTAATAGACTTAGTCTCTAAGGGTAGATGACAAGGACCAAAATCCATTGAAATGACATATGATTGCCTTATCTAGAAATTCAACAACCTTAAAATTGATATCATCATCGACCACTTTAAGGAATGTAGTTTCCATAGAATGTTCAATCCCAATGCTTGGTCCTCAAATATCCTTGACACATGGATAACTATAACCGAGTTTAAGGACATCCTTAAAGGACATATTTTTAGAAGTACAAGGAGTCCCCCATCCCCTTTATGGCCCTTTAATTCCTACAACAAGGGATATTAAAGCCTCAATGTTGATGCCATAGTCCTTTAGAATGAAATCCTCCCTGAGTATCTTTCCTTTCAAAAGAAACCTTGAGCATACAACCAGAATTCCTGTGCGTTCTTGTATTTTGGCTGTGAGCATTGCTACTAATTTAATTGTTGACATCATAGTACAAATGGTCCTTAGATAAAAATGTTTTACAAATATTAAGAAGTGGGGTGGGTATGAAACTAAATATCTTTGATTTACATGTTTTTTCTGTGAGATAGAGCTCCATAGTAGTGCCTCTGGGCATAAGAACCGAGGGATAGATGAAGCACTATCCTTCTCATGATGTTGATGCATATCAACAAACATATCTTGAGAATCACCATTGATGCCACAACTATGTAATATTCCTAATTAGCGACAGCTAATTGGAATATTCTATTTTGTTTAGTTTGTCGTCTATAGTTTGTAAATAAATAAAAAGTGAGTGAAGAGGGTCTAACTCAGTTAAGTGAAATAAGACATCCACCTAGTAGCACAACATTGTGACTTAAGTGGGAGTCAAGGAGGGGGGCTAACACCACGTAGAGGAGGGGGACTATGTACACTCTAGAAGCTTCTGCAAGCTTTTGCCTAGATAAGGATGAGGATGTGGAGGAGAGAGAGAGGCTACGTTGGATTTTGGAAGGAAACCAACATTATAAAAGATGGAGGAGCCTCCTCATTTCATTCATTCTTGAGTTAATGATTTTTGAGTGAGACATTTGTCTTCTTGAGCACGCTGGCTGTTTAGCCTATCTACAACACTTTTTAGTGCATTGAGTGTCTCTGGTCAGAGATCTCGTCCTTAGCCCTGGGGGACTTCGAGTTCCTGCTCGGGCAAGGTTAGCTTTTTTAGCATTTTGTGTGTCGTTTCATTGTTTGGGTTTGTTGCGGAGCTGGAGCTTATTGAGACTGCGCAGTCACTAGGAGAGAGGACGCAGTCCACTGTGGATGAGCTCTGGATTGAGGGTTTCTACAGGTGATTTAGCTGAGATTTTGAGCAGAGGGTCAACCTTTGCCCGTCGGAGGGTTTTGGCGGAGTTTGTGGCAGTATTTCAGCTGTTTCTATCTAGCCACTGCGCAGTGCCTTGGAGGCTAGCATAATTCACTAGGGAGGCAGTTTCTGGTGATTTCTGGGGTTGGATATTCTTCGAACGGTTTGTGGATTTTGTCTGGGTTGTTGAGGAGAGGAGGCTTGCCGATTTTCAGCTCATTCCGGTAAGAGGATCAACCCCTAGTCTTCAGTCCATTCTAGCAGTAGCAGCTACACGGCAGTTTCCAGCAGCTAGAACGCAGTTCTTAGAGCAGCCATTTCCAGTATTCTTTGAGAGTGTTTTCTCACTTGCCTTGCACAAGATTAGCCTATTGTACTCCATTACATTTCTTAGATTAATAAAATGGCTCAGCATTTCTTCTCTATGTTTTCTGGATGAGTTTCCGTAGTTGTCGTAGTTACCGTCGTTGCCGTATTCTCTTTCTATGATATTATATGTCTATCATTGTTTTTGAGAATTCCAGTTCTATACCACTTGGTGTGTTTATCTTCACTCTTAGACAGAGTCTAGAAAGGGCCAGGTAGCCTCTGGATCTCGTCCTCTTTTAGAGGTGAAATATTTTGTAAATGCCCTCCCAGTCTATCTCTGGTTAGAGTTTGCCGTGTTTTAGAGATATCCCCGAAATGGGATATTACAATGGTATCAGAGCATAGTTCTGGCTCAGCGTGTGGTCTATGACATCGGTAAAGAGACCTTACAAAGGAAGGGAGTATAAAGACCGTGGGAGACTCTGCCCAGGTAGAGGACGCAGATTAGGAGAAAGAGCCTGTGATGGACGCAGAGAAGGTGGAGCTTGTAGTAGATTTGAGGCAGAAAGAGTCGATGGCAGATGATACAGAGGCCAAACAGTTTGGAGAGGCACTCCTCGAGTCGGTGCAGGATTTAGCTCGACAAATTGAGGTGATAGGACAGAGTTTCACCGCTGTGGAGGCTAGGCAGCGTGAGACTCCAGGGGTTTTCCAGGTTGCAGAGGGATCAGGTACATCCCACCATTTGCCAGAGTAGGGTGCTGCTCAGCATGATACTCCTCAGCCGACGGCTTCATGTGCACCTACCCGCTCTACTATGCCCACTTTCTTGGGAGCAGATACAGGGGCAGGAGCCCAGCACAAGGCAAAGCCTGGACACCTAGATGAGTATTTTGCAGAGTATCAGTCCTATGGGCAGGAGTTCAGGGATGCTCTCACATTCAGAGATTTTGTGCAGCTCCAGCGGGACAGTAGACCCCGTGACCATCATAGAAGACACCAGCATTACCATGATGGAGATTCCCACCATGCCTCTAGTAGATTTCATTTGCCTATGTTTGATGGATCAAACAGTTCGGCAAAGTCTTAGGTGGAGAAGCTGGATATCTATTTCCAGCTTAACCAGATGTCGAAGACAGAGGCCATCAAAGTGGCAACATTACATTTGGATGGTGAAGCCCAGGACTGGTGGTTCCATGGGATGGTGACACTCGAGATTATTTTTTACTATCTCATATACATATAACATCTATTACGTTTCCCATCAAGCAATTGATTATATGGGAGGTTCGACATCGACTTGGTTACAACCTTTTCACATCCATATCCGTTAAAAGTGTTTTCATCCAAACCGGTTGTGCTTAATGTAGCAACCAAATTTTTCGACAAATTGTTCACATCCCATACCAACATTTTCAAGAGGCCCATGCCTATGCGTCTCTATGCTTAATACCTGGAAAGAAAGAAAAAGCTTACTTTGGAAATAAACAAAACCATTGGTACCATGCTATAAAGAAATATTCAATATCATTTATGGTAAGTTCGATTGCATATAAATTTCCCTTTCACGATGGACAG
This sequence comes from Pinus albicaulis, assembly GCA_034641835.2. NCBI lineage: Eukaryota > Viridiplantae > Streptophyta > Pinopsida > Pinales > Pinaceae > Pinus > Pinus albicaulis. The sequence continues at coordinate 1,025,537,685 of CM076570.1, forward strand.
AGATCAGGATAAAATTCCCTTCCACAATAGACAAAGACAAGGAGTTATGTATGAGTTCACTTCGTTGGCATTTGGTTGTTGATTTAGCGAATGATGGCACTCATGTGGTCATGACGGCATCAGAGAGCGATGGTTTTCCAGGCCTATGGATTCCCCGATTTGTCCAATCTTCTTTCATTTATATGCAGAGAATATCTTTGAAATAATGTCCTTTGGTTGCTTTTCTCCTCCCCATTTCTCGAACCGACGAGAAAATATTCTGCACAGACCGAATGCAATCAGATTTCATTGCATTATATTGATCAAGCATAATTTTTGCAAGAGTGTATCCAAATGCATTACCTCTTCATTCATTCGTCTCTGGACTTCTTGTATTCAATCGCTCGCCCACACCTTTCTCTACCAATCTTCACAGCCATTATAAAAAAATCAAGACACAGATTCAGAAGTAATGAAAAGCAAAGCATGCAGTGAGCATTTAAATCTCATCTACTCTTTTCCAACTTAGCAGAATAAGTTAAACCATAATACAGATCAACTATTAGTGACGATGGGACACTTGAAAGTTTGTGTCTGCAGCTGCGGTACACGCACGTACCTTTTCTCCATCATGTAAAAGGGGCTGCAGGACTTCGAAACGCATATTAACCTCCTGTGCCTGCCAATACACACGAATTCTCAAGCACCAATCTCGTATTGCATAACTTGCCCTTGGAAGCTTTTGAATGTAAAGGAAATATTATTATATATAATTGAATCAAAATGATTCGCAGTAATTTAGCAGATCAAAAAAGAAATGGTCCTTCACTATCAATGTACACACATTCACTGCTAGCTATAGTAGATATCTAATCACACGGCCAAAACACTCATTCAAGCACAGGATGAAAGAAAAAGCATATCTTCGAACTTTACAAAGTTTTCGGGTATTTAACCTTAATATCACCAAGGCTTTCGACTTGTAGTTGCAGGTACTGTTCTAGACTCAGTTCACTTTCCAGAATGTGACTCTTCTATTTACATGTGTGCGAAAGGGAAAGATATAAACCAAAGCGGAGAAGTTTATAAGCACCGAAAACACTGTTACAGTGGTTTCAGAGGAAATATAGTATTGAAATTATTATGGTGGAAGTGTATATCCTTATGATCCCAAGTAAGCACCTGGCATGTCTAAATCCTTTTATATACATGCACATCTGGATTTATATTCAACATATACTGAATTTATTTTCCATATTCTAAGCTCTCTGCAGCTTCTGATTCTGCATGATCATACTAAATTTATTTACATTTTGTAACCTATGTATTTCTTCTGATTGTGCTGATGAGGTCAATGTCTCCCATGTATTAGTGTATTGTATTTCCTCTCTGACATTACTGGTGCCTTTTGGCCTTTGACTAATATATTAATATGTTGTAATGCCAAACAGCTTTGTTGATAATGCTGGGTTCAACCTTTGGGAAATATCTTAATGTGTTGTAATGACCAACAACTTTGTTGCTATGCTACATGATGCAAGAAAATGCATAAAACAAATCTATAAAATGACTGGAATACCTCTGGTCTCAGAATATGGGAGCTTGCCGTGTCTTGGAGCCATGGAGCAAGTTCATGCTCATCCTCTTTTTTATTCACTTTTCTTGATTTCTTCCTTGTGAAACTCAAATCCACGGAGGAACAAGATGCCACGCATTCTAAATCCCCATATTTATCATTAGCACCACGCTTTCTTCTGGAATCTAAGGAATACGATCCCGCAACCGGCCTGTGCTGCTCAAACTGAACATCGTGCTCAGACAGCGGCACTGGCATCTTTTGGGGGCCAGATGAAGCATCGGAAGCCATGGAAGAGTCCTCCTCATTGCCTGAAATGCTCGATGTCTGATCAACATTCTCTGTATGCTGCCAATTTTTCTTATGTTGCTTCTCAATATCAAACCCGCTGGTTGTAATTTTATCACTCCAGCTATCTAGAGACTGATCGAAATACATTGTCCACCCAGACTCAGAGATCTCAGCAAAAACAGCACTCGGCTCTGCAAATGTAGGGGAAAGTAACGGTGTCACCAAAATACGCTCCATGTGATCACTCGGCATACCCACTCACCATAAGAATTTCTGGTCAATATTCCCCAACTCAGAACCTCCTGCCTACCATAAACGCGGCATCCATGTATATACAGGTCTTGCGGGAGATCTGGACGCTGATTTACTCTGACTTTAGTTCTTGAACCTGACTGAGAAACATAAAGTCCAACATTGACTTAATAGATTTAACGAGCAGCAGCACAGATTTCCCTACACCTTGCGTTGGACCCATCCCTAATTTCTCTGGATACTTCTGAGTACATCAGATTATTACTCGCTGACATTTTCACCGAACCACCTTCGATTCAGGGAAAAAGAATGGGAAGGCTTCACGGGTTGAATACGGTTGCATTCCGTCCCCGCAGAACTGTGCCTTTATTATTGTCAAGTCCTCACATGGGGGGAGGGCGAACGTGTTTGTATTTAAAAACCCTAATTGCAATCAGGATTATGTTTTCTGCTGTCCTTTTTGCATATAATATATTTGATAAAGGTATATTCGATCAGTATTTACCACTAATAATATATTTGATGAGCTATATTTATTGTGTATTTATCAATGATATTTGATGAACTATATTTATTGTGTATTTATCAACGATATTCATTGTGTATGAATATTTAAAATGAATTATAATCTATAATTCAAATTTATTATATAATTGAAATGGTAAATAAATAATATATATTTTTATTTAAAATTGCTAACCTAATTAGTTTTTGAATAATTTAATTGATTATGATTGTGAAAATGAAGTATTATATTTCAAAGAGATTTTCTCAAGTTTACTCATTGGGTAAGTGTTAGGGATCTTACTCACTTAGAGATTATAGTGGTAGCAATAGAAATGTCAAAACCATACAGTATATTTTATTACCATCTATTATATGTTTTATGAGCCTAATTTCTAATATCTTAATTTTATTATACATTATCTATTTTTTGAATGGTACTATTAAATATTATTATATTTATTATGATGACATTTATTTTCTAATCTTAAATAAAATAAAAATAATAAATTATTTAATAATCTTGAAAAGAAACTATTTTTATAATGATGATGTACATGAATTTAATAAAACATTTCTTAATAATTAATAATTTAAATTTAGCTAAAATCAATTACTATAATTTTGGAATGAAGATATTCAATAGTATTATATCTCATAGGGATTATTATGATATTTAGATTTGAATTATATTTTAAATTGATAGGAGTAAATAGATATTTTAATCATTTTAACATATAATTATATTTATGTATAGTTTATTATTATTATCTTTACAAAAATAGAAACATTTTACTTAATTATAGAAATTATGGAAGAGGCATGTATCAATGAAATAGATTTCTAAATTAGAGTTATTGAATAGAATTTCAAAGTTGATATACTAGTTTTTGTTATTTGAGCTCAATTGTGTAGACAAAGTTACATATAGTTGCTTAATATGACAAAAAATAATACATTACATAAAGAGGAAATAGAAGGGTGTATGACGTTAACATCTTACAAAAAAGTGGTAGACAATGACAAAATTACTTTGCATCCGGAGGAGCTAACTGGTTCATAGTCAAAAAAATGATCATCCTTAAATAACTAAAGTGAACCTGGGATAGAAGGAGCACTTAAGAGAGGGGGGTTTTGCTCAGGAGTCACATGGTAGAGGAGAAAAGGAAGTAGGTCGATTAGAGACACTTGCAGACGAAGGAGGAGACTGTCCATTCACCATCTTGAGCACAATATCCTTGAATAAGTCAACCAAACACTTTAAACACAAATGTGTTGTTAGCCATGTAGTTCCCACTGAGTTTGTTTGCACCTTCGAATTCTTCCAAATTAATAATTCGCTATATAGGAGCTTCCTAAGTCTATGCAAATTTCTTTGATGGAGCCATCATGAGAGTGTAGTTAAGCATGAGTTTGGGGAGCTCATTGTAATACATCATGGAGGGGAAAATAAACCTTTACAAGACTTGGGTCTTCATAGTGTCTAGAACTAGAGAGAGTAGGATGGAGTGAAGCAAGGCATTTGTCATTGAGTTGCCAACTTGCATGGAAATGGAGTAGGGACGAGTTTGAAATATGACATATATCCCACCTATAGGGCATGCAAGGGAGAGGGGCACAATAATTTCCATATGGGGAGATTGCAATGCCATGAAAATGAATTGAGTAAGGAGGATGGTGGGATATTCCTCGAATGTGGATTTACGTCATTCCACTCCCTTTCAAGTTAGACATGTGGGGAGACTCTTGTGATTTGGATGGTTAAGTTATTGGAATGAGGTCATGTTGGCCATTAGAACTATAAGTCCCTTTTATCCCAAGCTTTATTACCTTGTTGGATTGGAAATGCAGAACACACTTATTAGCTCTGCGGATGTGGAACCAATCAATTTGACATGCCATTGAGGGTGATAAGGCTCTAATTATAAAGAGGATATCTTAAAGTTATAGGTTTTTGGCCAGAGTTTTCTTGTTTTCATATGTCCACTGATGATTAAGGAATCTCCAAGAGAAATGGGATAGCGAGTATGATGACAACTAGAAATGAGAAGTTCTTGATATACAACATAAGCTTCTACCAAGTTTGAGGAGTTTCCAAGAGAACTTGACTTCTGGAGTAGTTCTACATGAAGAAACTACTCCCCACTTTTCTTTTTAATAATTTTAATATATGATATTTTTTAATTTAATTTCAATATAATATAATTGATTAATAAACAATTAAATAATTTTAGATTTTTAATATTAATTTCACTCCTTTATAAATTTATATTGCCATATAATTATAAAGATATTCCTCTTTGTAATGATGAAGCTGTATAATAAATTTTTAATCATTTATAACAAAATGTAAAATATATTGTGAAATTGAATAATCATTTATTAAAAAATTAGATATTTAATAATTATACAATTATTTAATCATTAATTTTATTAATTTTATTTTAGTATGAAAATATATTTTGGTTTTAAATAATAATGTTAATAAAATTGACAATTTGGTTGGTTTCTGTTGAAGGAGGACACATTACAGCTTTTATGTTGGTCTATACCACCTTATCATTTGAAAACAACTTTCCTAGCTACCAATGTGTCCATGTCTGAGCCATTGGATCAAATGTTAGATGATTGAAATGTTTTGGGCCATTAGATCACAAGTATATATATATATATATATATATATATATATATATTTATAATGTTAGTTTTTTTTCTTTCTATTTAATAAGTTAGATTGATTTTAGGTGTATAATAGAAATGTTGTAATGTCATGTTTAACATTTTGATGGAATATAGTTTATATAAAGGAAAATAAAAGTAAATTAAATAAAAATATTGACTTAACGCAATGAACATTTTAATTAGGTCAAAATACAATAAAAAATTAAAATAATAAAATAAAATAATAATAAACTATAAAAACAACCCATGGTATTGACTCATGGTATTCATGTGGAATATAGTTTATTTAAAGGGATAAATTAAGATGGCCTAAATCAATCTTGACTGTGGATCTACCAAGAGCCAAGATGGATCAAATGCCTTCATATGCAAACCTCTTTTAGAGTGAAAGGAGAATCGGTCTCTCCGATAAATAATATAGATCTAAACTAAATACTTAATAAAATTAATTTTAATTGTTTATAACTATTATTCTTTTAAAATTTTATTAATAAAATGTACCTAAATTTTCATACATCCACATATACATAGTTGTTATAATTGTTTTATTTTTTATGAGTAGTATTTCTTAATATATAAAAAATTAAATTAATAATGAATTTTTTTAAAATATGTGAAATTATTTCACAAGACATGATTTATCTTGACCCATAATGATGATTATTCATAATTCTCATTTCTTAAATAACACTAAGTTTATATTTAATTACTTAATTGTAATAGTTTGTAACTACATACATACTCTTTCGATTTGTTTTTGTTAATGAATATCAAATTTCTTCTATTAAAAAAAAATTATATAAATATCTTTAATTGTCTAATTGTAGCTAAAAAATATTAAATGTTTTTACTTTATAATCATAAAAAAAATTCATATTATATGATGTCAAACTTACTCAACTTTTTATTCTGAAATTTTAAACAAAGATTTTCACTACATAATTTTAGCTTTTATAATTTTTTGATTTTTCAATTCAAACAAACTTACAAAAGAAAAAACCCACTCAGTCCTTTCTGTAGATTATAGTTTTGCAAAATTGACACTATATTGTAGAGTCTTATGAACCTGATCCATAATCAAAGAAAGTAGCTAGCGATTTCACAACGTATTAGTTTGTAACCTGATCCACAATTAAAGAAAATGGCGAGGGATGTCACAAGTTTCATTCACACAATGATCTATTGACGTTCTCAGTTGAAATGGATCTTATTAGATGCATGGTGGCGAGAGACACTAAAAATTATAAATAGATATATGTTATGGTATCCATATTCTCTACAAACCATCCAAATTTCCCATCTTATACAACAATTTCTAAAAATAACCGCTCAATTTACTCTCCAATTTTTGAAACCCCGAGCCATGTTGAGGAGATCAGAGTGTAAAATAAAATGTTCCTGTGGTTTTTTAAAGGGTTCATAAGCAAAACAGATAATGATAAATTCAATATTGTGGTATAATAATTGATTTTTGAATCATTGTGACAAACAAAACATCACATTAGCTCATAGAATATATCTAATTCTATAAGGATCTGAGATAATAACAATGTTTTGAATCATGATAACTAGGTGACAACCAAAAAAAAGTTTTAGCCACAAGATAAAAAATCACAACAACTCACAGAATATATCCAAGGTTGTAATTAACTCCATACATAGTGATGGACATCATAATCTCTCTTAGTGCTAGAGTTGTTTTCTCAGTGAACTTGTTTTTACTGCTCTTGAACTGATGAAAGTCATCATTGTTTCATATAGGAGCATTTAGTTCTGATAAGAAAATTTTGATAGTGTCTATTATCCCTTTTTAGTTTTTTAATGATTCAATTAAGATTAACATTTTTATGTTGTCATGAGGAGATTTTTTATTTTTCATGTCAATTACCTTTTATAACTCTAGGAGGTTCTTAATATTGCCTTTATTTTTAATAAATGGAACTCAATTATATATTTAAAGAGATGATTAGGTAAGAGAATTTTAGGATATCAATGACATAGAAAATAAATTATTTATACATCAAAAATTAGTTCTATATATTATAGTAGTTCTAGGTTGAGTAATCTTTCAATTATTTATCAATAAATTTCTTTTACTTAGTAGGGAGTACAATAAATTTGTAATCAAATAATAGGAAAAAACATATTCACAATATAATTTATTTGAATAAATAGATGTGTGTAAAATAGTTTAATAATAAACTAGATTTGTAATTATAAAATATAAAATTATAACCTAAAATTGTGAAATTACTTTGTATTTTTTGTTTCTTATCTATATAGAGAAACAATAAACCAAGTTTGGAGTTAAGAAAATAAACCATAACATTAAAAACAATATCTCCTTCCAAAAATGTCTCCATATTAAAATGACATTCACTTTCTTGTATATCAAGACTATTGTTATTCATATACAATATACAATTTGTGACAAGCATGCAATTAGAGCTTAGATATGTAGATGAACTTGGAGTAAACTCTATTTCTGTTAATAAAATTTTTCTTTATTTACATCTATGCTAGATAGATTGTACTTGAATGTATTTAAAATATCTTATTTGATTTACATGCTTGTTTCAGAGGATTATTAATCACCAAAAGATTTTTACCTCCAATTTCCTATATCAATATCTATAACAAATTTTTCATATATGTGAATAGATTTTGTTGGTTTATATATATGTTTTCACCCACAATTGCCTATTTCAATATCTATAACAAAATTTTCTAGTTGATAACTCTTATCATCAATATGTTTGAAACCTGTGTTTTATTCTTTCATGATGGCTCATTCTCTGCAACAACTTATTTCTTCTAAGATATTATTTTCTATACTATTGCCTTATGGCATTTCTTTTGCAACATGTGGTGCAATTGCTAGTTTATGGATCTAAACACAAAACCTTGTACTCATATTTACTTTACATTTTTACAAACTTAGTAAATACATTCCCCATAAAAAAAATGTCTAAAAGCTTATATTATCTCGAAATTACTAATAATAATTAATAAATTAAGAAATTAATTAAGAAATTTTCTTAGATAAATTCATTCTTCTTATTGAAATATTTTGAATTTACAAATAATATGTAATATGAAAAATAAATAAATAAAGATAAATCCGAACCCCAAAGCCAAATTTTTCTTCAATAAACTAATATGTTATTTAAATAATTTTATATTCTCTCAAATAACTCATTTATATAAAAACAAATAAGCAATGTTAAGGAAGTTTTTTCTTTTATGAAGTCTGCATTTTGATTATTCAAACTAATACGTTATTTAAATAATTTTATATTCACTGTTTCTATCTCATTTGCACTTATAAAATAATCCAAGTCAGTTGTTTTAGGTGAAATTTTTTGAAAGTGTTTTTTGGATTTTTTTCTGTCTAATTTTTCTCTGCAAGATTTTATTGAAATCAGAAGCATAGTAAAAATGCCCTAAGAAATTTCCACACTACCTAATCTATATATACAATAAAAACAAATTTAAAAATAAAAAAATCTAACTAAACACCATTCCCATAATAACTTATTTATATAAAAGTAAATAAGTTTTTTTTTTTGTTTTATGATGTCTGCATTTATGAAGTTGTCTACCCAAGCAGTGAAATAGCTCAGACAGTGGTTTTTTTGCTGGAATCTGGTCAAGTAAAATTCATAAAATCAGGTAGTTGGAGAGTTTAGAATCCATTTTTTATACTAAAAATAGATTCAGCACTATCAAAAACCTTTAGGACACTCCAAATAGTAAAATTTAACAACTATAAACAAAATTATGATAAAATTTTTGTTGAATTTTTTCAAAATTTTTAGAGAATTCTGAGCCAAAATACTGCTTTTTTAAACTACGCGATTTTCATTAATAAAAAAGAAAAGCGTCTTTTTTCCTTTACCGCAGAAGCCATTTGGAATAAGACATCTGACAACCAAATCCAACACGTAACTCAAGTCTACCTCATTTCTAGTCAGGGTATGGAATGGACCGCCATGAATTCGTCTTCTGCTCCTTCCACACTCCAAAATAGCTGTATTCTTGGCTTTGCTCTTCCCCGTGACAGGGCTGAAAGCGAAAGCCAAGTGAGTGGGTGAGGAGCTATGAAGCTCTGATTCCTGTATCAGTGACGTGAGGACATGAAATTTAAGGGGAAGCACATGCAGTCCACTGTTAGAAGGAACGGAAGCACGAGAGAAAGGACCGATTGGGACAGAAAGGAAGACGAGGCAGGCGAGAATATGATCGTTGAATCAACTGGAAGCTTGGAACTGTCTGCCCGCTCCCATGTGCACACCTGAGCGTATCTTTCTTGTTCTTTGATTGCCGAATTAAGCAGTAGATACGCCTGCATCTCTGCGTGCAGCACGGTGTTGCACGCGGGCAGATCGCTCTTCTTGAGACTTCCAGCGTCGTACCCGATCACCACATTTCTGTCAATATTACTGGGCGTTTAATGTTTACAGTGAGCGGCATTAAGTGCATGAGACTGAAAGGTGCCGTATGTGGGCAGTGAGGAAGATCGTGTTAGATTTCCTCACAGTCCTAGCAGATCACATCCGCAAAGGCCGCGGGCTAATCTCTAACTAAAATGCCTCATCATCGGCTGTTATTATCTTGTTTCCTAGTGAATTTCAGTCATAATCGGATTTGTTGAAATTTGAAACAACTGTTACAATCTTAACTGCTGATAACTACGCCCTAGGGTTTTAGGCATCACTGATACGAATTTTCAAAATGGCAAATTCAATAATTGACAATGTACGAATCCATTCATCCACGGGATTCCGATCATCAAGTAAGGAAATTTAGTTATGAGTCGTTTTAGCTGTAAAATAATGAAAAATAACATAATTTTTTGCATGAAGTTTACAAAATCTGCTTTGGGAAATTCGATTCGCATATATTTTCGGAAATTTGAGTGTAAATTGTTAAGATTTTAAACCATTAATTATTATTATTATTATTATTATCCAATTTTAAGGTTAAGACCAAGCCAGATATCAAATTGGTGTATAAGACCCTTTGTTTTATTATTATTATTATCTAGTTTTAAAGTTATGACCAAGGTAGACACCAAATTGGTGTATGAGACAGCTTGTTTGTGGGATAAGGAACCCACCTCCTCACAACTATTTTGACCGCTAAATCTAAAAAGATATACATCCTCTACTTCTCTAGTTTTGAACCTATAACCTCTCTTAAAAAAAAATACATTGACCATTAAACCCACTACCCACTCAAACTGTATGAAAAAACTATTAAACACTCCCATCACAACCATAATGATCACAATCACAATGATCAGACTAACTATTCAAACACTTCATCACAATGATCAGATTTTAAGTGGGTAGTATTAATTTCAAAGAGTATGCATTCTTTCTACTAAGTAAAAGTCTGGACATTGACGAAAAGATTAAATAAAAAATGTACTTTGTCAATTTTGTGTTTTTGCATTGCAGAAACCGCGTGGACTATTTTGTTTCACGAAGGCGAGCACGAAATAAGTGGGGCAGCAAAGCCATTAGCATGCCTGCATGGTGTTCGGGTTTATGTACTCTCTTACTATGGATTTCAAAATGACATAACTTGTTAAATGTGAAGGATTTTGATCTTTGCATCACCAGTTTTGACAGTTTTAAGAGGGTTAAAAGATTTTTTAACCATATTTGACTCACTGTAAATCACCCTATAACTGGAGAATTTGCCCTGCACATCAAATGTACATCAAATCATCGTTGTAGCGATTTTTCTGTTAGTTATATTTATTGCGGGGAGTCTTTTAATTGAGTTATGTACCTCCTTTTTTTTAATAGAGTTATGTACCTCTTTTTTTTAATTAGTTATATCAACTATGGTCGTTCGGTTCTTTATTAGTTATATCTACTATGGTAGTTTGGTTCAGGAGCATATAAAATGGTATCCTTTAAGTTTTCAGAAGAAATCTTTCTGGAATATCCCACATCTCGTTCTCTTTGGATTTACACTTCTTTGAGACATGCTATTCGACACATTGTGAAAGTGTCTCGTTGATCTTTACGAGGCTTGCTCTTTGATAGGTCATTGAAGTTATTTTATTGTTTACAAGGACATAATCTAAGCTTACATGAAGTTTCTTCCTTTTTTCATAGGTCGTTGAAGTTATTTTATTGTTTACTAAGATGAAATCTAAGCTTATATTAAGCTCTTTTCTTTGGGAGATGGTTGAGGTGTTTGTATTGCTAGTTAACATCTTATTTACATTCATTTTTACTGTCCATTATTTTATGTGCGTTTCACAAAAATGAAAAGAAAAGAAAGAAAAGAAAGATAATTATTATTATTATTATTATCTAATTTTAAGGTCATTGGAACAAGGGATGAGGCTTGCTCTTTGATAGGTCATTGAAGTTATTTTATTTTTTACTAAGACATAATCTAAGCTTACATGAAGCTTCTTCCTTTTTTCATAGGTCATTGAAGTTATTTTATTGTTTACTAAGACGTAATCTAAGCTTACATTAAGCTCTTTTCCTTTTTTTTTCCTTTGGAAGATGGTTGAGGTGTTTGTATTGCTAGTTAACATCTCATTTACATTCATTTTTACTGTCCATTATTTCATGTGGATCTCACAAAAATGAAAAGAAAAGAAAGAAAAGAAAGATTATTATTATTATCTAATTTTAAGGTCACTGGGACAAGGGACGAGGCTTGCTCTTTGATAGGTCATTGAAGTTATTTTATTGTTTACTAAGGCATAATCTAAGCTTACATGAAGCTTCTTCCTTTTTTCATAGGTCATTGAAGTTATTTTATTGTTTACTAAGACATAATCTAAGCTTATGTTAAGCTCTTTTCTTTTCTTTTTCTTTGGGAGATGGTTGAGGTGTTTTTATTGCTAGTTAACATCTCATTTAGAATTCATTTTTACTATCCATTATTTCATGTGCGTCTCACAAAAATGAAAAGAAAAGAAAGAAAAGAAAGATTATTATTATTATTATTATTATTATTATCTAATTTTAAGGTCACAAATACCAAATTGGTGTATGAAACACCATTGATTGTGGGACAAGGGACCCACCTCTGAGCAGCGACCTAATTTTAAGGTCACTATCAAGCCAAACATCAAATTGGTGTATGATACCCCCTTGTTTGTGGGACAATGGACCCACCTCCGCGCAACGATCCAATTTTAAGGTGTATGAAACACCATTGATTGTGGGACAAGGGACCCAGCTCTGAGCAGCGACCTAATTTTAAGGTCACTACCAAGCCAAACACCAAATTGGTGTATGAGACCCCCTTGTTTGTGGGACAAGGGACCCACCTCACGCAACGATCCAATTTTAAGGTCACGACCAAGCCAGACACCAAATTTGTGTATGAGACCCCCTTGTTTGTGGGACAAGGGACCCACTTCGGCAAAACGATTTGACTGCTAAGTCTACGAAGGCATACCTACTCTACCCCCTCCAGTTTTGAACCTGTGACCTCTTAGGTGAAAACACATGCTCTTAACTACTAGGCCCACTCAAATGAAAAGAAAAAACAAATATAAAAACAAGTGGGTTAGCAATTTTGCAAATAAAGAGATCCTAAAGAAAAGAGTTAAATGAATAAGAGAAAATAAAGTAGAAGAGAAAGATGCAAAGTAGGAAATGAAAAAGGAAAAGAATATTTTATCTTTCCATTATTTACATCTTTATATATTTTTGCACAGGGACTTAGAAAGTGTGTTTCTTCATATAAGTAAGGATACAAAGAATATTATCTATGTGACATTTTTAATTGATAATGAACTTATAGCCTGCATTGTATCTAAAATTGTCAAATGAAAAAACTTAGAAACTAGTTTTCCAAGATAGACATCATATTCACTATATTAACAATTTTTTTATGACCATTGTGTACTAATGAATGAGAGAATAAATGTTCTTAGTGGTTATAATGATGAATTTGAAATTGTTTTATGTTGATTATTAATCATAATCAATTTACCTTATAATGACGTTAACAATTGAAAGGAATCCACCAACCATCTCACTTGAGATTTCAAATCAATGCAATCTAAAATTCAATTTCTATTGGTTTTTTCTGAATCAAAATTCTATCTTCCTTATGATGATGTGAATACCACCAATTTGAAGGAATACACCATCCAAATCACTTGAGCTTTGATATTAATGAATATTATGATTTAGTTGGTACATAAAAATACTTAAGTATTGGAGTTGTGTGTATCCATGCACTATTCGTACACATCCAAGTGTTATCCCTAAAATAACATAAAGGTCAAGGAGTTATTTCTCCACATATCTTGCCTCAAGATATGTCATATTATGGGTGGAATAACCAAGCTAATATCATAATTATAATGACATAGCTAACCATATAAATTATTAGAAAAATGGATTTATGGTATTACCAAAAAATCTCACATGTTGGCATAACTTACAAACCCATCTACAAATGGAAAATCTACTCCTCTTTGGAGATCCCACTCCAGCTCCTCCATTGACAAATCCCCTATATATAAACAGGGATAATACTTGCCACTATAGAGGGTAAATCAGCATGCAGCATAAACTTAATGCAGTAAATTAATCAAGTTTGTCACATGTATAGATATGAAATGGAGAAGGAAAATAGCTTTCTTTCATATCATGAAAATATACTTGGAAATATGCTCGAGTTGTGGCATTTTCTCTCCTCTGATCCCTTGGTTCACCTCTTCCCTTGAATTAAAATAAATTTGAGCTCATTTGAGTTGTAAGAGAAAATTACTCTAGTGAGATTTCACGAGCATTATTGAACTAACTCTCATATTTTTTATTTCACCATTGAGAGGATCTAACTAAAAAGGCCTATCCTAGATCTAATAGAGTGTATCTAGACATCTAATTCCATAATAATTTAGGAATATTCTTCACTAATTGACCCTCGACCAACATAAGACAAGAAAAATTGAGTTGATCTCCTTGGGAAGGACCTTCTTTAAAATTTTGACCTCCATCGCTCCCAGGATGATAGAATGTTGTATCGGAGGTGATAGGATGTCTTCTTGCAAGGGAAAAATGTGTACATAATATACCAGGCTCATGGAAGTGATGAGATAAAACATGAAAAAAAATGAGTAGAGGAAGATACACATTTAGGCCACCAAATAAAGACTATTAACAATAGGCTCCTCTCCTTAACTAAAAAATGTGGCAAAATTGGTTATAAAGGATGCCCCCAATGCATGAGTTCAGAATATAAATTGATTGGTGAAATGCATTACAAAAATACACATCAATATGTGAGGAATGAGTTGAAACCAAGGGACGATATTGGAGAAAAATTGCTAGCCAAGTCTCAATAATAATAAGATCATCCACATGCTTGACGTAAATAATAACTAAACATGCCTTCCAAGCCATACATAGTAGATCCGTGACATGAAATTCTAGTACATGGCCAGAAGAAATACACAGTGGATCCATGTAAGATACCAAGAGAAAATAGCCGCCACTAAATATAACATGGATTTATGTCACAATATTCATCATTGAAATGATGTACACATAGAATAGAGGTTCCCCTCAGTATCCCTTGAATTACATAAAATAGTAAGAAAATATAAAAAAAACTTTTTTAAGGTGTAAGATAAGAGTGACATGTTCGTAGACGTAATATATTTTACTCAGTACCGACATTACAAATCTACAACATGTGAATAAATTCTCTGACATTGAGCCTGGTAGAAACCATTTGATTATCGATCAGTGATGTATAGCATTAACAAGTGCGAATGGACCCACCAATCATGAAAATGGATCCCAAGGTTTGTAGAACAACCCACAAAGTGTTAATACATGTGAAATGGTGTTTAACACTTGTGGATTGCACAAATCAAGAGTCAATGAGGTGAACCCACTGTCAATCATGAGGAAGTAGGGAAAAATTTTAAGGATGGCAGTTTATCTTAAAATTTAGAAACCTTGGTAATCTTACTAGTCCCTAATATGAAATTTGTGAAATTTTTGGTGATGCTTTTGTAAAATTATTTACATTTATAATAATTATATATATATATATATATATATATATATATATATATATATATATATATATATATATATATATATATATATATATATATATATATATATATACATACATATATATATATATATACATACATACATACATACATACATACATATATCTATATCTATATATATATATATATATATATATATATATATATATATATATATATATATATATATATATATATTAAATTTTAAAGTAAAATAATTTTTTACAATAAAATTTTGGTGAATCAATTTAGAAAAAGCAAGGAAATTTGTGAATATATTGTTTGGATAAAAACGTGGAAATTTAGCCCACCTGCAAATATTAGCCCCTAAATTTTTCTCTGAAGTAAGCTCCCCACTAAGAATTACAAGCTCTAAGGTGCTACCAGTTCTGATCAATCTCCTCGATAATAAGCTAAATTTTATTGGAGAAGATCCATCAAAATAGGGCCTTAATGTATCCCTCATCAATTGGCATGGATGAGACCGAGAGATGATGTGAAAAAATGAAGTCATTAATTAGATCTAACATAGGTATGGCTAGAGAAAAAGGTCAACAAGGACTGTAGACAATCAGCTAAGGTGTAAACATCCCTTGAAAATAAAATGGCATGACACAAAAGTTACTTGGTAGTATTGACTACTCAACACCACATGATATCATGCATTGAAACATGCTCCATAGTGACTAGGAGTGTAACCATGTGAAAGAGTAAAATGACTCATAGGTATGGTATGACTCATAGGAAAGTTAAAACTTAGTTGTAAGGTACTTATGCAAGCAAGTGCCATTCTCAAGGGTGATGTCACTAATGCTACCATTTTGTCCGATAGTATAATCAGACTGATTTCTCTCCTCTTTCTTTTTATTAGTTGTTATTTCCTTCATGATTTAGTGAGAACAAAATATAAGACAAGTATTCTAAATAGTGTCTTTCATTCAATTTTAATGGGCTCTAAAAAGGGATAAAGGATACTTGATAACATGTTTTCTTCATGGCTTAATGAGCTTGAAGAAGATATAGTAGTGTGCTTGATACACGGTATCATTTTTGTTACATTTTAATGAGCCCTAAAATGAGATACAAGTATGCTTGATATCCTTTGATGATTAATCATCATAAGAATGATACAAAGGAAACTCATTCTGGAGAAATGGATAGTATAAAGGGTAGTGACTTGTTCTTAGCTGATGGAACCACTTTAAACACACTGAAGCAAAGATGTTGGCAAAGAAACCCACCCAAAAATGTGTTCTCTCAAAGGATGGAAAAACGTTAAGAAAAAACTAGTAGAAGGGACAAAGGAAATGTATTTGTAATGATGAAAAACAAGGCTAAGTAATATCAACATGTATAAGTAAGTGAGGAAATGGATAGCAAAAATCACAAGGTACAAAAGTGATGTATTCTTCCTATGGTAGCTAGAAGATGATAGAGATGATAAAATGAGGCTCTAAATCAAAGTCTTAATAGTTCAAAATGAGAGATGTGAGGTTGATAAAAATATGCAGCATGGTCACCAATAGATAAAACATGTGCTAAACTAGGGAAATTATGTGGATGAAAAATCTACCTTACAATTTATGATGTGGAAAAATAGATGGATTAATGTCAAACTTGACATGATTAGAACTAAGATCCAATGGCGATGGAAGTGAATGTTAACCAATGGATAAGAAATGCATGGCTGGGACCTACCCATATATGTTAGTTTCAAGAAAAATTTGCACCTAGGATCTATAGTGATAACAATACTTCAATAATCTACAAAAAATCATGACCAACTTGTTCCATAAAAACTTCAAAATACTGTTAATTAAGCATAATAATAACATAGGACTAAGATCCCAATCACAATATATGTTATGGGGGAGGAAAAAGGATAAAAATTTAGGTGAAAAAAATAATGTGACTGCTATATAGGCCATAATATATGTGAAACATCGCTAAAATGGAGCTGAGTTGCACATTTGGTCATTGAAAACAAATCTAGTGGTGAAACCCCAACCTACCCCAAAACATTTGAATTGATATCTTGAAGCATGTAGGGCATTAATCAACATTCTGCTTCCACTTGGTATTTCCCTCATCCTTCATTTTAATTTTGATGGTATTTTTTTCTAATTTCACTAATATTTGACCCCTCACTGGCCCCATTTGACCCTGGTGTTATCGACTACCCTATGGGAAAATATTGGGGGTGATAGCATAATAATCCTTCAAATCTAGGGATACTCAATTTTTTTTCAAGATGGGTGCTTATTATAATGATCATATTAACTCGGGGTGATGTGTTCATGGAATATAATTAACAATAATGGTTGAGTAGAAGGAAAAACAAAAACAAAAGTATGATTTGAGAGCTCTAGCTCACCCACCCATAATCCATGATCTCAAGGATTATGATTTGTTAAAAATTTTCAAGACATACAACGTGAAGGGGAAAATGGTGATCCTCCAACATCTGATAGAGATGTGTCGAACCCAAAAATACCAATCATTATAGCTCGATTTTGAGGATATCTAATTCCCTAAAATATCTTCAAGGTGAGGGGCCTTGGTAGTGGTGGCTAGAGGGAAGATCACATGTGAGGAGAGTTTTGATGAGTATTTAGCCTAGTATTGTGGGCATAGGGCAAAAAATTTCACCAATAAGATAACCATTCAAGAGGTGCTAGACCTAACACTATGCACAATGCTATTTACCATTACCCATGTAGTAAATTCCATAGAGGCCTCATTCGGAATCCAAAGCACAGAAGAATATGTAGATGAAATGCATAGAACCAATAGTTTTCAATTGGTGTGAGGGAGTTTTGGCCAACATGAAGGACTAACTTAGGGGTTATAGAATAGGGCAAAAGAAGAAATTTGGATACAAAATAATCTATGTATGCATTTCCCTTAGCTCCATGCATGATGAGGTGGATTGATTTATTAAGGAGACTTGAGGGAGGGCATGCAAAATAATGATTTAACTGAGGACTCCTGTTTTGGTGAGAAAATTATATTCATTAATGGTTATGCCTATTTAGGAATGAGCTTAAAAAATTACCTTAATCTACCCCTACCCCTACAACCTCATTCAAATTCCTTAATTTAGAATGTGGTTTTGATTTTAATCATTTTTAATGTTTTTGTATTTTTAAAATATATTAACATAGTTACTTATACATTATTGTTTTGTGCATGTATACATGGAACCCACCTAAACCCTAGTTGAATCAGCTTTACATTACTGAGGAATAATGTAAGCATGAGTAAGGTGAGACGCCTCCAAGGAGGAGGGAGAGGAAGTTGATGAGTTATGTTAGTTCACATGAAAGGTAGGGATAATCACCATGGGAGTGTGACTATTGTTGATCAATTACATCACTCCACACTTATAGAGACACACTGTGGGGATTTGATCATATCAGTATCAAAGTCTCTTGCAAGACATCGTACATGTCATGCTTTATTACCACTGATATAAGGATGATTAGCTTCATTAGATATTGTTTTCTAGGGTGTTTCATTGACGTATAAATGGATTAAGAGCCTAGGACGTAGATGCAAAAATTTGAACTGATGTACATATATTTTTGTGATCTAGAACCTTCTTGGTTTTGATTATATATATATATATATATATATATATATATATATATATATATATACATGTGTGTGTGTGTGTGTGTGTGTGTGTGTATGTATATGTACATGTATATGTACATTTACATGTATGTATGTATGTATGTTGTGATGGTGCTTAATTATGTCATAATTATCATGTTGTGGTGGTAAAAATACTTACTGGGAAAAATTCCAATCTAAGACATAGTTAGCCAACAAACAAGCAAGTGTGTTAGAGTCTTGTGAAATAAATATGTATGTAATTGTATCAAAGAAAATTCCATGAGATGTGCCGTAAAATTTTGATGAAATAATGCATGATTCCTCATAGAATTGACATGATTCAACTAAGATACTATGAGTTGTGAGTCAAGTCTTACAACCAAGTGAATAATAACAAGATCACCATTTTTCAAGCTGACATAGATTAATGAGGGACATGAAATATACCAATAAAGAAACATGTGTAAGAAAACTCCCAATGAAATGACACATGAAAAACAAAAAGAAAAACATACCATGCAAAAATATATATACAATTTGCACAAGCACCTTGCAATGATGTGACTCATGCATAATACTTCTTTAGATAGTCTTAGACAAAGGGTAACAATCATAAGAATTTTTTTTTAAAATGCACTTGCGAACATAAGGTACATGCAAAAGGGGTTCTAAAGTTGTTACACCTAACTTGTCACGATATTGATCATAGACCAGAACCAAATTAACTTCTATGAATACATGAGGATGAACTAGTTTTTCATATTGGCGTTTGAAACACTTTTTATGACTCTCATTAGCTATTTAATTATAATAGTGTTGTGCATATAGTTTGTCTAAGTAAATGGGATGTTTGTCTTCAAAAAAAGTGTGAGGAAGTAGTTCTACAAATAGTTTTAAAATGATTGAATTTCACATTCAACGAGTAACACAACCTCCACCACATAAATCAATTGGAAAAGAGTGAAGCCTATAACATTCTTAACCAAGTTTTGGTAGGCCCATAACATGGAGAAATTCATAAGATTCCTTCTTGACTTATGATTTCCTACCATTTGTTAGATCATTATTATTTTTAGGATACAATTCATAGCCTCTGCATGCCTATTAGCTTTTATATAGTAGGGGGTTGAGTGTTCATGATGGAAACTCAGCTTGAGTACTTATTATTTCATCATAAAATTTTGAAAATGAGAAATGTGATAATTCGTTATTATCTTAGGTATCCAAAACCTAGTGATATTGTGGTTGAAAATGAATAACAATGCACTGATGTCATTATTATAGAAGGTATGAATATCCTTATCCCACTTAGTAAATGATTCCATATCCACAATAATGTAGTGATGTCCATTAGCCAAAGTGGGCTTACATGCATAAAATCAATGCCCTATATTGTAAAGGGTTCAAAAGAAACCACAAGACCAAGTGGAGTAGGGTCTGCATGCATCATTTTGGTAAATATTGGGTAGGGATGGAACTTCTAGACTGTTGTGATACAATATTTATTGATCAAAGGAAAATTTTAAATATTACGCAATATTTACAGGCAATGGAAATCCCAGTGAGATAACTACCACATGTTCTAACGTGGAAATCATTTAAGGCATTTTTGGCCTCCTCATGAGTAATGTGTGGATGCAATACTAAATCAGCTCTATGCTGATTAAAAGTAACAACAATATTAAGATAGCTTCTAGCCTGATGGTGTATATGCCAACAATCAACATGAGTTAACTGATACAAAAAAAAAAAAAGTTTGGAGATATAATAAAACATCCCCATACCATCGATTAGACAAGAAAATGAGAAATAAGGATTCATCAAGAAATGAGTCACCAACCACAAGCTCACCATGAACTTGGGATAATTCAGGCATTAAATCAACAAATTCCAATTATATATTGGAATTAGGAATAGGAAAATGCCAAATCAAATTCTTGTAATATCAAAATCCACTTTGAGTGTTTCCCCCCAATGATTCAAGGACTAAGCATATTTTTCATTGTGTTGGAATAAATTATTACCATGGTTTTTCACATGAATGTGTAATGTTGTAACCATTGGACAGCATAAAAAACTTCTAAAGACAAATTTTTGATGTGGGAATAGTGAAGCTTGGGACTAAGAAGTACGTTGCTACGATAGTAAATGACATGTTCATTGCGAATCTCATCCTCTTGGATGAGATACATACCAATGGTTCATTTAGAGGTTGTGAGATAGATCAAAAAGTCTTGATTGTAACCAAGAGGGATCAAAAGTGGGGTAGAAAATAAGGATTGTTTAAAAGCATCAAATTTTCTATGAGCTTGGTCATCCCCTATAAAAGGTATGCCTTTCTTCCCATAAAACCCTTCGTTATATTGGAATAATTAATAATAAATCTATGAAATAAATTAGCATTCTCTTGTTAATGTTGAAGTTGATGAAGATTATGCAGAGGAGGAAAATTTATTATCACCTCAACCTTTAAATGATTAACTCTAATTCCATCCTTGTACATCATGAAGCCTAGTAACCTCCCAAATACAATGCAGCATACACACTTGTGGTAGTTCAAACAAATCTTGTAGTATCGAAAATATAAAAAAAATCTTTGAGATGGATAGGATCATCCTGACACTGGAGGGAGGAAGTGGCAAGGTCATCTAAATAGACATAAACTATGTGTTTTATGTCATGGAAATAATAGGACATAGTGTCACAGACGTGGTGAAAATTCCATGTAAAATGTAATAAAGGTAAAAATAATAACCACGACTGATGGGACACATATTCCAAGTTGAATGGCGGGAAAAATATCCTAGCAGGTGTTCAGTTCGAATATTATGGCTAAAGGAAATTGGAAAAGGAAAATAAAAAGAAATTGGAAAGGCATGAGGCATTAATTGGAATTTTGTTTATGAAAATAACGGAAATTAGGAGAAAATGAAGGTGAAAGGTCACAGGTTAAATGTGAGGAGGAAATTGAAGGAAAATAATGAGAAATGAATAAAATAGAGGCCTCATTAATAAATAAGGCTTCAGGATCAGTTGGTAAGTTTTTTTAGTGCAATTTTTGGTGCTCTCCCATTATTCTCTCTCTCTCTCTCTCTCTCTCTCTCTCTCTCTCTCTCTCTCTCTCATACTCTTGGATATAGAGAGTTTTCTTGGAGCACTTTTGGAGGGTGTGGATACTTGGTTGGAAAAATGTTGTGGAAGCCCAACAGAAAACTGTGGGTTGAGTTACTAGTCCTAGAAGCCTTGGTTAGAAAAATGCTCTGGAAGTCCTATGTGGGTTGAGTTACTAGTCCGGGAAACCCTGGTTAGACAAACACTCTCGAAGCCCTGTAACAGTTGGGGTTGAGTTACTAGTATTGGAAGACCTAGTTGGAACAAACAATTTGGAGCCCTGGAATAACTTGGAATAGGAAAATATTTTGTGGTTAGTGATGTCTGGTCGTGAGGTGGAATTATTGGTTTGGGATTAAGATAGTTTGGTCTCTAGAGCCCTGTTTTGGTGTTGATTGATGTGTATGATAAAGTCCCACATTCATTCTTGTTGGGTATGGAGCCTGATTATCTTCTTTACTTTGTATCACAACATTGGACCCATGTACCTTAAAAGGGGCGGCAACGCCGCCCGAAATTTAATCGCTGCCATGGGGGGTCCAGGGGGGGGGGCGGCAGCGCTTTTCGGAGCCCCCCCTTGGCGGGGGTTCGGGGGCAGCGCCCCCGAAGCTAAAAACAGATGTAAAATTGCCTTGTAAAAGTATAGTAATTTCTAGTCAATGGAAGGCGTTCATTAGGCAAATGATCGACGGTAGAAGTTATTGTTTAGATTAGGGTTTCCTAGAAGGCAACCCCTTGTATATATGGGGGCATTGTATTACGGCTGCGTATGATGAGTGTATCTCTCGGAGCGAGAAACAGAGAGGGAGACTGTGAGAGAACAAAGGATATTACAGCGGATCTGTTGTAGGTTGTGTCTCTTCATTTTGCTGGATAATAGAAAGGAAGGATTGGCTGTTGGGGGTGGACGTAGCCCAAAACTGGGTGAACCACGTATATATGTGTCTCTCTGGTTTTTATGTGTTTTGTGTGCTTGTATTTTCCGCATATTTTATGTATTGCATTGCTCTGTAATATATAATTTTCTAACAACTGGTATCAGAGCCGAAGGTATATTTGGCTGATAGACTCACAGGAAAGAAGGGTTCTTGGTTCGAGTGGGAGCAATGGCGGAAGATGGTAAGTTTAGGGTCGAGAAATTTAACGGCTAAAACTTCCCGCTGTGGAAGATGCAGATGGAAGATTATCTGTATCAGAAATATCTGTACCTACCATTGAGCGGAAAAACAAAGAAGCCGGCGGCTATGACGGACGCGGAATGGAACATTCTCAATAGAAAGGCACTCAGAATAGTACAGTTGTGCCTTTCGGTGTAAGTCGCCTTCAATATTTCGAAGGAAACAACAACAGAGGGTTTGATGCAGACGTTGGCGAAACTATATGAAAAGCCCTCAGCCTCAAACAAGGTATTTCTTATGAAATGACTATTTAATATGAAGATGTCGAAAGGTGGATCTGTTGCAGACCATTTAAATGATTTTAATACAGTTACCAGTCAGTTAAGTTCTGTAGGGGTAAACTTTGATGATGAAGTTAGAGCTCTGTTATTCCTGTGCTCATTACCAGAAAGCTGGAATGGTTTAGTTATGGCCATTAGTAACTCTGTCTCTAGATCTAGTACATTAAAGTTTGATGATGTTGTTGGTGCTATCCTTAGCGAGGAAATGCGACAGAAAAGCTCCGGTGAGACATCAGGTAATGCTTTGAGTGCAGAGTCTAGGGGAAGAAGAATGGAAAGAGGAAAGAGCTCGGGATATCGCAGTAAATCAAGGAAAGGCAGATCCAAGTCTAGATTAGGGATAGTGTGCTGGAATTGCGGAAAGAAAGGACACCTAAAGAAAGACTGTAGATCTCGGAAGGGAAAAGAAGGAGACACACAGCAAGAAAACAATCATGAAGCAAATGTGACAGGTGATGTGTTACAAGATGATTTGATTCTTTCTTTTGAAAATGTTACTAATTCTTGGGTTGTAGATTCAGGGGCTTCATTCCATGCCACACCTGATAAGAAATATTTTCATGACTATGTTCAAGGAGATTTTGGACAAGTTCGTTTGGGTGATGATAAACCCTGTAAAATTGTTGGAATGGGTAAAGTTCTTGTAAAACAACAGAATGGAAACAAATGGCTACTAAAGGAGGTAAGGCATGTTCCAGATCTGAAGAAAAATCTGATTTCAATAGGGCAGTTAGGCAGTGAAGGTTGTGTGACAACTTTCACAGATAAAACTTGGAAGGTCACCAAAGGAGCACTGGTAATAGAAAAAGGTGAAAAGGTTGGTACATTGTATTTATGAAATGGTATTTCTAACTCTGTTAATGCTTTAACTTCCAAAGGAGCAGATGCAGCATTATGGCATCATAGGCTCGGACACATGAGTGAAAAGGGAATGAAGATTCTTCACTCAAGAAATTTGTTGCCAGGTTTGAAGAATGTTGATTTGGATTTCTGTGAGAATTGCATTTATGGAAAACAGAAGAGAGTCAGATTTCTCAGAGTTGGGAAAGAAAAGAAGAGCGAAAAATTGGAGCCTGTGCATACAGATGTATGGGGACCTGCTCAGGTATCATCTCTCGGTGGCTCTCGTTATTATGTTACTTTTATTGATGATGCAACTAGAAAAACATCGATTTATTGTATTCAGAATAAATCTGATGTATTTGATACTTTCAAGAAATGGAAAGCTTTGGTTGAGATTGAGACAGGAAAAAAGTTGAAGTGTCTCAGATCAGACAATGGAGGTGAGTATTGCAGCAAAGAGTTTGATAGGTACTGTTCAGAGCATGGAATTCGTAGAGAGAAGACAGTTCCAAGAACACCACAAGAAAATGGTGTGTCAGAAAAGATGAACAGAACAATCATGGAGCGTGCAAGGTGCATGAGATTGCATGCAGGATTGCCTTTACAATTTTGGGCAGATGCTGTAGATACTACTGTTTATCTAATAAACAAAGGGCCTTCAAGTTCCTTGGATGGTGGTATTCCAGAGGAAGCATGGACAGGTAAAAAGGTAAACTACCCTTTTTTAAAGCCTTTTGGTTGTGAGGCCTTTGTCCATATTAATAAAGAAAACAGAACAAAGCTTGAGGCAAAATCAAAGAAATGTACCTTTATTGGATATGGTGCTAATGATTTTGGTTATCGCTTATATGATTATGAAAATCACAAAATCATTAGGAGCAGAGACGTAATATTCAATGAAAAGGTCTTGTATAAGAATCAACTGTAGGAAAAGAAACAGGAAAAATAAAGCAAGGAATACACGGTTCTTGATGAGATAAATGAAAAAGTAAAGGTGCCTGGAAATAATAATAATCAACAACCACAGCAGCAGCAACCACCACAACAGCAACAGGCACCTCAAACACCTGAAAGTGGTGTTAGAAGATCTACCAGGATAAGTAGACCCCCTGAACGATACTCTCCTTCATTATATTATTTATTGCTGACTGATTTTGGTGAACCTGAATGTTATGAAGAAGCAATGAAGGTTGAAAGTAGGAAGAAGTGGGAGCTAGCCATGGAAGAAGAGATGGACTCCTTAATGCATAACCAGACTTGGGATTTAGTCAAGTTTCCTGCAGGTAAAACTACATTGCAGAATAAATGGGTTTACAGGCTGAAGGAAGAAGATGGAGGAAAACAGAGGTACAAAGCTAGACTTGTGGTGAAGGGGTTTGCACAGAAGAAAGGTATTGATTTTGATGAAATATTTTCTCCTCTTGTTAAGATGACTTCAATCAGAACTATTTTAAGTCTTGTAGCAGCGGAAGATTTACATCTTGAACAGTTAGATGTAAATACAACATTTCTCCATGGAGATTTGGAGGAAGAGATATACATGCAGCAACCAGAAGGATATGAGGTAAAAGGAAAAGAAAAATTGGTGTGCAGGTTAAAGAAGAGCTTGTATGGCTTAAAACAGGCTCCAAGGCAGTGGTATCTAAAATTTGACAAGTTTATGTCTGAACAAGGTTATACTAGATGTCACTCTGATCATTGTGTTTATCTAAAAAGGCAAAATGATGGCAACTATATTATATTGTTATTGTATGTAGATGACATGCTTGTTGCAGGGTCTAACATGCAGGAAATAAATGTGCTCAAAAGAAAATTGGCAAATTTATTTGCAATGAAGGATTTGGGAGCTGCAAAACAAATCCTTGGTATGAGGATAACTAGAGATAGGAAAAATCGCAAATTAACACTGTCTCAGAATGAGTACATAGAAAAGGTGTTGAAAATATTTAATATGCAGAATGCAAAACCAGCTAGTACACCTTTTGCTAGCCATTTAAAACTTATTAAGGAGATGTGCCCAAAGACCCAAGAAGACATGGATTATATGTCTAAAATTCCATATGCATCAGCAGTTGGAAGTTTAATGTATGCAATGGTCTGCACAAGGCCTGATATTGCACATGCAGTGGGAGTTGTAAGCAGGTATATGAACAATCTAGGAAAAGAACATTGGATGGCAGTAAAATGGATTCTCAGATATTTGAGAGGTACCACAAATAAAGCATTATGCTTTGGTGGTTCAAACATTGCTCTACAGGGATATGTTGATGCAGATATGGCAGGTGACAGAGATAACAGGAGGAGCACTACAAGATATGTATTTACTGTAGGTGGAACAACTGTTAGTTGGGTTTCAAAATCCAAAGTGTTGTTGCACTTTCAACAATAGAAGCCGAGTATGTTGCTGCTACAGAGGCTAGTAAAGAAATGATTTGGTTACAAAGGTTTATGGATGAATTGGGTAAGAAGCATGATATGGGCACACTATACAGTGATAGCCAAAGTGCTATTCATATTGCAAAGAACTCAGCATTTCATTCCAAGACTAAACACATACATCTCAACTACCATTTCATACGGTTAGTATTGGAAGATGGAGAGTTGAAGCTGGAAAAGATACACACTAGCCAGAATCCTGCAGATATGCTAACAAAAGTTGTAACCAGGGAGAAACTGAGAACATGCTCAGTTTCAATTGGTCTTCAAGGATGACGATGAAGATGAAGAACAGCCAGGTCCAAAGAGGAATCATTGTCTAGCAAATGAAGCAACGGTGGAGTTGCTACAATCAGTCTCCAAGTGGGAGATTGTTGGGTATGGAGCCTGATTATCTTCTTTACTTTGTATCACAACATTGGACCCCTGTACCTTAAAAGGCCACATTACGCCCCCCTGGCGGGGTTCGTAAAGTGGCGCCTGCTGCAAAAAAAATCAGAGCGCAGTAATTTCCCTTGTAAAGAGTAATTTAGTCAATCGTGGGCCGTCACAGGCAAACGATCAATGGTGCTGCGTTTAGATTAGGGTTTTTTGCCCTAGAAGGCAACCCCTTGTATATATGGGGGCATTGTATTACGGCTGTTCTAACAATTCTTGGAATATGGCAGGGTGATTGGTGGAAGTGAGACTTGGTTTAGCCAAACTATAGTCAAGTGGAACATGGATGTCCCATCTCTGGTTGGTTTTCACATTCAGTAATGAAAATCTCATTCCTCTTGTATTTGGTATGCAAATGTACTAGTTTATTTATGGATTTTATTTCTATTGTATCCATTGTATTTCAATTGTTATTATGCTGGTCATAAGCATGTATTTTATCAGTGATGATGTATGGCTCTACCCATGGTTTTACATGTCAATGACTAAACAATGTATCTACAGTAAAATATATTATATTGTAGCTTATGATGTAGGGGCACAATGCTTCTTATTGATTCTGAGATAAGTAACAGACCCCCATGTTTAAATATGTTGTTTATACTTGTAGGTGCAATGTTTGTGACATGTTTGACAAAATTATTCTCATGGAAAAGAGGGGTATAGATGAGTTCCTAATGATGTGATTCCTTCCATACATTTTTTTAATGTTATTTATCATCTCCTATAGTTTCATGAAGTTCTGGGTAGTGACCTGGGCTCTAGGTCTAAGAAGGTGGCACAAATCCCGGGTTCGTAGGCACGTGACTAAAATTTTTGGGCCATGGCCACTAAATTTACTTGGAATTACCATGTATATAGGCTTGTATCCACTCCCTTTCCCTTATATGCCCACGAATAAGGCTCAAAAGGGTAAAAAATCAGCCCCCCATCATATTTTAGAGGCCCTGGAGGTTGGGTTACCTCCTGGAGGTGTTTTTGATGTTGTGTAAGGTTTGTTTGTCAGGTTTCCATTGGTTCCACTTGCTTAAGGTCCTCTACGAGATTGAATATCATATTAGTAGACTCTTATCACCTTTTTACCCTGATTAGAAAATTACTTGGGTAGATGTGGGAAGAGGGTGTTACAGAGTGGTATCAGAGCATGGTTGAACTCTCGGACCGATGGGTGGTGTGTTGGTCATGTGTTTATGTTGGTTGCATATGTGTTTAGCATGATTGTGGTATATGAGTGCTTGTTGCATTTGCATGGTGTTTTCCATGGTGGCAGTGGTGTTGCCATGGAAGTTTTGATGGTGTTGTTGTAAACATGTTGTCATGTTTGTATGATTGGTTATGTGTTGTTCATGCTTATATATTGTTAATGCGCGCTTGCCTACATGTTGCTACATGTAGTAGATGCATCACTTTTTTATGCTAGGTCATATATTGGTCATGCTTGTGTGTTGTCCATGTATGCTTGCTTGAGTGATGTTATATGTTGAACATGCATTGGGCGTGCATGTTGGGTTACATGTTGCTTACGCTTGTGTAGGGTCCATGTTTGTGATTGTGTGTGGTCAATTTTCATTCATTTGATTGAGGTTTTTGTGCATAAGGTAATTTTATGCAATTAGGTCATCATGATGATATTGGAATGTTATGATGCTTATGTGTTGGCCAAGATAGAGCAGGAGATGCAAAACATCAAAGTGAAGTTGAAACATTGGACCTTGAGGAAAGAGGATGTCGTCATATAGGTTTGGATGCTAGGCATGGAGCTATGTAGGTTAAGGATTGTCATATGAATTATGGTTATTAATAATCCTTTAATTATCTTTATGTTATGGTTACATACATTATAGATGCTAGTTGATTAGTACGGTTATATTTACATGTGTCAGATAGTCATGAATGGTAGCAACCTATGGTGGTATGCATTGATATTGTTGTTTTATGTTAGATAACTTATATGTTGTTGATGAGTATGTTATGGGGAACTTGTTGTTGTTTTATGATAGTTATCTTGATTATTAGGTTACGTGTTTCTAATGAGCATGATATATAACTTATTTTTGTTACATCTAATGACTTGAGGATTAGGGTTATTTCATTAACATCTTGATGTTATATGTACTATGCTAATTTGGATTGGATTAGGAAGATGATTAGGGTTATGGAATTCAGGCATGAGTCGACCTAATTATGATAGTGTGTTGTATTATGTCTAGCCTGACTGTATATATGTGATTCTATGCATGAATTCCATTTTCTTATGGGTTTATGATGTGAACATGTTAGCTAGATACTGTTACAAATATCGTGAACTTATTTATGATTGGGTTGATATGTTGTGAATTTATATCATGCTAATCCAGATTGATTGCATAGACAAGATAGCCTCCCCTGAGATACATTAAGGCATGATATTTCTTATGTCATCTAATTTGTACTTGAATGTTTGGTTATGTCATCTATTTGATGTTTGAGTGTTGGTGTCTATTATGTCATCTATTTATTGTTTGATTAATCACATGATATGAGTATGTGTCTATAATATTGCATGAAGAAATGATTTGGTCTTAAGATGATTGTACTAACACAATGTGTGTTGAGATAGTTGATGTGTACTTCAATGTACTTAGGTGATAGTTGTATCATTACGTATTATGACCGATGAATGTGAGTTGATTTTTAATTATGACATGGTTTTAGACTTGGTAAATGTTGATTCAAAATTAATAGATATGTTGTCTTGATATTTGGAACATGTGACTAATATGTGCGTGTTCAGTTACAAAGCATGGTGATTGGCCCAACAAGGTAAGGCAACCAACTTGTTGTTTTGTTTATTTATGCATTGACCATTATGTATCTATTACAGTATGGTGTAGGGGATTCCATGGTAAAATATACTGCCATGAAATCTTGAAGAAGGCTCGAGTTGAGATTTCCTTTGGATGCATTGGGAACCATGGGGATTAAGTCATGATGTTTGTTGATATTCTTGTGCTTTTGGTCTTTTTTGATTTTTTGAACTTTATTTTTGGTTTTGTTTATGTCTAGTGCAAGGCCTCGCCACTTTAGTTTTGTGTTGTATTGCTATTGGTTTTCATGGTTTTCTTCTTGTTGTTTCTTGTTTCTGTCCTTGTATTTTATGTTTTGAGAGTATTGGGGATTGGTTGTGGAAAGAGGAAGGTAATGGAGCTCGGGGAGAGCTGGATGAAACCCAAATGGTAATTTAAGATTAAGATGAAGCTTGATGCATGAGTAAGTGCAATAGAAGGTAAAAATATGATAGTCAGTTGGACTGGGTGGGCCCATTGTGGTAAATAGATTGTGGCAGGATAGTCATGAGAAAGGTAATCAAGTAAGGTAAAGTGAATGGATCTGAGGTGTCAGATGGCTTGGCTATGTTGGGATCTATTATTCTAAATGTTGTGCATGTTATGCACCAATAAAGGGAGTTATATTAACCTAGATCTTATGGTATCTGGTAATTTTGTTGTGATCATGATTGTGTCGATGTTTATATAAGTACACATGTATGTATGAATGTATGTATGAATGTATGTATGTATGTCATGTCTAACAGGGTCATCATGGATCATGATTGTTAAATTCTAATTTTTATATGTATATGTGTGTATGTATGTCTTTTTCTGATAGGATCATGATTGTTTTATGCTAATGATTATATACATGTATGTGCCTATGTATCTATGTAATTGTATGGAAGTGTTTTCAAGGATCATTATTGTGGAGGAATTATTTCTTATATAGGTGAATGGCATGAAGAGGTTCCTAGCTATGAGGAAATCAAGCAGTAGAGTAACCCTGATAGATCTAGAAGGCCAATATCAGGTGGGTATGATATGATATTATGTGATTAAACTATGTATATGTTTATGTTATGGACATGTAATGCTGAGGGGTACATCAGTGAAGTGAAAATAATGTGATATATGACATCCTAGGATAAGCATGGATACTGGAAAGACACTAGAACCAAGGTTACTTTATGGAGTCATATTATGGTCTATGGATGTGAAGTAATACTATTGTGTATATGTTTCGCATGTTTTATATTCAGTTATTGTACCTCTGGTGATGTGTACATGTAAAATATGTAGTATTGTGTAAGGGAAAATTTTAAGAACCCCCCTAAATTTATATGTAAAATAAATGGGCAAATCCCCATGATACATAGGAAACATGGGAGGTGATTTTATCAATAATATAATATGTATATATAATTATTTTGATGAAACTCTCACTAGATTACATTATCTTGAAAAATCATGGCGAATCTTTCACTGAATTATAAAATCTCGTAAGATCTTGGATAATCTTTTACTCGATATTAAAACTTTGTAAGGTCTTGGTGATTCCTTTACTAAGTTATAAAAAATTGTGAAGTGTTGGAGAATTTTTTGATAAAGTATAAAACATATAAGATAATAGGAAAACATATTCATTAAATTTTATTATACTAACTTACATGTTTAGAAAAAAGAAACATAATTTGTTCTTCCTATAAAGAATGCCACAATCTCCAGTGGTTGTGTTTGTCAAGTTTCTTATTGTATACTCTTGCATATCACTCTATCACTTTTTATAATATTCCACCACAAATTTCTTGCATGTGTTGATCTTGACCCCCACTTCTATCGAGGTAGGAGAGATTAATATTTTCTCTACCACTTTTGTCAAGCTATGAGAGATTAATGTTTGCACAAAAAATGGCATAAAAAAACCTATTGAGTTTAAATATTTTGTTTACTAACAAGATATAGGGACTTTCTGTTGCTGAGAACTTTAGATTACTGAATCATTGAATATAGCATGTGCATATGTAAAGGAAAAATTTTGATATAATATGAATGCTTTTCTAGAAAAGGGTAGGACATGTAAAACTTCAAATAATTACAAAGAAATGCATCGAGTCAAAGAGCTATATTCTCAACAATATAGTGGAACTACGTAGTTATACATGTATGAAATGCATCTAGTACACAACCTATG
Source organism: Pinus albicaulis (assembly GCA_034641835.2). NCBI lineage: Eukaryota > Viridiplantae > Streptophyta > Pinopsida > Pinales > Pinaceae > Pinus > Pinus albicaulis. Next base: position 1,025,569,941 of record CM076570.1, read on the forward strand.
GCTCAAAATCAGCTTAATCCAAAAAACCAGAATTGACAGGTGGCATCAAATAAGCTATTATTAATTCTGACACCAAAGCATCTATAAGAGGAATTATTTGGAGATTCTTCACAAATATATGTGCTTGGATTTCTCCAATTGCTATTATCGGTTGGTTGTTGTCTACCATCCTATCAAGTTTCTTTTTGAATTCAAGATTATCAACATCCAAGACAACATGAAAAATCCTTCTTGTAGTTCGTTTGGTCTACATTGAAAAATACATTGCTAAAATCCATCCCATAGAAAACATTGTTACAACCCAATTCTAGAGACAAATAATGGCTTCTAAGTATTATGATCTATATGAAACTTCTAACCCACCTCAGTGATAACATGCACATTGAACTCTCTTTTTTTCAGTCCAATTCCTTCATAAAATGTTGTTCTCTAGAAATCATTCAGGTACGTCGTCACATATACCTGCAAAAAGGAATGAAAGTGTAACAAAAAGAAATCATTCACATGGAATAAGAAATAGAAAAGCATCCAATAAATATTGAATGAAGATAGCAGACATCATATTGCCTAGATATTTAGGATATATTAGATGTAGTTCGATATTAACTCACCAAGAGACATAAAAACCTTTACCAAAGCTTAACCTTCCAGTCATTCAGAAATTTTGGTTGTGCTTCCAATAAAGATAAGAAAAATAATCATGTCTATTCTCATCTTGGCACCAGTTCTCAAAATACATGAATATAGGATAGACTTGATACTTAGGGTTTTATCTTATGTGCCTATAAATGGTAACAAATCTCTAGTAACTAATATTCTCAAATAATTAAGTGGAATATAATATGAAATTAGGCTTGAAGAAAGTATATTTGTGTGCTTTAGCTAGGAAACCGAGGTCTAGTGTGTTAGTGTCAGTCAATTTTTCCTGTCAGCAGTGATCAAATGTGCTCTTTCAAAGTTGTTGCTAGGGTGTCAAGTCATATTTTTATGGTTTAAGTACGTCTTCAAATAAAACATTTCACCTTATAGTGATTACCATTTCCCAATTGGATGAGTCATCATTTCAAGGTTTCCATATTCATTTAAGTCATGCCATCATGGTCTTCATTTAGTTCAGTGTCTTCATTATGTCGTTAGGGTGTAAGTCATCAGAATTAGTCATTTCATGCATAAATCCAGCAAATGAAGGATTAGTAATAGGAAAATTGCTCAATAAATTTTTTTCAAGTGTATTTTTTATCAAACATGTTTTAATAAGCTCTAAAAGTTCCAAATCTGCATAGAAAGTTCCAAAGCTACATAGTGTTCAAAGAAAAAGTGAAAAACATGTAGTGGGCCATCCCATTAGTATGAATAAAACACACTACCACACGTTATAAAACACCATTTCAACTCATTCATCTCATTAACTTCATTGATAAAGAGTTATCACTCACTAGAAAACACTTCTTTAGCAATTTCAGGCTCAAAAGACAGTCCAAAAGTTGATGCCAAGCAGCGACACTACATTTTCAAACCTCCACGTTTCCTTTTCCTCAACACAATGCGTTTTCACTCCAGAGGCATCAAACAAATTTCCAAGGGCCCTCAAAGGCCATCCAATTTGTTAGGTCCCTATATCACTAGTATAGTCCCTTATTATTGTTAGTGTAACCCCCTTATTGTTATTATTGTACCCTTGTAACCCCCATTTTGTTATTATTGTGCCCTTAAATTATTATTTTGAGGTCGGCTAGGATTACATTGTGGCCCACTAGGATTACATTATGGCCCCATGGACTCCTATATATAGAAATGAGGTTTTGTAAATTGTATCATCCAAGAATTTTTCATTTATGTAATGTATTGGAGGTTTCCCCCTCGAAGTGGCTCATTTCTAAGGTGTTTATATCACTTTTCTTCTCTTTTTGGAGCTGGTTACACAACATTTGGTATCAAAGCTTTGGATTCTAGGGTTTCGCTGCTCCAAACAGGTCATCGTGGAAGTTTCGCTATAACTTTTCTTCTACGAAGTTTCAGAAGCTGAAATTTTTAGGGTACGAAGAAAAAATCTTGAGGAAGCTTGTATAAAAATTTCAGAGTTTGGTTCGGAATATTTTCAGAGATATTATCTGTGGAAGTCAGGTCTTTTTTCAGGCTCTTAAACAGGTCATCGTGGCATTTGCGCTATAAATATTTTTCTACGAAGGTTCAAAATCTGAAATTCATATGGTGCGAAGCTGAAATCCTGAGGAAATGGGTCAAAATATTTCAGATATTTTTTCGCAATATTTTTGGAGATATGATCTGTGGAAGATAGTGCGTTTTCAGGTTCCTGAATTTCATCTCAAAGAGGTGATTGTGGGAAACGTTCAATAACTCTCTCTCTGGGGATTGGATTGGAGTTCCGTAAAAATTTGTCAGAAGTAAACGGCCTGTAGTTTATTGGCTATTAATTTCAGAGAAAAAGGACAAAACGGTGACACGTGGCAAGTCATACAAGTTTGCTCTACTGAACCAGTCCAGAATTAGGTCATTGTGGGAGATTGGACACAACTTTGTCTTGGAGAATCCAAATCAGGTCAGACCTGTTGCATTTGAAAGAAGTGTTAGAGGGATACTACAGGGCTGAATTTCAGATATCGAAGATTTTCAATTACAGAGATAATCCAATTTCAATATCGAGCTCCTCAAAAGCAAGAAAAAGGTGTGTATTTTTTTCCGAATTTCATAAGTCTTGTTTGAAGAATCAATTTGAATTGATTCCAAGGGCATATTGTAGAATAGATATCAGTATTGGGTTCTAAAATATGCCCCGTAAAAATAATTCAACACCCATTAAGCCTTTAGAAGGGTCTACTATGACTCATGAAGATGAAGAATTGCAACATGATCTATCAAAATTACAAGAGCAAGTGCAACAAATTTCACTCTCGCAAAGAGCAACAAAAAATGAAATGGAAGTTTTGAAGAAAGGCATGGAAGAGAAGATGGATGGCGTGGAAGCTAATATGGATGGCATGGAAGCTGGCATGGAAGCTAAGATGGAAAACATGAAGAATGATCTAAAAACAGACATCGAAGGTTTGACAAAGTTGATACAAGAAAGGTTTCCTAATGGTGAAAAGATAGTAGAAGAACCTCATGATGAGAACAAAATCAATGTTAATTGTCATTTGATAAACTCTAATGTTGGTGGGAAGAACCACCATATTCCAAAAATGGATATGAGGAAGTTTGATGGAAAGGATCCTATAACATGGATACTACAGATGGAGCAATATTTTGATCTCCATAATGTGCAAAACACACAAAAGGTACTCATTGCAACTTTACATTTAGAACAAAATACATTTGTATGGTATCGATGGCTTTGCTCCCGTAAAAAAATTTTCACTTGGTCAATTTTTATGGAAGAAATGATAGCACATTATGAGGATACAAAGAGCAACACCTTCTTTAGCCAATTGATAAATCTCAAACAAAAGGGTTTAGTGGGGCAACACATTGAGGAATTTCAAAAATTGAATATAAGGGTAACTGATATTCCAGAGGAACACAGGATTGATCTCTTCATAGGCACTTTAAGGGATAACATACAACATGAAGTTCGCGTTCTGGAACCTGATTCATTAGAAAAGGCATTCAGGTTGGCAAGAAAAGTTGAATGTAAAATTATGGTGACAAGGAAGCCTACCACTCAATTCTATAAAGAAGAAAGTGTTGCTACGCCTAGATTTCCACAACCTACAAGGTTAACACCACAACAATTGGAAGAAAAAAGAGAAAAAGGGCTTTGCTACATTTGTGATAGCAAATACACTAAAGGTCATAAGTGTGCTGAGAAGAAATTATTCTACATAGATTGTGAAGAGGAAGAAGAAAATGAACAAGAAGAGGATATACACCTGGAACCAGCCCTAGAAGAGGAAGAAATGAATCCGACCATATCGTGTAATGCGCTGGCAGGAATTACCACTCCTCAAACTCTCAAGATACAAGGACAAATCAAGAAGAAAAGGGTAATTGTGTTGATTGATTCAGGTAGCACCCATAATTTTATTCATTGTAAGGTAGCCAAGGAATTAAATTGTTTCCTATACCCAGCACCAGAATGTCAAGTGATGGTTGCAAATGGAGGAACTATAAATTGCTCTGGAGAATGCCATAATATCAAGCTAACCATGGGGGAATATGTATTGACTAGTCCAATGCTTTCCATTCCTATGGGAGGTGCTGATGTTGTACTAGGAGTACAATGATTACAATCTTTGGGGACGGTAGCTTTTAATTTTCAAGAACTTTTCTTGAAAATTTTTTCAGAAGGAAAGGAAGTCGAATTACAGGGTATTGAAGGGAAGCCAGGAAGGATAATAAGCTCTAATGTCATGACAAATCTTCTAAATAAATAACAACAAGGCGTAATTTCACAATTATGCTCACTAGAAGTTCCGACATCAAAATCATCTATTTCTGCAGATCTCCAACAAGTCTTGGACAATCATTCCAAGGTGTTTGAAACTCCCAAAGGACTCCACCTATTCGTGATCATGATCATGCTATTCATTTGATTCCAGGAAGTGTTCCTCCAAACATCAGGCCTTATAGATATCCTTACTTCCAAAAGAGCGAAATTGGACGTATGATTGCAGAAATGTTAGAGGCGGGTATAATTCAACCTAGTCAAAGTTCTTTCTCTGCTCCTGTAGTATTGGTACACAAGAAGGATGGATCATGGCGAATGTGTCCGGATTATAGGGAGCTCGATAAGCTCACCATTAAAGATAAATTTCCCATTCCTGTGATTGATGAATTATTGGATGAATTACATGGAGCAATTTATTTTACCAAGTTGGATCTTCGTTCAGGATATCATCAAATTAGAATGAAGACTAAAGATATTCCAAAAACAACATTTCGAACTCATGAGGGTCATTATGAATTTTTGGTCAACAAAATTGTCCATCATCATTATACAAGTAATTTACAAGTCCTTGAACCCTCCTATCATTTCATTTTTCTTGTTTCTATAGTGAAAACCCTTCATTTGTCCGTACGTTACGTTTTGGTGGGTGACCCTTTTTTTCAAGTTTGTAAGGTAAACACACCTATCCCATAGACCTTTTACCCTCCATCACACTCAAAATAAACTCCCATAACATTCAAACCGCCTCACTCTCATTTCCTAAGCTCCAAAACCTAAACCCTAGCCTAACATTGGGTTTTTGGCAATTTTCTTAGCTAGGACTGTGTTAAAATATCCCCTAGCCTACTTCCCATAACCATTTCATCGCATTACACTTCCTATAGTTCCCTAAGACCCCTATCCACTTCCATAAATTTTCCTAATCCCATTTCCCTTCCGTAACTGCTTCAAAATATCCCCACTTACTTCCCCTTTTTTTCCCACCAGGGTTTTCCCCTTCAAAACTATCAACATGGGGGAGAAGAAGCCATATAACAAAGGATGCCACATGTATAGGTATGAACCACTCAAAATAAATGAAATAATTTCTTCCCACAAGTTTCCAAACACTTCTTTCAAAATGTTCAGTGCATGAAGTTTTGTCAGAAAATTGAAAGGGTCAAATGCCATGGCAATCTCACTAGTTCTTTTTCCACTCACTTTAAAGGAGATAAAGTCACAATTGCAGGGGAAAACTTCAAAATCACAACTGAAGCCATAGCTATAGCAACAGGGATACCAAACAGTGGTGAAAAGTGGTTCAAAAACCTAGATTTGGATATCAAAATTATAGACCTTACATCAAAGCTCATTACAAGGATGGCATCAAGAAAATTCTCTCTTTTGATCAGCTTCTTGACAGGTTTTATCCATTGATGAGGGTAATTATGAAGTAATTTACATCCGAGTTTATATTTACTATATTATACAAGTATCATGGTATATTTCTCATGCACTTCACATAGATAAAACCTCTTAACCTATCCTGTTATCTCCACAAGAATTTGGCAAGATGGCAGGGAAGGTGCAACATAGACAAAGTAATCATCAGGCCAGTATCTTTCACCACACCCTCATAAAAATTATTGACTTGCACAAGTTTTAGGATAATAACATCACTTGGGAGACATTCATTCAGTCTCATGATTTTTTTCCTTCTGCTAGTCAAATAACTAGACAAGGTATATCATCACCTACACCGTCAACACCATCCAGAAAAATGGAGATTGTTTCATCTAGCAGAGTTTGAGTGAAGAAGCCCTTGAGGGATGAGGTGACCAAAACATATCAGAGAGACATGAGGCTTTTGTTTTCTCCAAAAAATTGTTGAAGGGGCCAAGCCTACACGAGCAGCACAAAAATCACCACCACAGCATGAGGACCCCACCGATTTTGATACTGACATGGAAGGTTTGGAAGTGGATGAAGAGCACAAATCAGCAAATAAATTTATCATGGAAAAATATAATCAAATCAAATATCTTAAGGAAAAATTGTCTAGGGCCAACTTCATTATTTAATTTCATGAGTAGGAGAATATGAAATTGAAGGTAAACAAATTAACATTGAATAGACATAAGGTTGATGTTAGCAAAGACGCGGTAAAAGGAAAATTAATAGTTCAAATTCATGATCAAGATGAGCATGAAGAAAAATTTAGAAGAAAGAGCCCAAGAAATAGAGGCCTAAAGAGGGCACTTCAAAAACAAAGAGAGGCATTTCCACCAAAGGCACAAATGACAGTGGATGAGCTGATACTAGTAGACATTGATCAAGACATAGAGTATTGCCTAGATAGAGTCAATGGAAATTTGTAAAAGCTCCTGGTGAGGGCCAAAAAGAACAATAAAATTAAAAGACACATGGTTTCTCATTAATATACAATAAATCAAGTCTCCAAGGTGAAGGTCAAATAGTTAAAAGAAAAACTAAAGGAAACCTTAATCAAGAAAAAAGAGAAGGGAAAGATGGATCTACTTGTTCATGCTTACCTCATTGCTTGACATAACATATCAGGTCTTCATGGAGCAATCCAGGACCAATGCTGAGGAATTTTGAATAAATTTTGGTGAAAAGTCAATTTTTGAGAATTTAAAAAAAAAAATTGAAACAGTAAAAATAGTGTGGCCCATGTTGTGTTTTTTATTAAGGCATCGAAATGACATAAGGTCTACATCAATGGATTCCTATGGACCTATAATTTCATCCTAGTATACCAAAACTCCACTTCATCCCCTTTTGGCAGGTCAAAAAATTAAAAACCGCCATAAAATGACCTTTCTGCCTCCTTTTTGAAGAGAACGTTGTGTTTTCAGAGTGTCTGTGGGAGAATGAAATTTTGAGGGGCTAAATTCAGTAAATTTAAGTTCTTGAAAAATTCATCATGTAGCCAACTGGAAGATCTATCTCCAACAATTTTGAAATCATCATTTGGACTCCGAAAAAGCCTCCAAAACTCAATTTCCCTCACAGGATGTGTTTTCTCCTCCCACGCTACATTTTCAGCATAATTTACTATGTTTTCTCCTTAAAGTCATTTTTTGCAATTGAATTGGTCCAGTTTCACTTTTACTCATGTAATTTGTCAATCATGATGATGTAATGATGTTTTTAGATGTAATTAATATGATTAAAAGTAAATATGAGGTAGATACATGATTGTAAAGGTCATTAATGGTCAAAAGAATCAATTTTTCTATCTTAGGGGGATTCTTGTTCACCTCCCTAGTATTTAGGTTTTAGGTGAGAGTATTAAGTGATTAGTTCCTTCACTCAAGGATTCAACCCCTGAGAGAGGGGAAATGATATTTTTTTTATATGTATGCTTTTCTTACTCATTTTACTAATTGGAAATCATAGGTTTGAGACCATTGTAGCTTGTGCTTCATCTTTTATTTAGAAATTTAAAGGAAGAGTTGCAGTTATTATCGAGGAATTCATGTGTAGTGAGTTTTTTATGTTTTTTTTTATTTGTTATAGTCTTTAATGAATGATATATATATATATATATATATATATATATATTCTCTTTCCATGCCTTTCTTTCCTTAGTGATCTTCCTAAAATTTTGATAAGAATAATTCTTACATGGCCCTATTTTTTTGGGAAAATCATTTCATGTTTATTTCCTTCAGTTTTAATGAATTCATGATGCATGACATTAAGATCCTATCCACTCTTTCAAACCCTACACTGCATCGATAAAACCCTAATCCATCACTAAAGCATTGCTACCTGGATCCTTTATATATTTGCAACTGTAGCCCTTTGATTCATTTAACCTAGCTACCTGGTTTTCTTCCCTAATCTAACAGTAAAAATATCAACTTTCAAAACCCTAGAGCTGACCTAGCTAGCCTAAAATATACTCCTCATCCAGTCAAAAACTTTGGTTGTGATCTCAGAGAGAGAAACCTCTCTAGTTTGGTAGGTCTAGCTACCAAAACTGTAATCTTGGTTTGAGTTTACCTCCATCGGCATCCATTCATCAGCCTTGGGACGTTGTGGAGGCTAACACAGTGTAATATTAAAATAGGATAAACTCTTGTTTAGAAACTTGTAACCAAATATGTCAAATATTGAGTTGAGAAAGCCAATAGACAAATTGCAACATAAAATTCAATAACAATGGTAAGAATATATTCCAGATCAATACTTTATCCTATGTAAATTTTAAATGGAAAACATATAATCTACTAAACAACAGTGCCAATAGACGTAGGGAGTTGTGAAAGGGGAGCCATTTTTCTAGCAAACAACTTTATATGATAAACCATGCCTACAAAGTAAGATAACATACCTTTCATGGTGATCTTCGTCTCTAGACATGAAGGAAAATATCTCAGCCATAACTGAGTTGGTTTTCTTGAAATGAACATTCAAGTTAGGTCAGTTTCTAGCGTCCCCAATCACAAAGTCATCTCCTAACATGACACAAATGTATATTCGTCAAATCCAATTTTTTAACTCAATTGTTTCTTGTAGTTCCATATCCATATCGCCCAAAGGAATCAAAATATTAAGACAAGTATGTAACAAAATCCATCAAACCATACTAACTTGAGAGGAAAAGTGACTTTATTAATCCCTACATTATATCCTATTTTTGAAGATGTATACATATCTGAATTTAATAAATTTTACTAAACTAATGGTCACTTATTGTATCATTGGCAAGAGAATAGACTTTGCCCCTATATGTAAGTTGTACAAGAGATAATTCACTGTCAAGTTGTTGAAAGCAGTGGCTTGTTCTTTTGGTTGCAGCTTGACAAAAACAATTTTGTAAGCTTGCAGGTTGTGGGTAGGTGTTTGTAATCCTTTAGATGAATCATTATAGGGTTCCCATAAAGAACTACTAGTGTAGGGGAATTCACAGGTGTAGCCTGACGCTACAATGATGGGGTCCTTTTGAAGGTGTAAATGGTGGAGAACTGTTGAATGCCTTAGAGAGGCTCAAAATACGTGTTAAGAAACTCAGGCTTCTCCTTCATTTAAGGCACCTAGAGAGAAATCCCTGGAAGACTATCTTGCTAACTAAGAAATTTTTTATTTGTAGGATTGTTAGCTAAATCTTGAAGCCCTTTTCTTCTGACTGGAGAAAGAATAAATGGGTTTGTTAAATGGTTCTTTCACTTAATGCCTCATTTTGAGATTTTTTTCCATTAAATTTGGTATTTGTCACAAATATGATAAAAGTTATTGAGGAAGGCCCTCGGCTTTAGGGTGGTATAAGATATTTTTTCAACTATGGTTCCCTAATATTTTCTAGCATCTTTTATCCCTCTTCCATCCCACTATGATCATGGCTTCCAGACCTGCTTGTGCACGTTTGGATACAAAATGTTTTAGAAGCAATAGAGAATTCCATCAGGAATATAGATTGAGTTAGATCTTCGTAAATGTTGGACGAGGGTTAATTTTCTAGAGTTTCAAGGTAATCACTAGAACATGACTCACCGATTCTCCTGGTTACTTGCAAGTTACAGAGATCAAGAAAAAAACAAGGGTAGGACATGGTTAATCTCGTCAAAAGTTCTAAATCTTCATTACTAGGTTATTTTGTGTAGGGTTTTTCCTATACCTGGAAGACATGCCGAGTATTTCAATGTTAGACCAAGTTCAACGTCATGCACTCGGTCAACAACCTATAGATTGAAAAATTCATTTAAACAAATTACAACATTTCTTCAAGGGTTTCAAACATTATTTTTCTTTCAGGAAGAAAGATTTACATAGAGTATTATCCATCAAAACGCATCACAATTCAATTTTTCTTTGTGGATTCTCAATCAATGTGAAGGGGATAATTCCTTGGACAACATATTTTGGGAATTTTGAAAGGATTTTGCAGCGAAATTTCTTAAGATCTGCACTGAAGGTGTGACCAAACTTGTGTTCTAGGAAAGCAACCTTAACCATAAAATATTTTCATAAATATTGGTAAAGTTTTTTTCTTATGCAAATTTTGGATTTTTTTTTTTTTGAAGCTTTATTGGTTTCATCTTTTTCATAAAGCCTTTAGGAGAAAAATAATTTTTTTAAAAAGAGAGTCCATACAGGTGAAATTAGTTTTCAAAAATAGAGGAATAACATGTTTTAAGTATTTTTAATAACCCAACGTTTCAGACTTCTTAAGTGAGTCCATCATCATGGGTAAAAGCCCAGTATTCTTTGAAAGATTTGTGAGGATTAGGGCAAAGGAATAAAAATATAAATAGTAATTTTTAGGAACATTTTTATTATTATTAATGAGGTCGATTGGACGAAAACATATGTAATTTTATTTATTTATTTGATTATTATATTTAATATATTTATTTGTTTGTTTGTTTGTTTGTTTATTTATTTATTATTATTATTATTATTTATCTATTTAATTATTTACATATTTGTATTTTTATTTTTATTTAATTAATTAATTTATTTATTTTTATTTAATTTATTTCTTTTTTTTTAATTTTAAGAAATTATTATGTTTAAGAATTAAGAAATTAATAATTGGAGAGGTAATATTATAAGGTAAGGTGGAAATTATTAAGACATGTTACTAATTTAAAGATTTATTATTATTAAGTTTGATGTCATGAGAGGTATGATATATTAGAGGTTTCCAAGTATTGCTAATATTAAGACCATCATCCCGATTTATGTTATTTTTCCTTTTTTCAATTTCTATGGCCTCTTTGATTTTATTTTTAGGTAATGATCTTATTTGGACATAGGTTTAGCATCTTTCATTCGTATGTAATGAGAGGATGAGAAGGTGTGATCTGCTACCGCATATTTTTTTAGTTATGTTTCTAGATATGTCAATAGTATGTTCCTTAAGTCTAATGTTAAGGGATGTACCTGTTTCACCTATATATTATTTTCCACAAGAGAACGGTATGATGTAGACTCCTTTTTGCAATATAGGGTTTATAGGGTCCTTGGAAGAGTCTACAATATTCTGATGGTATTGGGGGCAATGAAGGCAATCTTAATGTTATGTTTGTTTAGGATTTTGGAAATTTTATTAGTTGTTCCTTTTATGTAGGGCAAAGAAATTTTAGGGATGTCAAAAGTTATTTTTATGTTGTTTTTCTTAAGGGTTTGGTGAAAAATAATGTTCTTTTCCTCTCTCTGGGATTAGTTGTAAACTGTAATGCCTCCTTCCCTCCCTCAAATGGATTTAGGCATAATGCCTCCCTCTTTTCCCATGTCATTTTGTGAATCCTTTTTCCGATCCAAAGTTCCTCTTAAGGGAGGTTATTGGGATATTAGACCTTAGGAGTTGGATAAGACCAACCTGGTCTAATATATTATAGTCATGTGTGCTTTGGCTATCCACTGGTCATTGTTCTATCTCATACATAGATCCTTCGATGGTGCTCATCTTCTAGGTATTTATGAAAAATTATCTATGTTTTATCGCCTAATTTCTCTGTGATCTCTATTTGAAGATCATGGATGGTGACTTGTCTCACATGATGAATACTAGAGTATTGTACTAAATATAGCTCTTCAATTCTTACAAAGTAGTACAACTTTTCTATTGCTTCATGGATGTCTCATTTTTAGGGTTTTACCATATAAATTTTGGTGTCTTAGTTTATGTTCAGCATGAGATATTCCTAGGAGGTATCCATCCTTGTGAGTAACCAACTCATGATTACCTAATATGGTATCAAAGTGCTTGTGAGGTTCACTCCTCCTCATTCTAATATCGAGCTAGTTATGTCAGGTTTTTGAAGAGCTTCAAATCCCTTCTTTTGGTTTTGAGGTCAGGTTTTTGGAGCTCAGATTATTAGGTCTTGAAGAAATAGGGGGTGGTTCAATTTAAACAAAACCTGTGTATTTTTGGGAGATCTGACCACTCCATGTATTACAGTCAATTTTCAATGCTTGGTATTTTGCTTATGTTAGGGCTCTCAAATCTCACTTGCACTTTAGGTTCTTGGGAGTCATGACACTTCATATGGGAAAAACCCTAGACTTGTAGATAATCACAAATGGATCTACGATTTTCCTAAGCATTAGGTCCACCTTAGTTGCACAAGATAGTATATATAAATGTAAAGTTTTGGCATAATTTTGAATATAATCTAGATAAACATATGTAAAACAGAGGATATCTATTTGTGTTTATATTTCATTTCATGAGAAATGATACAACTTTTAGGTTTCTTCATGGGTGTTTCCCTATTTGAGGGTTTTTCCACTTAAATATTGGTCTCTTGGTTTTTTTCAGTTTGATTTATTCCTCTGTGGTGTTCATCCAGTGAGTAACCCACATATGATTTCTCGTTATGACATCAAAGTGATTGTGTGGGTAACTCCTTTTTTATTCAAAGATTCAGGTAGTTATGTTGAGTATTTGAAGAATTTGGGATCCTTTGTTTTTGTTTTGACGTCAAAATTATGGAGTTCTCCTTATTATATCTTGAAGTTCTAGGGTTGATGTTTGTTTCAACAAAATATGTGCCTTTTGTGAAGATCTGACTACTCCATGTATTACATAGTCAATGATTGGTATTTTTCTTCCTTGTACATCAAAAACACTTATGTGTCATTATGCACACCATAATTTTCACTCACAGACTCCTATATCACCTTAAATACACTCAACAACACCCCAACCAATCATTGTTGCAACTATACACCTTCCTAATCTATCGAGTAGACTTCCTAAGAATAAATATTACATTGTATCATTGGTCCCTTTAGAAGCTTAGGTGTCTTATTATATGGAAGAATCAAGATGTAAGGCGCTATGAAGTAAAACTCTCTTCTTTTTTCTCCAAATGGAAGTTGGTTCCTCCCAATAATATGAATTAGGATCAAGTGGACCAATTTCTGTCAACTGCAAAAGAAAAAAAATATGGATAAGCACCCAAAAATCAAGATGATAAAGCTCCAAAGTCCCATCCCCCTCCATCCTATTAGGTTCACCTATGCTGTGTTAAATAGTTCTACCTTGCATCCACATTCTAATTTTTTGAAGGGGCAATTAACTTCCCCAAATGAAAGAAACTATTGCTAATGAATCATGTCCTCTTCGATTGTGAACACCATTATAAACGTGATTCTTAACTCCACATCCCAATCATTAACATGAAGAAACTCTTTGGAACTCTTTTAAGAGCACACGGTTTGGCTATTTTCCTACTATTTCCTTGTTATCAGCAGCCATCAGGTTGGGTCCATAACAACTACCTTCATGTGTACTATAGTGTCTAAAGTCAACTCATGATTTTTGTATACGGATGTTTGAAAATATAATTTTATATGGAAGATATATTCTGTTTAGGGCTACATGTTACCCCTATTTTTGTATAAAAAATGTGGAGGACGATATATAAATATTAATCTTTCATTTCGATAAATGGTCTTTTGAGTTCCTAAAGTAACTGAGGGATCTCTTATAAGTCTTATTCCTCTATTTATGATTGGAAATAAGTGTTGGTATTATAAGGCCTTGTACTTTGTTTTTTGGACTAATATATTTTTTACATTCACTAGAAATCAATTTGAATCTTAGAGTTTTTCAGTTGATTTGTTAGGACTAAATCCTTTTTTTTAAAGAAAACATTGTAGGGAAACTAAAGGGATGCTTCCCCACATTCGTGGATGAGACTTCCAATAAAACCATCCACATAGACTAGTGCATATAACCCAATGGGAATCAAACCAGGTGTCTATTGGCATGGAGCTAGATAATGACTAAAAAGACCAGCAACAACTAGTTGAGCTAACCCCTTGGGTTCTATTAGGAAAAAAATATAACAACTAACAACAAAAAAATCTATAATTTTCCAGTTTGATGGCTCTACAATATCTACCAAAGTCCACTCTGCTTTATTTTTATGAGAATAAATTTCATCTTACTATAAGATATCACCGATCCAAAGAATGTAATGTCTTGAATAAATATCTCTCCAAAGCGAAAAATATTTCTAATTCATCTTAATGGTCTAGCAGACACGAATTCCACAAATGGCTCCAACATTTGAAGTGGGAAAAGGATAATTACAAAAAAAAAATTGATGTTAATAAATGTACATGAGATCAATTGTTTCATGAAAACTTGAATCTAGAAAATATGTACTTCCATTGAACTTAAGATTTCATATTTATGACTCTCTATAAGATGATTATTGGAAAGGTCCATACCAATATCAGAAAATCAAATGGAATAGACAACATGGCATACAAGTCAAAGCAAAGATGTCCATTCTCAACCACACTCTCTCAATTTCATATTTATAAGCTATAATATCTCATTTCAAAGTGATATAGGTGGTTTCCTTCTCTATGGGAGTTCCATCAAAAGTCTACTATGTGGATGACATTTTCCTTCTTAACCCACATAATCATAGGACTCTAAAGCCATCTAGAAACTTTTAGCTCATTATGTGATAGTTATGGCCTTCATATCAACCTTGCAAAATCAAATATTTTGGATTTCAACATGTTTGAAAATGATGCATCTAATACTACTCTCTCCTATAAAGAAAAGGAGGTAGAAATGGTGACATTCTACACTTACACTCGAGTAGTATCTAATTAAATATAACAACTAACTACCAAAAAATATAGAATTTTCCATTTTGATAGCTTTACAATATTTTTTAGAGTTCACTCTGATTATTTTTTATGAGAATATATCTCATCTTACTAGAAGATACCGTTGGTGCAAAGAATGTACACTTATTAATGTCTTGAATTAATATCTCTCCAATGTGAAAAATCTTCCTAATTCATCTTTATGGTATACTAGACACTAGTTCCACAAATGGCTCCAACATTTGAAGTAGGAAATGGATAATTACAAAAAAAAAAATTAAGTTCATCAATGTTCATGAAATCAATTGTTTCATGAAAACTTGAATCTTGAAAATATGTACTTCCAATGAACTTAGGATTTCATATTTATGAATCTCTATAAGATGATTATTAGCAAGGCCAATACAATTATGGGAAAAACAAATTGAATGCACAAAATCATCCAAGTCAAATAAAAGGTGTCCATTCTCACCCATACTCTCTCAACTTTATATTAATAAGCTAGAAGATCTCATTTGAAAGTGATACAGGTGATTTCCTTCTCTATGGTATTTCCATTGGAAGTTTGAAGTGTGGATGAAATTTTCTTTCTTAACCCACATAATCATAGGACTCTAAAAGCATCTAGAGCCTTTGATATCATTTTGTGATAGTTATGGCCTTCAGGTGAAACTTGAAAAATCAAATATTCTGGCTTTCAACATATCTGACAAGGATGCATCTAATACTGCTCTCACCTATAATGAAGATGATGTAGAAATGGTGACATCCTACACTTACACTAGATTAGTGTCCTCTGGCCCATCCTTCAGTGTAATCCCAACAATAAAATTAAGGTGGAGTAGATGATATGAAGGATCAGAAAAATTATAGAAAAAATGTTTCCAGATCAACTTCCAAGATATTTGGGCTTAGATCTTCGTCTTCCATGCCGTAGTTACACCTTCTCTCTTTTACAATTGTGAATCTTGGAACTTGTCCCTATGCGAAATAGGATGGAAATTGGAACTACTTGAGAGAGTACTCATTAGTATGCTCTTAGAGTATATTCATGCAAGGAAAAATATCTAATACTTTTGGCCCCTATGCACTTCCATTATTTTCCATGTTATGACCATGCTGTAGAGGTTTTGTTGCATGTCTGACTCCCACACTAGCCAAAATATATATCCTTACAGTTATCCAATTCTCTATACATATTTATAGCCAAAGTATAATAAATAACTGGAATTTTATATCTTCCTCTTTACTCCAATACTTGAACATTGATATCAAATTTATTATGGCTCAAATAGATCCTATGGTCACCTTTGACCGTAGGATCTAAGATATGGATCTTTCTACGTTGTTAATTCTAGGTTTGGTACCTATTATTTTTACCTTCTAAATGATTCTGCTCACAAGAATCATTATGAGCAGATCTACCAAATTAATTAGGCAGGTGGACATTATAAATCTCATCACATACTTATTTTTAGCCTTGGATGATAGGAGAGATTATTGTTAATGAAATTGTTGGCCTGGGGCTTCCTCCTTGGTGCCATCTAGACCCTTTAATAATTTGATATTTTTGTTTTCTTAAGGTTGTATTCTCTCTTTCTTTTGGCAGTATTCATATACTCAATTCTTTTTAATTTCTTCTTAACTATCGCCAAATAAATTTGTATTTCCAATGAAAATTTTAAAAGTACAATGCAATACAAAAATGGACATTTTCACATTCAAAACTTACAGTGAACATTTTAGGAGGATAGAACTTGATGATGAAGACAAGCAGCAAAACTATCTTCACATATAAAATATTAGTTCATTGGAATATCCCTCCAAATTTGGTCTATGATATACGTTTCCTAGAAAATGTATTTCCATGTTCACCTTTGATATCAACTTTGTGGTTCCAAGAAAAATTGTTCCCAGTGGTAGTACACTTCCCATAATGTGTCTCCAGCAATGATTAGTGAATAAGAGTATTATTGCAGTCATAAAAAATAGAGTAATATGAGGTTCAATAACAAAATACTTATTTTAGTGCAAGAAAACCCGTTATTGAATCTTAATATTATGTACATGCATTGAACTTAGGATTTCATATTTAAGATTCTCTATAAGATGATTATTGGCAACGTCCATACCAAAATGGGAAAAAAATGGAATAGACAACACCATACAATTCAAAGTAAAGATGTCCATTCTCACCCATACTCTCACATCTTTATAATTATAATCTAGAAGATCTCATTTCAAAGTGATACAAGTGGTTTTCTTATCTATTGGATTTCCATCGAAAGTCTACTGTGTAGATGACATTTTCTTTCTTAACCCACATAATGATAGGATTATAAAAGTGTCCAGGCACCTTCAGCTCATTCTGTGATAGTTATGGCCTTTAGGTCAACCTTGCAAAATCAAATATTCTGGATTTCAACATGTCTGAGAAGGATGCATCTAATACTACTCTCACCTATAAAGAAGAGGAGGTAGAAATGGTGACATCCTAAATGTACGCTATAGTAGTATACTTTGGCCCATCCTTTAGTGTAATCCCAAAAATAAAATCAAGGTGGAGTAGAAGATATGAAGGATCATAAACATTATAGAAAAACAAATTTCTCTATCGACTTCCAAGATATTTTGGCTAAGATCTTCCTCTTCCATACCCTAGTGACATCTTCTCTCTTTTACAATTGTGAAGCTTGGAATCTGTGCCTAAGTGAAACATGATCGAAGTTGGAACTACCTTAGAGAGTAATCATTGTCATGCTCTTAGAGTATATTCATGCAAGGAAAACTATCTCACACTTTTGTCCCTTATGCACTTCCATGATTTTCCATGTTATCACCATGTTGCATAGGATTCGTTGCATGGTAGACTCCCACTCAAGCCAAAATAGATATCTTTAGGGAAATCCAGTTCTCTATACAACTTGCTAGCCAAAGTATCATAAATAGCTGGGATGATAGATCTTCCTCTTTGCTCCAATACTTGAACATTGATATAAAATTTCTTATGGCTCAAATATTTGCTTAAAAAACAAGGCGATAGTTCAATACTCCTTCATCGGATGATTCACCTTTGACCATATTCTCTAAGATATGGATCTTTCCACATTGTTAATTCTAGGTTTAGTGCCTGTTATTTTTACCCTCTAAATTATTATGCTCACAATAATAATTATGAGAAGATATACCATATTTATTAGGCAGGTGGACATTATAAATTTCATCACATACTTCTTTTCAACCTTGGACGATATAATAGATTAGGGTTAATTCCATTGTTGGCCTGGGGCTTCCTCCTTCGTGCCCTCTAGAGACTTTCCCAGTTTTATCTTTTGGTTTTCTTGGGGTTTTATTCTTTTTTTTTTTGGCAGTCTTTATATACTAAATTCTTTTTCATTTATTCTTAAAAGTTAGTAAATAAATTTGTATTTCTAATGAAAACTTCAAAAATCCAATGCAATAGACAAATGGACATTTTCAAGTTCAAAAATTGAATTTAGAGTGAACAATTCTGGAGGAAAAAACCCAATGATGAAAAAAAGTAGCACAACTTGATCCATATATAAAATAGCAAATTATTGGAATAGCCATCCAACTCTAGTCTGTGATATACACTACCTAGAAAATGCATGTCCAAGTTCACCTTTAATATTAGCTTTGTTGTTCCAAGAATTTTTTTTCCCAAAGGTAGTACATTGCCCATAATGCATCTCTATCAATGATGCATGCAGAAGAATATTATTCTAGTGATAAAAACTAGGGTAATATGAGGTTCAATAGAAAATAATCCTTATTTGAGTGCAAAAAGACCGCTTATTGAATCTGGAAAATATGTACTTGCATCAAACTTAGGATTTCATCTTTATGAATCTATATAACATTATTATTCTAAAGGTCCATACCAATATGGGAAAAAAAATGGAAAACACAACAACATACAAGTGAAAGCAAATATGTCCACTCTCACCCATAATCTCTCAACTTTATATTAATAAGATATAAAATATCATTTTAAAGTGATATAGGTGGTTGCCTTCTCTATGTTATTTCCATCGAAAGTATGTTGTGTGGATGAAATTTTCCTTTTATCCCACATAATCATAGGACTCCAAAAGAATATAGACACTTTGAGCTCAGTCTGTGATAGTTATGGCCTTCATGTCAACCTTGCAAAATCAAATATTCTATATTTCAACATGTCTGAGAAGGATGCATCTAATGCTACTCTCACCTATAAATAAGAGGTATAAGTTGTGACACCCTACACTTAAATTATAGTAGTATCATCTCACCCATCCTTTAGTGTAATCCCAAAAATAAAATCACGGTGGAGTATAAGATACGAAGGATTAGAAACATTATAGAAAAAATGTTTCTATATCGATTTCCAAGATATTTTGGCTTAGATCTTCCTCTTCCATACCATACTGACACCTTGTCTCTTTTACAGTTGTGAAACTTGGAACATGTGCCTAAGTGAAATAGGATGGGTGTTGGAACTACTCAAGAGAGTACTCATTACTATTCTCTCAGAGTATATTCATGCAAGGAAAACTATCTCACACTTTTGGCCCCTATGCACACAAAAACAAAAAAGGTCATTTGTGAGGGTCATTCCTGTGACATGCCTTTAAGGTCCATCACCAATGTCGCATATGGTGAAGGTCCTTAAAAAATCATTGTTGTAAGTGCATATAGTGATGTCCCTTTAAGGTTTGTCACCAAAACCATTTTCAATGACACTTTTTCTAAGGTTAGTTAAAGGCCCATCACTAATTCTCTCTTTGGTGACACTTCTAGTGACGATATTTTATTGACCCTCACCAATGCTCTTTTTGGTTACTTTTGGTGACGGTCAAAAAATTGTCATGATCATTGATCATTCAAATGATTTTTTGATGAAGCTATGTGCATGTTACTATATTTTTTGTCAAAAAGATACTAATTTAAGACCATTTTTGTGGATACTTCTTCATTATGTTTCAAAGGCCATAGTGGTTAGAGTCATTCAATTTGTTAAGACATAATTAGTGCGTATCATTTCCCTTATGTAATGACAATATAGTTCTCCTATGATTCAACACACTATTCATCTTTATTAGGCTTATTATCTAAAAAAATCCCTTTATATAAAGTTCCACTAATGTATGTAGGAACTATATTATTTAATACATAATCAAGATCTTCCAATTATATTAATGAGACAGACCTAGCACTCCTCAACTGTCTTGGCATATCGTAACATGCTTTGGCACACACTAAAATTCCTTGGTACCTCACACGTCTTGGAACATCTTTGTACCTAGAACACCTTTCCATGACTAGGACACCCTAGCACATGTTATCATGCCCTAGCATAGCATAGCACTCTCATAGCATGTGTGGACAACCCCTATTGTCCCAAACATGCGCTGTAACACCTTGGCATGCATTGGCATACATTAGCACATGACACACATTGCCACTTGACATGTATTGGAACCTATTATTAGTGTGCCAAACATTCCCATTTTGAAAAAGATAAATTCTCAACTTATTAACCCTCTTATATGTTCATTTCCTTCAATTTTAGCATAGGTACTCCTTTTTTTTCCATCATAATCCTTGAAAAATATTTGAATACCCTTACACATTGCACGTCCTAGCATGCCTTAGCACCTTGCATGTCTTGGCATGACTTGGCACTATTTGGCACATGTTACAACACCCTGAAACTCCCTAGCACACCTTGGCACTTCTTGAAATCCCCTGATATTCCCTAGCATGCCTTACCAATCCTTAGAATACCTTTTAAATATCTTCTTGCCATGACATATAGTAGTCATTCATACTCCATGCCACACCCTCATATTCATTTACTTCCATGAATTTTTACCTAGTGCTCCCTTGTGTTATTCTAGTAATCCCTAACACTCCTTAACATGCATTGGCACTCTCTAGCACACCTTATGTACAAATTAAACCAATGGATTCAATATGATAGTTTAATGTACTAAAACAGAATACTAAATCATTTCTACAAATTTGCGGAAACCAAATATGATCGCATAATCGCAAAAATGAAAGAGAAAGAATTTTATCAATGACACAACACAAGATGTATCTAGGGAAAGAAACTACTCAAAACCCCCCCATATGTATATTACATTAATTCAGGACCATGAAACAATACAATGTTATTTCCCTCACTAAGAAAAATTTTCACTCTACTAATTGTCTCACTATAATCGTTGCCTTGATCTAAGAAATTTTGGTCCAATATTTAACCTTTTTCTTGTCTAGGCCTCGCTTGCCTTCCTTACACATTCCTAGGATAATTAAGCCCCTATAAATCCCAATTAATGATTTTGAAAATCGTCTAAGGCTTCCCAATGACCTCATGCATGACCTATATAATTCTCTAATTATAGAACAAATACTTATCTTCCCTTTAATCCCAATGCCAACTCGACCTTCCTTAGAACTAACATGCAACAACTATTTATAGAAAATTATCGGTTAACTCATTGATCACTATTTTTTAATTAAATCATATTTAATTCATTGGACCTCTCAGTAGCTCATATCTCAGTCAAAACTAGTTAAAATTATTTTAACTCAATTAATTTAGTTAATTAATTACAACTCACAAATAACTATAACTAGAGCCCATAAAAATAGGAAAATCAAGTGCATGCCTCCTCTTTGACCCTCAACTTGAATTTCCCAAGCTAACTCAGTATTTCTGACTTCGTTAACTAATACAAGTTGTCCTGTGATGGAATTACAATTTTTTTTCCAATTTAGTTAAGGTGAAATTAAATCAGAAGCCCCCGATGGTGCCATTTCTAGATGTCATTTTCAATGTTTCCTGTTGCAAATTTAAACACTCCGTCTCAACAAGAAATAATTCAATCTATCCCAATATGATACCTTTAGAATGTTCTGCATGCAACACTTCTCTAATGTTTTTTTCTCCTATAACTCCTGAAACTGAATAGCCTCCAAAACTAAATTAGTATGACGCATCTTTCATCAGAGTCTCTACCTACTACTAGTTAATGCACTTTCTACTGATAAATCTGCATTTTTTATGAATATGCATCTATTCCATCTGCACTTTTTCCAACTTGTATCTGCGCTCCAGTATCTGAAATCTATCACTCTGATTTCTTTTGTTATTACATATGACTACATCAATCGCCATCGATCTTTCCTACTACTCCATACTGTGGGCCCCCCTAGCCAGGTCCAGATCAGTGATACAAACCATATCAATGGATTTTTCCCAAATTTATTCTCTTGGGATTATTTCTTCACATCGCCTGACCTGTCAAATGAAGTTATGTTTGCATGTGCTCACTCTTCCCATATAACTTGAAATTTCCCCCTTCTGAAGGTATTTTGTTGAGTGGATGAGTCCACTTGGTCTCCTTTCCGCTTCTCCAATTGTGGATGCTCCAAAAACTTATGAGACTGCTATGGAGGGTACAAGTTGAAAGGTAATTTATGCTCCCTCTCAAACACTAAGTCACTAACCTCTGCTTCGCTCCTCAAAGCTTTTCATGCACCTTTGACGTGGATAACATTCAGGTTCTTGACTCATAAACCAATTTGTTTCACCTGTGTCGTGGCGATGTGTCTAAGGAACACCTTTCCTTTTCTAAATATCACATCATAGCCCTAGTATTCCAATACCTCTACGAAGACAAGATTCTTGTTTAGTCCTAGAACATACGAAACATCTTTGAGTCTGAGAGGGGAGAGAGTCTCCCATTGAAAGGTAACTGTACCTATAACAGTTGTGCTATACCTCCTGTCATCTCCAAACTCTATGTTCTGTTGGAGGTCCTTCTCCTCCAAGTCACCGAAGAGATCTATGTTCCCCTTCATATGGAATGAATCACTGATGTCTATATACCACATGAATCTCATTATATTGTTGGAGATGCATGAAATGAGATTAAAACCAAGGTGGAAATGTGCAGTTAGTGATTTACTCGTTGTTGCAACTGTAGACTCCTTGCTTTCCTTACGTGGACATTTTGCGGCATAGTGCCCGTGCTCGTGACAGTGAAAACACTTGAACTTGGACAAGTCTTTGTTGCCCTCTTCACCTTGGGAATTATTTCCCTTGCCTTTATTTTCTTTTACAACTAATGAAAAATATTCTTCGTTGACTTTGGAAGAGGTCTTTTCTCTGGTGGTCTTCCTTATCTCTTCTTGTACCAAGTCGAACAATAATTGCTCCCACTCTGGTAACTTCTCCCTCCCATTCATAGATTCCTGGTAGCTATGCTAGCTCTTGGGAAGGACTTGAAGTGCTAGGCTCATTAGATCATCATCGTAAAATGTCACACCAACACTTCAAAGCTCATGTCAACATTGAGTGAACTTGATCAAGTATTTTGGTATTGTCTCGCCCTCCTCTAGCTTGATCTTTCTAAGCTTGTATTTCAATGCCAACTTATTGTGGTATGTGCTATTCTGAAATAGATCTATTAAGGCCTTCCATTTAGCGTATGGAGTCACCTTTCCATGGATATTCAAGACAATAATATCTGAAACTCCTTCTAACAAGATCCTTCCCGCCTTCGCTACATTCTTCTTCCATGCATCAATATTTTGAGCATCTGTTGTTGCGGGTTTGGGAATATCAGTATCTATGAATTCCTTCAAATCATTTTCCTCCAACACTGCCTCAATCATGTCCTTCCATGATATGTAATTTGAATTACCCTCAAGGGCATATTCGAGTCTCAAGCCATTGAAAAACATCTTGATCTACTTCTGGATATTAAAGAGAAAATCTGGAAATTTGATTCACCTATTAAAAAAAAACTCAAATTCTTCTCTTCTATTTTGATTCATGATGCTCTGATACCATGTAGAAATTTTACCAATGGATTCAATCTAATATTGTAATTTACTAACACAAAATAGTAAGTCACTTCTACAAATTTTCGAAAACAAAATGGGTGAAAATGTGAAGTTGGGTTACACTTTTTGCCCTTTTTTGAGAAAGAAATATCATTTTTTTCTGTTCTTCAACTTTCCGCAAGCCAAAACAATTTTTCTCTTTAGAATTTCATTTTACGATAAAAATAAAACTTGTCATAAATTTTATTAGCTTTCTATTACTTATTTTTTGGAATTTTTTTATTCACATTTGGTATGTCAACTTAACATTTCTTTGAGTTTGTGTTCTTTAACAATAAAAGGATTCATAAACATTCATGCTCAAACACGTTGGTGTATTCTTTGAAAACTTTGTGGTTTTGAGAAAAAATGTGTTACAGCAATCTAGATAGAGTCTACTTCGATTTTGTTATATTTACGAAACCAATTAATGGATATCATAATGACTAGAATTTTTTGAACAAGTCTAATATAAAAAAATTGCATATTTTGAATATTTTTGGCTTGCACGAAATTTCTCAACATATTAGTGATAAACTATAAATATAAAAAGTAACCATTACAGAGGACGAACCAATGTAATGCACCATAATTTTTACAATTTTTTATATAATGTATTTTGGAAGATACAAAACTTTGATTTCACTGAATCATAATGACTTTCATAAATTGTTTACACCCACTTCATTACAAAATTAACTCAAATTAGTAAATTTTTATGGAATTTGATAAAAGCTATATTTCCTTAAAGTAGATTGAATTCTGCAAATTCTTGTCTTGGTTTCGATAGTTAATTCATAAATTTTGATGGATTTTAATCATTCCAAAGTTGAACAAATGTGTTCAAAGCCGATCTTCTGCATAGTTGCAGACGTGTTAGTTCAGCCAAACTTTTAAAAAAGTTCGACCGAATTGTTTTTTTCCTCATCGGCCTGTTAATTTTAACCACACAAAAGTTAGGCCAAAGTTTTCATAGAATTTTGGCTGAAATTTTTCTCTAAATTACGTCGGCCAAAAAATTCAACAAATCTTCTCCAAAAAAACATTTCGCCGCTATATAAATAGTCGAAAACAGAATCATTATTTTCACATAATTTCAAAAATACGATTTCATAATCACAAACATGAAATAGAAAGAATTTTAGCAATCACAAAAAACAAGATGTATCTAGGGAAAGAAAATGCTCAAACCCCTGCTATATGTATATTGCATTAAGTCCAGACCATGAAATAATAAAATGTTATTTCGCTCACTGAGAAGCCTCTACACTCTAATGAATGTCTCACTATGATCTCTGGCTTGATCTAAGCAAGTCCATCCAATATTTAACCTTTTTCCTGCCTAGGCCTGGCTTGCCTTCCTTATGCATTCCTGGGCTAATTGAGCCCCTATTAATTAGTAAAATACCAATTAATGGTTTCAAAATTCATGTAGGGATTCCCAATGACCTCATATGTGACATGTACAATTTTCTAATTATATTGTAGCAACCCTTTTTAAAAATCCATGTAAAAATATATAAGACCATTGTTAATGGATACATACTCAAAGTTGAATGGTGGGAAAAAATCCTAGTGGGTGTTCACTTCAGTTTATTATGGCTAAGGAATTGAAAAAAGCCAAAGGAAAAGGCTTTAGGAAGGAAAAATGGCATTTATTGGCATTTATTTGTGAAAATAATGAAAATTAGGAGAAAAGGAAGGTGAAAGGTCACAGGTTGCATGTGAGGAGGAAATTGAAGGAAAATAATGGAAAATGAAGAAAATAGATGCATAATTGATAAAAACTCTTTTGAGGATTACTAGGTAATATTTTATCAGTGAAATTTTGGAGCTCTCATTTTCTCTCTCTCTCTCTCTCTCATACTCTTGGAAACTTAGAGTATTCTTGGAGCACTCTTAGAGAGTGTGGCGTTTTTGGAGATTTGGATCAAGAAAGAAAGGGAAGAGTATGAAAGCACAAGAGTACATTGGGATCAACATCTACATCAGGTTTTAAGTTCAGGTACCGAGTTGCATATATTATTCCCTCACTAGTTTTAGCATGGATGGTATTGCATCTGGTTTTTTTATTATGATCTATCATTGGCATGGAGGATGGCGGAGATTAACACAATATTTACCTAGCCTTACCAATTCTTGGAACCATGATATTGTGGGTATATTTCCATTGAAATTTTTTCTCATTGGTTCTCATGATTCCTTTAGTTGTTGGGTTGAGTTATTAGTTCCTAGAGGCTTGGTTCGACAAACACTTTGGAGCCCATGAACAACTGTTGGGTCGAGCTACTAGTCCTGGAGCCTTGGTTGAACAAATACTCTAGAGCCCTAGGTGGGTAAATTACTAGTCTTGGATCCTTGGTTGGACAAATCCTCTAGAGCCCGGGACCAACTTGGGTTGAGTTACTAGTCCTGGAGCCTTGGTTGGAACAAACATTTTTGAGCCCGAGAACAACTTGGATAGAGATCAATCTGTGATTGTTAGTGATGTGTGATTGTCACGTATAATCACTGGTTTGGGGTTGAGATGGTTTGGTCTCTAGAGCCCTGGTTTGGTGTTGATTGATGTGTTTGATAAAGTCCCACATTCATGATTGGAAAATGGCACGGGGGTGATTGAATGAAGATACTTTTCTCAGCCAATCTATGGTTGGGTGGAACATGGAAGTCCCATCTCCAGTTGGGATTTACACTCATAAATGAAGAGCTCATTCCTCTGGTATTCGGTATGAAAATGTATTGGTTTATGTATGGATTTATTTGTTGTTGTATCCATGGTATTTCTATTGTTATCATGTTGGTTATAAGCATGTAGTTGATCATTCATGATGTATGGCTCTATCTATGTTTTTACATGTACATGAATACCCAATGTATATATGGTGAAATAGGTTGTATTGTAGCTTATGATATAAGACAGCAATGATTCTTAGCTATTCTCATATTTGTAATAGGCCCTCATGTTTAAAGCTGTTGTTTAAACCTGTAGATGCAATGTTTGTGATGTGCTTGACGAAATTACTATCATGGTTGGGTGGGGTCAGATTAGTTCCTGATGATGTGATGGTTTCCATATATTTTTTTAAATTTTATTTACCCTCTCTTGAAGTTACAAGAAGTTCTGGGTAATGATCTAGGCTTAGGGGCTAAAAATATGGCACAAATCCTAGAGTCAGAAGCACAAAACTAACCTTTTGGGGCCTTAACCGCTACCTTGACAAGGAAATCCGGCGAATAAGGGTCTATCACTAATCCCTTTCCCTTACATGCCCGCGGCTAAGCCTCAAATGGGTTAAACATCAGTTCCCCCTCAGGGAACAGTGCCCTGGAACGTTGGGTTACCTCTTAGGGATGTCAATGATGCAATGTAAGATATTTTTATCATGTTTCCATCAGTTCCACTTCCTCAAAGTCATGTAGGAGGTTGAATATCATATTATTAGCCTCTCGTCACATGTTTACCCTGGTTGTCTAGTTACTTGGGTAGATGTGCGAAGAGGGTGTTACATATACAACTAATATTTATCTTCCTTTAACCCAAATCCCCATTGGGCCTTTCTTAGAGCTGACAAAAAACAAATTTTTATAGTGAATTATCCGTTAATTTATTGATCACTATTTGTGAATTAAATCATATTTAATTTACTAGATGTCTCACTAGTTCATCTCTCAGTTAGGACTAGTTAAACTGATTTTAACTCAATTAATTAAGTTAACTAATTAAAAATCACAAATAACTATAAATGGATCCAATAAAAATAGGAAAATCCTCCACATGCCTCCTCTTTCACCCTCAACTCGAATTTCCCAAGCTAATTCAATCTTTCTAACTTAGTTAGCTAATAAAAGTTGTCATGTCATGGAAATTTTTTTTTTTCCAATTTAATTAAGGTAAAATTAAATTAGAATCCCCATATGGTTCCATTTATGGATGCCATTTTCAATGTTTCTTCTTTCCAATTTCAACACCTTAGCACTATTTTACATGCCCTGCCACTTCGTAGCATGCATTACACTTCCTAATACACATTGGCACTTGGAACGTGTTAGTGATTTGAAATTATTAACATTCCTGACATGCGTTGATATTAATAAGTATGCTTTGGCATGGTTTAATATTAAATTTATTTTATATCAATTATTTGAAAGTAAATGAGAAGCAACAAAGTAATATTTGGCACTTAGAATGCACTAAGACTTGGCAATTTGCACCTATTAGCACCTAATGTTGGTGTTCTTAGCGCGCCCCTCTTGGAAAAGGTAAATTGATGACTTATTAAAACTTTTATGTGTTCATTTCCTTGTAGTTTAACTTGTTTCTCCCTTTTGTTGCATTGGCAGTTACTGGCACACATTGCCACACCCTTGCACATCTTGGCATGCCTTAGCACTTGGAAAATCTTAGCATTTTTGGCATTCCTTTGATTTATCTGGAACATGTTAGAATGCCCTAGCATTCCCTAGCTCGACTCCCACTGCAGCCACCCCCATGCCCATTGGGTCGTGGGGGTGGGAAATGAGGAAATTGAGTGGCGGGGGTGGGAAGGGTTGGAACAACATGTAGCTCCTTCGCCCGCCCACCCCTTCAGCCCAACTTGCCTTGAGGGTGGTGGTAATTATCAAAATCATCTTTCCACCCCAAGGCTCGTTGCCCAGTGGGGCGGGCGATTTTCATTTTTTATTTTATTTTTTTTAATGATTATTTATTATCTTTAATTATTTGTTTTTAATGTATTTTTTTTTTAATTTTTAATTTATATATATATATATATATATATATATATATATATATATATATCTTTGTATTTCTTTGTTATTCTTTTATTTTGTCTTAAATTATGCTTTTTTTTAATATTTCCTTGTATTTTTATTAAATTTTATTAAAAAAAAATTTCATATATTTTTTAAAAAAGTATTATTAATAAATCATTTTTGTTTTGTTTTCACATTTCTATGATTGAATTTTTTTGCCCTTTTATATATATATTTGTTTGCCATGATTTTTAATTTTGTTATGTTTTAATATATATTTTTATTTACTTATTATTATTATTATTATTATTTTGCCAATGTTTTAATGCTTTTTACTTTTTGTGCTTGAATTAGACAACTTGAAAAATTGTTAAATAATAATATTTAAGAACAAAATTTTGCATACTTGGGATATAAGAAAATTTAAAGTGTCAAAAATATGCCTTAATAAAATAATGTTTTTTTTTTCAAAATCCACATGAAAATTACCAAAAAAAAAAAAAAAAAAAAAATTATCCACACTTAATACACCAGAAAATTTAAAGTGTAAGAAATAATCCCTCTAAAAAAAGAGGTTGATGCCTCATCAACAGTTTTTGAAATCAACATGAAAATCATTAACATTTAAAAAAAATGTTCATACTTCATACATAATAAAAATTTAAGTGTAAAATATATGCTCCAAAAAATTCTGAATCAAAACTTTTCAAAATCTTATGATTTTTTGCTACCTCAAAAAAACAGGTAGTCGATACAGTTCCCATTTAATAGTTTACATTGTTTTAGTCTGATGAGCGTCCAATCACCATCCAACTTTTTTATGAAGCTTGAAATGTACTATCCTGGCTCATAATGTATAGAATTGTAAATTAGTGTATTTTTTGACGAGTTGTTAAACATCTAGCAAGAATAATCATGAACTATGGTCATATGAAAGTTATCCACATCAGGGGTTGCAGAGTTACCAACTAAGCTCAACATTTGAATGGGCATATCGCTTATATATCTATATATAACCATTCAACCCATGTTGTCAAATTATTTAGTCCTGTGTAGTCATCATCTATATTTCAAGCCTGTAAAGTAATATGAAACTACTTTCAAGTTATTTCAATGCCAAGCTCATCAATATTACTATGTAACACCACCCAATGATCCAATGATAAATAAATACCTTTCTAAGTTTATTGACAATTGGATTTATAATTTGCTTTGTGGCCACTAGGGATTTTATAACCACTGAAAAAATCATGCCTCACCAAAATTCCTCTACCAATTCAATATCATAACCAAACTAGAATGAATGTCAAACTCTGTTCATAACCAGTCACAGGGCCTCTGACTGCAATCTGAGCCTTCATTCAAATTCAAAATCAAACCATTTCAGTACTCTCCCACTCCAATATTTTGAAATAGACCTTCCTCATCATGTTCACTAATCATTCAACCAAATTGAAAATGACATGGGCTCAACAGCTTGTGCAAAATGCCATGGTCAATTACCAATCAACTCTAAAAGACATGGATAACTCTGATCTACTATGAACATTCCTAGAACATGATGGTTACAATCAAAATGTTGTATCAACGCTCTAATAGTTTGCAACAAAATTGAACTTCCAACCCATGCAAGAATCTAATGAACCAGAGACATAGATATGCATGATTGAATTTAAAGTCAACTTCAAGTACTAACCTGTTCACTTCCTTATCCACGCTCAACCACAAAACCTTGAATTAGCCAAACCAACCTCCAACCTATTTTAACTATGAGTTAACGCAGCCATGGAATCAAGAATCAGATACAACAAACTTAAATGAATTCGTCCAACGATCTGAAACAACAATATCAGAGACAAACATAGGTCTGTTAATTTATAAATAAATCCAAGAAAATATATTTTATTGTTGAATCAATACTCTACAGTTGCCTCACAGTTAGATCGCAATACACATAACTTGAAATTCATCATTCATATTCTACACAAGTTCACTTTTAAGCCATGGACATGCACATATGTATAGGTTTCGTTCAGTGGAACAGGTTTTATATTAGCCAACATAATACCAACAATTACGCTTATATATCCAACTACCACAAAAAAATGTCCATATAACCACCATGAAATTTAGTACTATGATTTATAAAAGTGATATTTGTGCTTTGGTTCATATTACCATTCCTTAGAGTTGACCATGTGACCATTATCCTTAACCGAAGTTTACAAAATCCTACCAAACATAACCATATTAAAATTTGCGCAACGTTGACCATATAAATATTCTTAAGGTCGACCACATGACCAAGTGACCATAATTTTAATTTCAAAATAATATTCCAACAAAGGCCGACATGGGTAGGATTCAACTTGTATTATAACATTCTTTGGGGAGTCGTGTCATTATGATTTTATGTCATTATCTTTTGATCGAATTTGGGTGAAATGGTCCATGCATTGGGGAACATTTTATGATTACTCTAGGGCTTCAACATTAGGAGGGTATATATCCTTAATCAAGAGAAACATGTGATGTTCCACCTACAGTTGGAAATGCATGATGAGTACTATCATCTTATGATGGTCTTTCTTGCCAATTAATTTTCTTTCCCATTCATTTACCTCAACAAGTGTAGGGGATCTTATTCTTTGGTACTTTCAACTATTATAATGATCCATTTATGTATATTAAAACCATTCAAGTTAAAGAATTTTTGTAAAAAAATCTTTCTTTCCTTTAATGCTTCTAAAGATGATGCATTATTTATGTTCATCATAAATGGTTGACTTTGACATCAATAACAACACCATTCAATAAATTTATAAAAATATGATTTATATTAAGCTTTATAATTAAGTTTTAAAATATTAGGGTTTGTAATATTGGATTTTTAATTAGGGTTTATAGTATTAGGGTTAATATGTTTAAAATATTATGATTTATAATATTAGAATATATATTAGGGTTTATAATATTAGGATTCATAATTAGGGTTCATAATAATTGGGTAAATAATATGGATTTAGAATATTTGGGTTAATATAGTGTTCAATACTAATATTTATATTAGGGTTCTTAATATTGGGCTTAATATTTGATATTTAATATTAAGGTTTAAAATATTGGGTTTAATATTAAAATTTATAATATATAGTTTATAATTATGGATTTAATATGAGGGTTTATAATAATATTAGGGTTTGTGATTAAGGCTTATAATAGTTGATTTAGGTCAATGATATATATATATATATGGCTTATAATATTGGATTTAATATTGGGCTTTAAAATATTAGAAATTGATATTACGTTTTATGATAGTAGGTTTCTTAACATTAATATTAATAATATCTACTTTCTAATAATGAATAATATAATTAGTAATAAAATTAAAAAGATTATTCACTCTAAAAATATGATTAGCCATATTAATGATATAATTCTATCAACATATATCAACCACATTTACTAATATAGTTGTGTATGTTTTTTATATATGCCTATCAACTTATATAAATCACATTTATTATCGTGCTAGTATATACATAGTTAATATGAGCATTGAAATATTTTATCTATGGACTTTGTTCACATTAATTATATTTTTGTTACAAATATATTTTTAACTACATCTCAAT
Organism: Pinus albicaulis; assembly: GCA_034641835.2. Taxonomy (NCBI): domain Eukaryota; kingdom Viridiplantae; phylum Streptophyta; class Pinopsida; order Pinales; family Pinaceae; genus Pinus; species Pinus albicaulis. Next base: position 1,025,602,221 of record CM076570.1, read on the forward strand.
ATTATTTCAGGTTGTATATTAAATCATCTTATTTATAAGCCACATTAAACTATTTTTTATATTTTTAAATGTGATATATTAATTTTATTTTGAGAATAGAGTGAATTACACATCTCCCTATTATTACTATTTTTATGAAGTAATTGAATATTTTTACTTTTATTTTTTTCTTTTCTTTGGACATCAAAATATTTCATTAATAGTATAGATCCATGTTAACCACAAATCTAAGTGGGATGAGACCGATCAAATCCCTCTTGACGTGTAATCCTTGGAAAAAGATTTGATCCTATAGGGATTTGTTATATACAAGACACATCTACACTGGTTATATATATATATATATATATATATATATATATATATATTATATATACTATTAATTAAATTAAAATTTTCTTTTGGCATTTGGATTGCATACATTGGGTAACTTAAATTTTCAATTCACTCATATATTTGCTAAATTTTTGACACAATTGACCCAAAAAAAACTATGTGAAAAATAGCCATGTATACATATTTAACATTGAAATGTTTTACTTAACATAAGAATTAAATTATTATATTTATGAATTAAAATATTCATATTAAAATTAAAATATAAGATGAATTTTTTACTTAGTTTATCTGTTTACAAAGTTAATATAGAATCATGTTACTTCTTTGGTTGAGAGTGAATGAAAGATTTTCACCGAGTCTTCATTCCTTTATTGTTGGTTGTAATATAAAAAATAGAATTACGTTATTTGATTATTTATTGTTAAGAGTAAGAATTAAAATATTGACGTTTTATAATAGCATTAATTAAAAGTTAAGAAAACATGTACATTCACTTTTTTTTATAACACACATCATGTTTTTTTTTAAAGAATATCTTATTTTTATTTTAAAATGGACATTTCTCAACTCCAAGTTGAGCATAGATAGAATCACACATCACCTTTATAGTGAGATGTAGAATGACAGAATCACACATCACCCCTATACTGGGTTGTAGAATGTGCCTTTTGGCACAATCACATCATCTAGAAGAAACAACAAGAAGAATATCGATATGTTAAATATCGAATGCTATGGTTGTCAGGAATATGGGCATTACAAGAGAAATTGTCCTAAACTCAAGAAGGACAACAAGAAAAAGAAAGAAAGGAATGCATCCCATATCATTGAAGAAGTGGAAGAACTTGAAAAGAGGAAAATAAATAAGGAAGAAGTCAAAGACCTCTAGTATGATTGAGATAATATCCTTTACTTAATTCTTTTCATTTTTATAAATAATATCTATCACGTTAGGAAACATTGTAAGTATGATAAGATGCATCATATTAGAATATTGCATCATACAATTAACACAAGACGTCATGATATCATTGTAAGGATAGTTGAAGTAGATGTCTACATGGTTGTAGTAGTCATTATAGAAAGGAAGTATCTCTTGATAACCTCATTAAAAGCTTAAGTAGACTTATGAAAGTCATATAGTATGATAAAAGATAGAAATATTTTTCATGCATCATCATCATTATGAAGGAGAATTTTCAATATGAGGATAATCAAGATCCTCTGTTGGAATCTTCACTAAAAGGTTCAACTCTACTTGGAAGAAGCAAGTGTCTCAATAACCGTTCCACCTTGTGTGTTATCCTTTTATAGAAGGATGATGGTATCCTCACGAAGGATTGAAGCATGTCAATATTGTTGAAGTACTTTCAATCAAGGAAAGGAAGTTGTTGAAGGAAGTATAAATGACCAAAAGGAGAAAAGGGGTATGTATATGTTTCATAAATTAAGCCATTTCAACATATGGTTATAGATACCATGGTTGAATGCTCTACCTCATGAGCATGATTGAAGAAAAGATATATATTTCTTTAGAAAGATGCATGAAGACATGAATCACATATTGAAAAGATGAAATCAACACAAAATGTCATCATATAGAATAGGAGGTAGTTGATAAAGATGAAGGAACCGTGGATAGAAGTTTGCGGGGAGAAATATGTGGAGAAAGAAAGAAGAGATCGTAAAAAATGCAACTATGGTAACGTAAGAAAAGGAATTCAACATCTGATGAATTGATGAATTGGCCATGGCATCTCCATAAATAAGGCATCTGGAACATCCGTGGTGACAATTCCATGTAATAAAAGTTAATAAATGAAAAATAATAACCAAGGTCATGGGATGTATATTCCAAGATGATTGTTGGGAAAAAAACATTCTAGTGTGTTTGTTCATATGGCTTATTATGGCTATGGAAATTGGCAAAGGAAATGTCTAAGGCTTTTGAAAGGAAAATGGGCATTTATTGGCATTTATTTATGAAAATAATGGAAAATAGGAGAAAATTAAGATGAAAGGTCACAAGTTTCATGTGAAGAGCAAAATGGAGGAAAATAATGGAAAGTTGAAGAATTAGAGGCCTATTTAATAAAAAAGGCTTCTGAGGATCGGTTCAGAGACTTTTGTCAATTCAATTTTGGAGATCTAATTTTCTCTCTCTCTCATGCTCTTGGACACTTAGGGTTTCCTGGAGCACTCTTGGAGAGTTTGGGATACTTGATGTTTTGGATAAAGAAGGCAAAGGAAGTGCAAGAAAGTTCAAGAGGACATCGGGATAAGAAAATACAGTGTGTTTTCCTTGCAAGTACCAAGTTTCATGTATGTTTTCCTCAACATTTTTTCCATGCATGTCATATACATGTGGTTTATTTCTTATGATCTATCATTGGCATGGGGCATTGTCTAGATTGATAGTGGATTTTCCTAGCCTTTCCATTTCCTGGATAGCCATGATGTTATGGGTTGATTTCATTATTTTTTTTTTCTAGTTGGTTATCATGTGCCTTTGGTTGTCGGTTGAGTTATTAGTTCTTGGAAGCCTTGGTTGGACAAATGCTCTGGAAGCCATGTAACAGCTTGGGTTGAGCTACTAGTCCTGGAAGCCTTGGTTGGACAAACCCTCTAGAAGCCCTTTTTGGGTTGATTACTAGTCATGGAAGCCCTGGTTGGACAAACGCTCTAGGAGCTCGACAACAAATGTGGGTTGAGTTACTAGCCTTGGAAGCCATGGTTGGAAAAAATGTTACGGAGCCTTGAAAAACCTGGGTAGAGACCAATCTAGTGATGGTTAGTGATGTTCGGGAGGTGGAATCATTGGTTTAGGGTTGAGGTGGTTTGGCCTCTCAAAGCCCTGGTTTGTTTTTGACTGATTAGTTTTATTAAATCCCACATTCATGATTGGAATATGGCACAGGGGTGACTAGATGAAGAGAGATTTTTCTTAGCCATGTCTATGGTCGGGTGGAACATGGAAGTACCATACTTGGTTGCACTTTTCTTATGGAAATAAGAGCTCTTTTCCTCTTGTATTGATGGTAAATATGCTTGATATTATGCGGCTTAAATTATTGTTCTATGCTAGTAATTTTTGATGTTTATACGTTGGTTATGAATGTGTTTTATGTCAGTAATGATGTATGCATCTCATCATGTTTTGATTTGTAAATTAATGAATAATGCATCTATGACCAAATATATGATAATGTAGTTAATGTGATGAGGCAAAAATGCTTCTTAGCGATTCTCAGATAAGTATGAGACCCCTATGCTCATATTTTTTCTTTAAACCTGTAGATTACATATTTGTGATATGTTTGACCAAACACCTATCATCGATAGTAGGGGTCAATTCAAGTCCTTGTTCAAGTTCTTGCATTTGCATCAATATTCCATTGTTATCTTTCAATTATGAAAGTGTCATGGAGTTATGGGCAATGACTTGAGCTATGGGTCTAAAAAACTGGCATGAAAATCGGAGTTGCAGGCTCAAAACTACTTGGAAAAGTCCCCAATCACATGCATACTTATTTGATGCATGCGACTAGAGGTTTCCAGTCGCACTCTTACCCATGTCAAGAGAGCGACTAGGGTATTGATGCATGAAAATGTTAGATTAGATCAGGGGCTAGCCTCTTGTAAGGTTGGGATGGCTCTTGTCTGTCCTTTAGCATGTGAAAAAGGTATGTGTTGTTGTGTGGTGTCGGTTCCACTTCCTTAAGGTGAGCTAGGAGGTCGAATCAAACAATAGTAACTCTTCATAACATGTTTACCTTGATTGGCTAGTTACTTGTGTAGATGTGGGAGGAGGATGTTACAGAGTGGTATCAGAGCATGGTTCACCCTTTGAACTTGATGGCAGGTGTGTTTATCATGCATTCATGTTAGTAGAATATGTGTTTCTTATGCTTGTGGTCTATGTTCTTGTTGCATATTCATGGTGTTGGTCATGGTTGTAGTTATGTTTTCATGTGAAGGATGATGGTGTTGTTGTGAAATGTGTTGTCCTGAGTGTATGACTACTTATGTGTTGTCTATACATGACAAGTTAGCACATCTTGTTAGTGTACATTGGTATGGTTGTTGTTGTCATGTGTGATGTCATGGTATGTGGTTGATATGGTCATGCATTGAGGAATGGACTCTAGCTATAATGAAATTTTTGTGTTGATATACCTATGTGTTATATGTCTTTATGTTGTTATGAGTATGTTTATACATCTATTACATTGATTGGTTCATCTTGCAGATGATATGTCTCCCTCGAATTATGCTAAGGTACATTGCTTTATTGTGATTTGGTTTAGATGACATAATATGCCTTGCAGGAAAGAAATCAAAATTACTAGTAATACAGTAGACTTCAAATATTCTCCCTATGAATCAGATGAGCAGAATGTTGTTGGGCACTCTTTTGAATTAGAAAAAAAATTGACAAGTTTGAATGATTCAGACTTATGCAGGAACATAATAAAATAATTAAATACACACAAACATAGAGATAGAACAGAAATATGGCTTCATTTCATTAATATCACATAACTAAAATATGCTTACAGGTAGAATGGAAATAAACTAGCTAGGGCGTTGGTAGCTTATCTTGGAGAAGTGATGTGGAGGCTACATGCCTCTGAACTATGTTAGGATGAGGCTATAAGGCCTATTTATTATTGAGAAATAATGGAAAACCATAAACATCCAAAAACCTAACCCTAGGAGATGAAACTCCAAACTATGTGCCCCGTTGGGGTAAATTGGTAAATCAATTTCCTAGGGTTGTAACTTTGGCATGCGACCTCCATTTGACGCACACGATACCTCATTAGAAAGATATTCCTAAGGAATGAAACTCCTGATAGTTAATGTTGGGTTGAATACAATAATAAAAAAATTGTGATTTAAAAAGTAATGTCATTTAGGGCCTCAAAATGGCTCCGAAAGTTCACAACCCAAAAAACTGCCAAAAATAGTAAATTGTGCTACAGTTAAGGAAACTGAAAAACTGAAAGAAACAATGGTGGGGGTAAAAGTGGAATAGTTGGGTGGACACAAATATCCACCTAGATCATTCCTCCCCACTTAGGAATCAATGTTCCCCATTTTCTTGAGTTCCTCCATGAGATGAGGAAACTTCTGTTGATCATGAAGGAGTTGGCATGCTTTAACAACTCGATATAGTTGGATCCTTTTTTGTAAGGTGTTCTTGATCTGTGTGTCCATGATCCAATCAGTTGTGGCATTTTCCATGAAATCTAGGTTTAAATTTGTTGGTGTGATTTGTTATGCCATGCCGGATGTGTCCAGTCAAGGTGGAAAGTAGGCTCGAAGGCAGCCCACATTGAACAGTGGGTGCAGACCAAGGAATGGTGGAATACTAAGCTCGAAGGAATTATCCCCTACAACCTTGGTAATGGTGTGTGGCCCATATCGAAGTGGGTGGAGCTTGCAGTGGGGTCCAGAAAGGCGCTCCTTATGCAAATAAAGCCACACTTTGTCGCCCACATGGAAATTGTGTGGCACCCAATGTTGATCATGTCGCTACTTGTACTTGGAATTGGATTTATCCAATATATCATGATCATGTTGATGGATGTGTTGAATGTGATGAATGAAGTTGTTCACCTTGTCATCTTCAGACTGGACATGAGCCGAATCTACCTGAATAGCCACAAATGGCATGGCTACGTCAATGGGACATAGTGGCTGGAATCCCAAGGCCACCTGAATGGGGTTGTGACGGATTGAGATGTGGAGGGTTCGGTTATAGTTTTTTTGTACATACAGGAGGCTATCATCCTATGTGCATATTTTATTTGATTTGAACATGTTTAGAATTGTATAATCATCCTGTTGATGACCTCTTCTTGGCCATCAATTTGGGGATGGGAAGTTGTGGAGTTGGTGAGCTTGGTGTCCAACATTGACTAAAGGATGGACCAAAATGTATTGCTGAACTTGTTTTCTTGATCTGAGATGATATACTGTGGTATCCAAAAGTGTACCCACACTTGTTCAAAGAAGAGTTTAGCAGTGTCTTCCACTTTGATATTTTTCTTGCAGGCCACCATAATGGCCATCTTCGAGAATTTGTCGATGACCACAAAAACACAGTCATTTCCATGGTTAGTAGAAGGAATTTCCGACATGTAATCCAAGGAGATGGACTCCCAAGGTTGACTAGGGTAGGAAGTAGAGTATAGAGGCCTTGCTTCTTTATGGTTGGTTTGGCAATGGTGCAAGTAGTGCAGGATCTGATGTACTTCTCAACATCCTGTTGAAGGTTCGACCAATAGAAATATTTCTTTAGTCATTAAGGGAATTTTGAGGTCTAAAATGGATCTCCTAAGGAAATTATAAAATAATAGTGGAAATAATAAAATAAGATTAGATTATATCATCAAATTTAGATGGAAAAAAGAAAAAAATATTTTTGAACCTGCATTTTCAACTTATCACCCTACGGGTTTACTCAAATTTTGAGAGGAAACACTCGTTGAATGCATAATTTGATTCCTCATCCAAGTAGTACCCATGTTTCATATTTTTGAAGGAATATTCTACACAAAAAATGAGAAATACATGAAATACGTGATTGCAATCATGTTTTTTAATGTATTTCTCATTTTTCGTGTAGAAGGGTCCATCGAAAGTATGCAACATGGGTACTCCTTTGATGAGGAATTAATTTTTTCATCCAACGAGTAATCTCGTTCAAAATTTGAATAAAACGTTAGGGAGATAAGTTGAAAATACGAGTTGAAAAATTTATTTTATTATTTTTTATTTTTTTTTATTAATTTTACTTTTTTACTCCAGAAATGATGAATCATCCCCCATGGTTGAAATCATCATCTTCAATCCTATTGGTTCTTATAAAGTTTATTTTACTTGTACATTTTTCTTAGGAGGCCCATTTTAGACCTCAAAATTCTTGTAATGACTGCCACTTTTTTTCAACCCCAAAATGCCTAGCGACCCGACTTTAGTGCGCTTTCCAAATCATCTTGTCACGCTCGCTTGAAGGAACACAAAGGCGTATCAGTGACATAGTAGTGCATCCCGGAGGTGAAAATTTAGAACTTTCTTACCCTATAAGAGTGTCTTGTATGTGTGACCCGAATCTGGATCGCTCTTGTAGAGAAGAATCCAGTCATAAGTCTCATGCCCACAAGATTTGAGCACGGTAGTTAGTGCCACAATCAGTGGTCAGATGAGGTATTTTTTAACATTATTGGTGCTTCCCTTCTTGTACTTGATGTTAAAATGAAACTATTTCATATATGTGGACCACTTATGATGGATATTGTTCTGCAACTTCCCTTGTGTCTGTATGAACTGCAGTGGTCAGTGGTTTGTGTGGATGATTGTTTCCTTCCCCAAAATGTAATGCTTCCATTGTCGACATACCTGAAAAATGGAATGCATCTCTTTTTCATAAGTGGGATACTTCTGAACTGTGTTGGATAGTGTATCATTGTGATATGCCACTAGATGCCCCCGCTGAGTAATAATTTCCCCAATAGCATGGTCTGAAGCATATGCATTGATCTCAAATGGTTGTTGCAAGTCTTGTAATGTGAGAACCTGGGCGGAGTAGAGGTGATGCTTCAACTCTACAAATGTCTTCTGTTGAGATTCAAACCAAAATATTATTTCTTTACCTCCTCCCTCGGTGACTTGAATCAAGGGTCAAGTGATATGAGAGAATTCCAACACAAACCTATGGTAGAAATTAGCAAGACCTAGAAAGCCACGGAGCTTTGTTAGAGTGGTTGGGGCTACCCAAACCCGAATGACTTGGATGTTGGTTGGATCCACATTCACCCCCGACTCATCAATAATGTCTCCAAGATACTAAACCTAGGTCATTGCAAAAGAGAACTTCTCCAAATTGGCACACAACTTGTGTTGCCGTAGTGTTTGGAGGACCTCTCAAATGTGGTGTAGGTGTTCCTGCCAAGTCTAGCTGAAGATCATAATGTCATCCCAATACACTACTACAAACGATTTGGTTAATGGCTGCAATATGTCGTGCATTAGCCTCATGAAGGTTGAGGGAGCATTCGTCAACCCGAAAGGCATGACTAGCCATTCGAAAAGGCCCTCCTTAGCTTTGAAGGTAGTTTTCTACACATTGGAGGGTTCGATTGGTACCTGGTGATACCCAAACTTCAATTCGATCTTGATGAAATATTTTTCCCCCTTGAGTTGATCAAAAGGTCATCAATCTGTGGGATCAAGTACCTATTCCAAATAGTGATCTTGTTCAACACCCGATAGTCAACACGGGGTCTCCAAGTCCCATCCTTCTTCTTCACCAACATGATTAGGCTCCCACAGTGTGATGAACTCGGCTAGATGTGACCTTTCTACACCAACTCTTGAATCTGCCTCTTGATTTTTTCATTTTTCATAATAGAGTGTTGATAGATTAGTCCATTGGGCAGTGGCACACCTGGGGTCAAATCGATGGAGTGCTTGACCTGATCATGTAGAGGTGCCCCTGTGGGTGAGGTGAACATGTCCCTATACTCCTCCACAACCTTGTCCATATGTTTTTCTCATGCAAAGGAGCCTTATTTGGAGTTCGTGGCCACATTATTATTCTTTCCCTGGGGGCATATTATTAGGAAAAAAAAAAAATCCTCGTTTTGGAAATTAGCTTAGTAAATTGTTTTACAGTAACCAAAGAGATGGCGGAAGGCGGTGCTACCTTTTTTATCCTGTATAATTTATTGCCCAAATTACAGTGCAAGGCCAGGACTGATATAGAAAATTTCGCTTCCACAAGTATGGTTGGCCTAATAATACATCACAAACATCAAGAGGAGCAATGTCACATAATACCTCATCTGTGAAGGGCTTGATGTTGTAGGTAAGGTGACATTGCTGGCTGACATAGAGATTTCATCCTTGGTTAAGCCACCCGATGGTGTACGATTGTGGGTGTGTTGTCGTCAGAAATCCCAACCGCTTCACAAACTCTACTAAAATAAGGTTCTTTTGGATCCTGTTGTCGACAATGAACTACAGCGGGGAACCCTTTACCCACATTTGGGACTATAAGAGATGTTCCCCCTCCTCTGGATCCTCTAGTTCCTCCTTCTGCATCTTCATGGTGGCAACAGTGGCATTCAGCTCTATATCGATAATATGCTTCTCTTTTTCATTCCCGTTGTTAGGTTCTAATTCAGAGTTGAAGCATGCATTCGACTCAGAAGCCTTCATCTCGACCACCAGTGACTGCTTGGACCGACACTCACTTATGATATGAGTGGAGCTCTTCTGGAACTCACACCACTTTTCCATGTCCTTCTTTGGCTTCATGGTGTTGTTATTTTCTTCCGGCTTTGGAAGGTTATCATGAGCCACCCCGCCTTGGCTTTGTCCTTAGTTCTACGGTTTGGAGGCACCTTTCCCTTGCTTCTGATTCACAGTTCCAAAGTATAGCTTCTTATGTTTTAACTTCTCCTCAATCTTGGCAGCATACTGGTATGTTGCGCCAAGTGAGCACATGTCCAGGAACTCCATTTACTCCTGAATGTATCTTTGTAACAATTGTGGTACTTCAACACCAAATTTTTCTTTGAATATTTGATACCCAATTTTATGCGCAAGGCATGGAACAGATTCTTCAACACATGCACGTCTTGATCCCTTTGTTGTTGTAGCATAGTCCATTGTATGTACTTTCCCGCATAGCTCCCCACAAGATAATATTGTTCCTTCATGGCATCTTGAAAATAATTCCAAGTGGGTGTAGCCAAAAACAGAGATGGTTCCCTCTCTTCCATTTTCTCATGTCCCACTAGTCCTTGACATGGGGGGCGGCTTTGAGGAGTGCAAAAGTAATATTTTCCTGGTTAGAAAATTCATGAGCCTAGAAATACCATTATAATAGATTCAACCATATATCTATGACGTCTGCATCTATTAGGCCCTGAAATATGGGAATGTCAAATTTTTTTTGTACCTTAAAAGGTTGTGTGCCTCCAGAGTAGTTGTTCGATGAAGATGTGTCATCATTGGGCAGTCAATCAAGGATCTAGGAAAAGTTATCCATCATCGCATTCCTTTGTTTATTGAGGGCCTCCTTGAGAAAAATTTTGATAGTATCTCCTACTCCACCATATTTATTTTCATCCCCCATGGGCAGTCGTCAGGGGTTGTGAGGTTTATCTTGCAAAGTTTCAACTAGATCGAACTCTAACTCCTTATACCTCGACCTCGTTGGGGACATGCAAAGAAGGATCGAGGAGGAGAACTCTGCTCCGATACCATTGATCCAAACTTATGTAGGAATGAAATAAAATATAGAAATATACATAAACATAGAGATGTAGCAGAAACAATACTTCATTTCATTAATATCATATAACTGAAATATGCTTATAGACAGAATTGAAATAACTAGCTAGGGCATTGGTAGCTTATCTCAGAGAAGAGATGTGGCGACTAGAGGCCTATAAGATGTGTTAAAATGAGGCTCAAAGGCCTATTTATTATTTATAAATAATGTAAAACCCTAAACATCCAAAAACATAACCCTAGAAGATGAAACAACAAACTATGGGCCCCGTTGAGGTAAATTGGTACATCGATTTCCCAAGGTCATAACTTTGGTATACGATCTCCGTTTGATGCACACGATACTTCATTAGAAAGATCTATCCAAGGAATACAACAAATAACAATAAATTTTGAGTTGAAAACTAACCTTCATTGATGTTTATTTTAAAAAAAACTTCGTTAGGGACTCAAAACAACTCTAGAAGTTGAGGACCCGAAAAGCTACCAAAAATAGTAAATTGTGCTACATTTAAAGAAACTGAAAAAATTGAAAGAAACAATGGTGAGGGTCCAAGTGGAATAGGTAGGTGCAAACCAATATCTACCTAGATCATTAAAGGAATAAATAAGTAGTTGTAAAGTAGATAATGACAGAATCATACAGGCACAGGAGAAACAAGCAGACATTGATTTACTCATCCTTCAGATCTTGTAAGGATTACAGCGATAGGGACCACTATGGATCAACTATGGACAAGAGGTTGGGACTAATGGGGCATATGGAATTAGGTCTCATGGTGGTCAGAAATCAGATAGAGATGACATGATCAGAGATGGCAGGTTCTTGGACACTCTGGATAGGAGAGTTGACAAACACATGTATTATTCTAGTTCTGGTTCTGATAGGCATTATGATCGTCATCATTATCATCCTTACTAGAGGAATGTATGTGGATATTTTTTGGATGAGTTTAAGAAATAAAATATACTACATTTGATGGTAAATTGAAGAAATCATAGGATGCAGAAGCATGGATGCTTGGTATGAGGAGTTTCTTCAGGGTTCATGATTACTCAGGAAACATGAAAGCTATAATTTCTACATTCAGGAATATGTGAAGAATGTCAAGGATATTTATGAGGAGGAATTGACTTGTAGCGAATTCGATAGAATATTACAGAATAAGTATCTATCAGATAGATACTATGATGATAGGGAAAAACAATCTTATGAACTAAAAATGGGATTTATGAGTGATGAGGAGTACACTAGCAGATTTCTGGAGTTGTTTAGGTATGTACCATACCTCAAGGAGGAGAATGCCAAGATTTAGAGATTCATCAATGGGTTTTTCATAGCATTCAAAAATAGAGTTGAGTTTGATGAGCCTATATCATTTTAGGAGTCCATTAGGAAGCTAAAGCATTATTACAAGTAATCAAAGAACAAATCAAAGACAAAGCCAGTCTGGAAAGGTAATGATAAGAATAAATGAATTGGGACAAGAACCAACAATACCTCAGGATACATGTAACAAATATAATGTCTTACCACGTAAGAAGTTTACTATATTGGAAGAGGATGGTGACTTCAATTTGAGGATCACAATAAGGATGAAGGTTGGAATCCTATACATTGTTGGAATTGTAGAGGAGAGCATCACAAGATATATTTTCCACAACATCATTGCGGTACACCATAGATATACAATGCTCAAGAGGCATATACAGAAGGATATGTTGGACAAAGTATTCCTAGTATCTATGCAGCACTTGATTACAGGCAGGCATATCACTAGGAATCTATCATCGAGATGGATGGTAAGCTTTGTAATCAAGTTTTTTCTATTTTGATTGACCCTTGATCTAATTATAGTTATGTTAATCCTGACTTGGTGGATAAGTGTGGTTTGAATAAGCAAGTGCATCGAGAATATTGGTTAGTGCAGTTGGCTACAAGTACCAAGAAGAGAGTCTGTAATCGGGTAAGAGATTCTGCATTTGACTTAAATGGTATTCCTACCTCAGCACATTTGAATGTATTGTCATTAGGATCGTGTAACATGATTTTGGGTATGTATTGGTTTTATCTTCATAGGACCAAGGTGGATTGTTATGGCAAGGCTATTGAGTGTTTGAATGACAATGGGGAGAAAAAAGTATTGCAGCGTAAGAAGAAGAAACATCAGTTAGGATGGTGATAGCTATATACACCAAGCTTGGTTGTAAGAAAGGGTGCTTATTATTTGCAGTGAAAATTTCTAGTGATAATGGTAAGGAAGTTGAGGACGTGGATGTGTTAAACAAGTACACAGTTCTACAACTATTTGAGGATGTATTTCCTGTAGAGATTTCAGAGTTTCCAGCTCAAAGGGAAGCATAATTTTCTATTGATTTGGTGCTGAGGGAATCACTAACATCTAAGGCACCTTACAGTATGAGCACACTAGAGTTGGTAAAGTTGAAGTTGCAGCTGAAGGAAATGTTCGACAAGGGATACATTAGGTGAAGTGTATCACTATGGGGAGCAAGAGTATTTCTTGTCCAAAATAATGATGGTAGCCTCATGTTATGCAATTATTACATACATTTGAACAAGGTGACCATCAAGAACAGGTATCTTTTGATGAGGATTGATGATTTTTTCAACCAATTGAATGGAGTAGTAGTGTTCTCGAAGATTGTTCTAAGATCTAGATATCATTAAGTATACATTAAAGGAGATGGCATTCATAAGACAACCTTCCCGACTAGGTACTAACATTATGAGTTTGTTTTAATTCCATTTGGTTTGAATAATTCTACAGCCACCTTTATGTGCTTGATGAATAGTGTGTTGTCTCCTTATTTGGACAAGTTTGTTATTGTATTCATTGATGATATATTGGTATATTCTAAAAATTAAGAGCATGTCGAAAAAATAGTAGCAATATTGAGATTGTTGAGAGAGCATCAGTTGTATGCTAAGCTCATCAAGTGCAGTTTCTTTCATGCAAAGGTACATTAGTTTGGACATGTGGTTTCCAAGGAAGGCATAGCAATAGATCCAGAAAACATAAGAGCTATCAAGGATTAGGTAGCTCCTAGGAATGTGGACGAGGTAATGTAATTTATGGGGTTAGTAGGTTAACTTCTCACTGATATTTTATCTTATCACGTAATTCCAAAGGAAAGGTGAGAATTTTTAATGAACAAAAGAACACACAACCAATTTTGAGCAGTTAAACCAGCTGTTGACACATGCTCCAATGTTAAATATCATCAATCTAGACAAAGAGTTTGTGGTATATATAGATGGTTGCAAGAGAGGGTTTGGTGGAGTCATTATGCACAAAGGACAAGTGGTATTTTATGAGTCATAGAAGCTAAATGAGCACAAGTAGAACTATTTGACACATGATATGAAGTTTTCAGTAATCATTCATGCATTGAAGATGTGGAGAACTATATTTTGGAAAGGCAATTTATATTAATTATTTATCACGACGGATTGCAGTATCTATTTGACCAACTGAATCTAAATGCCAGAAAGCTAGATGGTTGGCCACAATCAGTGAGTTTGACTTTGAGATCAGGTATATTAAAGAAAAAGAGAACATGGTTGAATATTCTCTTAGTAGGCAGATATAGGTGAAACAAATAGCAAATTTGAGTTCTTATGGGACAGATCTACATGATAGGATATTGTAGGCAGGTCAGCAGGATGTTAGGTATATGGAGCTTAGGCACAGATTGTAGTAGAGTACAAGTATAGGTAGTGGAACAGGTACAGGTATAGGTACAAGTAATGGTACTGGTACTGGTATAGGTAGTGGTATAGGTATATGTGTAGGAGCACAAGATGTGAACTATTGTCTCATAGTAGATGGCTTGGTCAGGTTTAGAGACAAGATATATGTGCCAAACAACAATGAGCTCAAGAAGGTGATCTTGAGGGAGCTTCATGTGAAACCACATTCAGGTCACCTGGGCTATCAAAAGATATTGACCACAGTAAATAAATTCTATTATTGGAAAAATATGAAGAAGGATGTTTCAGGGTTTGTGGCTAGGTTCTTGGATTTTCAACTGGTCAAGGTCGAGTGTAAACATCCAGGTGGATTATTACAACCGATTCTGATTCTAGAGTGGAAATGGGATACCATTTCCATTGATTTTATCATTGATTTACCAAGGACATCTAGACAACATGAGTCCATCATGGTTGTGGTGGACATGTTGACGAAGGTATCACACTTCATTCCAGTGAGGTCTACATACTCACTGAATGATGTAGCACATGTCTTCATCAGGCTTGTTGCCATATTGCATGGTATTCCGCTAAATATTGTGTCAGAGAGGGATATGAGGTTCAATTCCAAGTTTTGGAAGGAGTTTTTTGCATGTTTGGGCATATAATTGGCCTTCAATGCAACTTATAATCTCTAGAAAAATGGACATACATAGAGGGTTAACAAGATATTGGAGGACAAGTTGAGGATATCTGTGATGCATCAAGAGTGAAAGTGGGAGGAGTATATTCCACTGGGATAATTTTCGGACAACAATGGGTATCAGGAATCTTTGAGGAAGAGTCTGTTTGAGGCATTGTATGGGAGGAGTTGCAATACTCCCATGAGTTGGAGTGATCTAGTTAATAGGGTGTTGATTGGACCAGACATCTTGGTAGATATGGAACGGGAAATGCAGGTAATCAAGAAGAATCCAAAAGCAACATAGGATAGGAAGAAGAGCTATGTATATCATAACAGGTTGTTTAACGAGTTTCACGTTGGGGAACATGTATACTTATGCATCAATCCCAAGAAGAGCTCCTTGCATATTGGATTATGTGCCAAGCTGGCACCTCAATTTTGTGGGCATTTCAGGATTCTTGAGAGGATTGGGCTAGTAGCTTATCGAATTTCACTGCCTCTGATAGCAAAAGTCCATTATGTTTTCCATTTGCCATTTCTTAAGAATTATGTTAAAGATGTTTATTATGTGATTGACTGGCCTATATTGTAGGTGGATCTAGAAGGAGAATTCTAGTAAGAACCTTAGTGCGTTTTGCAAAGAAATATGCTCATGATTTGAAACTAAGAAATTGAGCAGTTTAAAGTGTAGTGGAACCACTTTTGACCCGATGAATATACCTGGGAGATGGTGGATCAAATGTGGGCTATGTATCCCTCCATATTCATTGCTTGAGCGAATGTTTTAGCATGTGTTTTGGTATTTTTTTGGCATATGTTGGTATGATGTTTTGGTATATGTAGATATGTATATGGATGTAAATACTGACATGAGCTATGTTATAAATATCCAGTAAGTGGTATGGGTGTCATGTCATTATGATGTTACCATGTTGTTATGTCGTCATGTTGGTTTTCTTCTCAGCGAGTTGATCATTGTAAATACTGCAAAGCGCTAAGTTATGAAGCTCCATGGGAAGTATGTTGTTCTTACAATATTCTTGTTGGTTGTAGGTGTCATTGAACACCGAGTATTGTGTTTCCCCAAGGGGGAGGGTTCTCTAACAAAATTGGTGAAAATTCCATTTAATAAAAGTTAATAAAGGCCAATAATAACCAAGGTGATGGGACATGTTTTCCAAGCTAAATGTTGAGAAATGAAATCCTAGTGTGGGTGTTCATATGGTTTAATATGGCTATGGAAATTGGAAAAGGCAATGGCTAAGGATTTGAAAAGGAAATGTGGCATTTATTGGAATTTATTTATGAAAATAATGGAAAATGTGAGAAAAGGAAGGTGAAAGGTTAGAGGTTGCATGTGAGGAGGAAATGAAGGGAAATAATGGAAAATTGAAGAAATTAGAGGCCTCATTAATAAAAAGGCTTCTGATCATTAGTTCACAGACATTTGTTAGTTCGGTTTTGGAGGTCTCATTTTTTCTCTCACTCTCTCTCATACCCTTGGACACTTAATATTTTCTTGGAGCACTCTTGGAGAATGTGGCATACTTGGATTTTTTGAGCAAGAAAGAGAAGGAAGAGGAGGAAAGTGCAATAGGACAATCATATTAGCATCTACAACATGTTTTTCTTGTAGGTGATGAGTTTCATGTATCTTTTCCTCACTAGTTTTGGCATGCATGGAATATGCATTTGATTTCTTGGTTATGATATGTCATTGGCATGGAGGATTTCCTTGATTGATAATGGATTTCCTTAGCCTTTCCATTTCCTAGATAACCATGGTGTTCTAGGTTCATTTCATTGCTTATTTTTCTGGTTATTTATCATGTGCCTTTGGCTTTGGAGTAAGTTATTAGTTCCTGGAAGTCTTGGTTGGACAAATGCTCTAGAATACCTATATCAAATTGGGTTGAGCTACTAGTCCTAGAAGCCTTGGTTGGAAAAATGTTCTTGTTACACAGCAATTTGTCACCATCTCTGCAATCCCCGTCTCACCCATTGTAGGTTCATTTTTGTGACCAATAAGCAGTGTCATGCCTTGCAAATACCATCATTGCATCCCTTTCCATGAGGACAACATTTCTTCTATTGATCATTTCCTGAGCAGACCCCTAAAAACACTTGTTTTTGCCTTTGCGCTGGTAGCCTATTATGTACTCGCGCCAATAGGGGAAAATTAACACTGAGCCCGCGCCAATTGGCGCTCTGTCCCAGTTAAGAACCCGCACCACTCTGATTTTGGAAAGTTTTTTAAAAAAAGAGGCGAAGTTTCGATTACAACAACTTCGTGGATGAGTCATCAGGAGTGGTTTCGCCTGAATAACCACAGCCTTCCTCCTTTGGCCTCTTGTTTCCACCTTATGGGGAACCTCCCAAGGGATAAGGCCTCCCTTCCACTATTGTAGGGATCCCAACCTCCTCCTCTCCTCTATAAATATAGCCTTCGTCCATTGATGAAGGGGCTGAAGGCGGAAGGGCTGATAGTCTTGAAGTGCTGAAGCTTTGCATCTCCCTATTCCCAAGTGCCTTTGTGCTGTAAAGAATCCCTTCTTTCCCTTAAGGCCCATTCAAGCGAGGAGACCATTGTTACGAGACTCTGGAGAGGTTTTCCCTTTCCCCGGCGAGCTTTGCGAGACGTGAATGACTAGGCTAGAGACGTGTTCCGGCGTCTTTAAACCTAGCAGCTGTCGTTCGCCTTTTGGCTTTAGACAGCGCTAGTACGGACTTGTGCTCCCTGTACCGTCACGTATATAAAGGGAGACCCCTCTAGGTTTTCAATCCTTTATCCACAGGAAGCCGAGTCTGCCGCCCTATACCCGTGATACACCGAACACAGCATTCGGGGAGACTACCTGCACGTACGAAAAGTCCTTGGTCGATTTCTGTTTCATTATTGAAACCAAGGTGTATATTGCAGTTCACGGTTATTTGGTACACCCTTTTGCGTAGTATTCCTGAGTAGTCATTTCGATCTTTTCTGACTCTTTAAATTTGAAAAGGTCATCAAGCGCTTGTCCTTTCATGCTTGTTTCCAATCTGAAAGTGATAGAGTCACCTTTTGCCTGTTTCTCGACTCTTAAAATATGAAATGGTAGAGTTTTGTTTCAATGTTTTAAAAATTAACTGCCCACGAAATATTCCTAGTTAAAGTTAGTTTCCTTAGGGTGTTGTTCTGAATATCGTTTCTGATGGCAACTTTTCCGGAGTTCACCAACCAAGGAATCCCCTCCGATGGGAATCCTGGTCCTTTTCCTCCTTTTGGAAATGTTGGTGCTCCTTATATGGCAACGTTGTCCCTTCCTGGGTTAACTGTTGGGTTGCCTGTTTGGTTGTTTTCAACCTCTGTGGTCTCGAATGTCTCGGCTACTGTTCAATCAGTTCCTCCACCTGAACAACATCATGTTGATTCCAAGGTGGACCTCTCCCCTTCTTCGCCTGTTTCTGCGTCCTCCTCTTCTACTTCACCTGGTGAAAGTCTGGATTCTAGTAACCAGGTGGCTAAGAAGAAAAAGAAGAAGAAGTCTGATAAGAGAAAGGCTAAAGCTGCCGCTACTGTTTCTGACATGTCTCCTCTTGATAAACCTTCCAACCCTCCACGAAAATTCAAGTTCCCTTGCATGTTGTGTACGGGAGACCATCTTCTTCGAGACTGCCCTGGAATTCCCAAGGTGCTTGAAGAATGGTCCAGTGGTCGTCCGCCATTGCCTTTGGCTTCTGGGAGTCAGGTTGGGGGCACGTCTTCCGCTGCCATTGGTAAGGCTCCTAGGAAGTAGGGTAAGATTACCAATCCCTGCAAGTTGTGTGAAGGGCACCATGCCATTCACCTTTGTCCTTATATGGATGAAGCCAAGCGAGTTTTGGACAATTCAGCTGTTTCTACACCATGCCTCCCGGTTGGTTATAAACAACTTTCTTTGAGTCCTCCACCAACTGATCCTACCGTCGATCAAGAGTCATCCTTGGTCGATCCCGCTCCTCCGGAAATTCAAATTCAGGAATCCATTCCCGACCAACCATTGGTCGTGGGATCGATTGAGCTGGTCCCTTCTATAGTGCACCAGGTCTTTTCCGTGGAGAGTGGATCTCATCCCCCTCAGGTTCTTCTTGTTTCTTCAGATTCCTCGGACTTGGAGAAAGATTCTTAAATCTATATCTCGAAATTTGCTCCTCGCCCTCCTTGATGGAGGTCTGGAGGGGAAGGATTCTCTTCCCACCTTCGAGATGGAGGTCGTGGAGGATGCTCCTTCTTCTACCGTGACACCGGGGGAAGACCATCTCGGTTCAATGGTAGCCCCTCCGAGTAGTTTGGTCGCTTCCTTTGATTGGAATCGATTTGCGGGATTCCGCCTTCCGTCTTACGTGCCTTTCGAGATCACGGTACAGGCTCTTGGTCTGGTTGTACCCAGCACCATTATAGACGAAGGTGCCTCTGTTAGTATTCTGTCTTCAACTACCTGGCAAGCTTTCGGTTCGCCACCGCTTGCGCCTGTTACGCAGAATCTGCTCACTTTTAACAGAAGGACGAGTCAACCGTTGGGGATCCTTCCAAGGTTACCTATTACTTTGGGAGGCAAAACCGTCCATATGGACGTGATGGTCGTTCCAGGCCCCTTGGATTTCAATCTGCTTTTGGGGTGCGATTACACCTATGCCATGGGAGCGCTCGTCTCCTCCCTCTTTCGTGTGGCCTGTTTTCCGCATGAAGGAAGGATCGTGACCATTGATCAGCTGTCATTCTTTGGTCCTAATATGGCATCTGGTCCGCCATCACCCCCCCCTGGTTTCTATCCGCCCGTTGTATCTGCTCCACCGCAGGTCAACTATGTGGCTACTTACCCCGTGCCTGTGCTCAGTGATGATGTCGTTGTGCATAATGTGCTGGGGGCATTGGGTCCTGACTTCCAGGATGTTTTTCTTCCATCGGGAGTGGAACTCTTGGAAGCGATAACTTCTTGTTTATTATGATGAAGTCGGTCGGAGCACAGTTCCTTGTCTTGTGTCAAGCTCCTTAAAAAATGAAACAAGGTTGTCGGAGCAGAGTTCCTTGTCTTGTGTCAAGCTCCTTAAAAAATGAAACAAGGTTGTCGGAGCAGAGTTCCTTGTCTTGTGTCAAGCTCCTTAAAAAATGAAACAAGGGTGTCTGAGGATAGTTCTTGTAATGTGTCAACCTCGTTAAAACAATGAAACACGTTCCTGTTCAATTCGAGTCTTTGTTTAGATCTCGTAAAATCCCAGTCGAGTCTTTCTCTTGATCTCGTAACTTGAACCTTCACTCCATATGCCTTTCATATGGATTGAAGCTTGGGGGGCATGTACCTCGAATTGAGTCACCATGCTGGGGGCATGCTTACTTTTTCAAGCATAGTTTGTTTCCGTTTCAAGCTTGTGTAAAAATGAAACCGATTTCAAGCATAGTTTATCTTTGTTTCAAGCTTGTGTAAAAATGAAACCAACTTCAAGCAAAGTTTCCTGATTTCAAGCTTGTGTAAAAATGAAACCTTTCTCATTTTACCTCTTATGATTACCATTTTATCAGCCTGTTTTTGCCAGATGAGCCTTGGTTTTCTCACTCCATCGTCATTATCTGCTTGGCCGATCATATGCCTTCACTTGGTTGTTTTACCCATTCCTGAGGAACCGCTGCGATGAGTGGTCTTGTTAGCCAGCCTCTTGACCTTTATTTGTTCTGAGCAGTTCCACCATTACCGGAACCAGTTGCTACCCTTTATACCACTCGTTCCTCCAGGAGGAGTCACCTTTCAGCTCTTTTCTGACTCTCTAAACATGAAAAGATTGTCGAGGCCCTTGTCTTTTTGATCTCGTTAAAGTGGACACGAATCGACATCTACCCAGTATACGCTCACCCCTTTTTTGGGCTGGGATAGATTATTTACGAAAAAGGAATACCCTAGCCTATCGCGACTAGGAGGTTTTCTCGGATATTGTTTTCTACCTTTTCGGATCTGAGGAACTATTTACGAAAAGGGACCTTTGGAGTTTACTTTTTTGTTGTCTTTTCAAACTCTCTAAACATGAAAAGACATCGAGTTCTCCCTTTTTTAGACTCGTTAAACCCTGATGACATCGGGTCCAGTCGAATTGACGTTCTCTGAGTTCCTCCTTCCTAGGACTCGTTAAATGCACTAGGATGGATTCGCCCAAAGGACGGATTTATGTGACAAGCATATGGTATCCTCTTCAAGCTTGTGTAAAAATAAAGAGGTACTCACCAAGCATGGCGGGGAAAATGGAACCAAAATCATTGTCGTGTCGGCAGTATGTCGCTCTTGAACATGGCACTTATCTGCATTCCTGTCAGGTTGGGGATATCTCATCTTTTTTTTCACTTTCCTCCGTGGGTTTGGGTGATCCCTTTTGACCTCTCATCTGCTCTTTGCCTTGTCACCATGACCTTTGATCTTTTGATGTCAAATACTACCAAATCCACTGTCGTGCCATCAATATGTTCAAGAGAAGTTGGCCTCTACGAATATCAACCTTCCTCTGATTCTCGTATGATCCTGATTCACAACAAAAACATCATGTTCCTCTGTCTCGTGTCGATGATGTGGGAAACATTATGGCCCACCTTCGATCAAGGTCACTTCCTGTCGACTTCAGCTCATTATCCAGGAAGCCGATCTAGAGACTCCTTTATGGTACCTTGGAGCCTGCATGCCTCAATGGCAGGTTCGTCGCATTCGACGTGGGGTTTTCATCATTGGCCTCCGATCGAGTGATTCTACGGGTGTTCGACACCAGCTCATTGATTCACACGCCGTATATTGTACCTGTAGTACCTTGAGGGCCATTGTCATTATTGGTGGTTCCTCTCGCGTCTGTTAACAGCTTTCATCATTAGCTGGTAATCAGACGATGTTCTTGCATGTTCGAATTCAGTTCACGTATTTGCATGCTTGAACTTGTACTTTGTTCAGGTCGAGATGGAGTGCAAGACCCTGGATTGTGTCTATTGTAATCCAGGATGCGATATTGTGGATTATTATCATTATGTACATGACTCACTGAATGGATGGCTGTGACCATACCTGAGTCTATTTACTGATCCTCGCTGGATGGCTGCGATCATACCTTGGATCTGGATTATTGTATACTCTGCTTTGGATGGTTGCGTCCATACCACATATACATCACGTGCTTGAGATATCAGTTGTATTTTTCTACGCAGGTTTTCCGATGGCGGAGCTTCAGTTGGACATGTTCTCATAAATCATTTCACCCCTCTCTCTCTCTCTCGGGCCTCATGCTTTAGGGGGCATCTGTTACACAGTAATTTGTCACCATCTCTGCAATCCCCGTCTCACCCATTGCAGGTTCATTTCTGTGACCAATAAGCAGTGTCATTCCTTGCAAATACCATCATTGCATCCCTTTCCATGAGGACAACATTTCTTCTATTGATCATTTCCTGAGCAGACCCCTAAAAACACCTATTTTTTCCTTGGCGCTGGTAGCCCGTTATGTACTCGCGCCAATGGGGGAAAATTAACACTGAGCCCACGCCAATTGGTGCTCTGTCCTAGTTAAGAACCCGTGCCACTCTGCTTTTGGAAAGTTTTTTAAAAAAAGAGGCGAAGTTTCGATTACAACAACTTCATGGATGAGTCATCAGGAGTGGTTTCGCCTGAATAACCACGGCCTTCCTCCTTTGGCCTCTTGTTTCCACCATATGGGGAACCTCCCAAAGGATAAGGCCTCCCTTCCATTATTGTAGGGATCCCAACCTCCTCCTCTCCTCTATAAATATAGCCTTCATCCATTGATGAAGGGGCTGGAAGGGCTGAAAGTCTTGAAGTGCCTAAGCTTTGAATCTCCAAATTCCCAAGAGCCTTTGTGTTGTAAGAGCCCTCTTTCTTCCCTTAAGGCCGACTCAAGTAAGGAGACTATCGTCGAGAGACTCTGGAGAGGTTTTCCCTTTCCCTGGTGAGCTTTGCGAGACGTGAACGACTGGAGACCCATCCGAAGGAGACCACGACGTCAGAACATTGGTTGTAATCTCTTTCGATTGTTATTTAATGAATGATTAAGATTATGGTTCCACTCTGTTTTCGATTATGTTAATATGAGTAGTTTCCTTTCTGACTGATATTTAGTTGTGTATGCTGGATTTTATGCTTGTATCTGTTTGTTTCTTACATGTGCAGGTGTCTATCCGCGGAGATCGTGGAGGATCGTGATCTGCCGAGGCTGAGGAACGGGAACGCTCTCTTCTTCAGATCGTAGCATTGGATTCCAGGTAGGCCTCCATCTTTGGTCTTTTCATTCGTAACTAGGAACTTGCATCGTAACATTTCGTGATTGTTGCTAGACCCCTACTAGGCTAGTAGGGATCGCCTCTGTCCGCAAAGGGGATTTACCTCCTCAACAGTTCTCAAAGCCCTTGATGGGTTGGAAAATTTATCTAGAATCCCAACAACAGTTGTGGGTTGAGTTACTAGTCATGGAAGTCTTGGTTGGAACAAAAATTCTTGATACTTAGACATATTGGGTAGATACCAATCTGGTAATGGTTAGTGATATACAACCCTGAGCTAGAATCATTGGTTGAGGGTTCGGGGTGGTTGGCCTTTATAGGCCTTGGTTTGGTTTTGATTGATGAGTTTTAGGAGATCCCACATTCATGCATGGAATGTGGAAGTCCTAGACTAGGTTGCATTTTTCTTATGGAAATAAGAGCTCTTTTCCTTTTTTATTGATGGGTAAATATGATTGGGATTATGTGGCTTAAATGGTTGTTCTATTATTGTCATTTTTTTTGTTAATACATTGGTTATGAATGTGTTCTATGTCAGTAATGATGTATGGCTCTCATCATGTTTTGATTTGTAAATGAATGAAAAGTGTATCTATGACCAAATAGATGATAATGCAGTTAATGTGGAGAGGCAACAATGCTTCCTATAGATTCTTAAATAAGTATGAGACCCCTATTCTCAAATTGATTGTTTAAACTTGTAGATTACATATTTGTGACATGTTTAACGAAATTCCTATCATGGCTAGTAGGGGTCTAGTCAAGTCCTTGTTCAAATGTTTACATTTACATCGTTATTCCAGTGTTATCTTTTAGTTGTGAAATTTTTGTGGATTTCTAGGAAGCTACCTGAGCTCTGAGCCTGAAAATGTGGCATGGAAATCTGGGTCACTGGCTCATAACTATAAGGAAATTTCCCAGTTGCATGCATACCCATTATGTGAATTCGACTAGAGGTTTCTATTCACACTCTTTCCCATGTCAAGAGAGCGATGAGGGGATTGATGCATGAAAAGTTCAGGTTGGATAAGGGGCTAGCCACTTGGAAGGTTTGGATTGCTCTTAGGTGTCCTGTATCGGGTGAAGAAGGTTTGTGTTGTTGTTTGGTGTCATTTCCACTACCTTAAGGTGACCTAGGAGGTTGAATCAGATCATATTAACTCTTTTTCATATGTTTACCCCGGTTGGAGGGTTACTTGGGTAGATGTGGGAGGAGGTATTAAGATATGAAGACCCTAATAAGCTATGTAAATAAAGGAGACCCTTGACATTGAAAGTCTTGGAGATGTATTTATGAATGTGTAGGATGTTGATACTGCAATCAATAAAATGTCATGATGAAAGGCCATCACAAAAGGTAACTTTGACTTGACATTAATTTTCTATTTTTGAACAACCTCTGGATTGGTTGATACTAGGCTACCGAAAGACTAGTATATGTCACCTAAAACTATCACTCATTTTGTTGGACGTAAGATATTGAAGGAAACATTACTTGAAAGAGGTATTTGTATGAAGAAAAACTAAATATGGACTAGAAGATCACTTTTCAATGGGGAGAAATGATGACATGACAGATATGGTTCATGAAGGAAAGTGATGGATGGACAATTCCCTACAAGTTGAATGCTCTATAATGATGAAAATTAAATTCATGGCATCAAAAGGATTATCTCTACAAGTAGGTTAAGGTACCATGATTAGCATGAAAGAGCATAAAGTTGTTGTTGGAAACTAGTCTATAGTTAAGAGGGAGCTTGCACAAATCCCTTGTTAAGAGGGAGCTTGGGTACATTCATTTTATAGGAATGAGTTGTCCTCCCTAGTTAAGAGGGAGTGGCATATATATTTATCTACTTCATGTGTCATTCACTAGACTAGGACTAGAAACCGTAAGCCTTAGTGAAGGCCATGAGAAGAGATAGACACATCATTCTTGTTTTCATATTGTGAAGAAAGAATGGAGGATTGGGTAAGAATTTGAGATTGATTATTATACTCTTTAAGGGTGAAGTAGGTCATCCAAGATAAAATTAGTCGAAGAGGAAATTACTTTAGCACACATTAGAGGAAATTTAAGACTAAAAGTGGCCTCCTAAGGAAATAAAATAAAATAGTAATTAAAATAATAAAATACGATTTATGAATTTTGGAGGGAAAAAAGAAAACTATTTTTTTTAAATGTATTTTTGGCTCATATCATTATAGGTTTACTCAAATATTCAAGTGTAGATACTCATTGGATGTGGAATTAAATTCCACATCCAATGCATGCCCATTATGCATACTTTTGAGAATACCTGAATTAATAAAAACTGCATATACATTAAAGAAAGTGTGTTGAACAAGTTTTTTTAATGTATTTATAAATTTTATCAATGTGGGTCTTCTCAAAACTATCCATAATGGGTACTTGTCGGATGTGGAATTTAATTTCACATCCAACCAGTGTCTACACTTGAAAATTGAGTAAACCTGTAATAAGATAAGCCAAAAATATAATTAAAAAAAAAGAAGTAGTTTTTCTTCTTTTCCCTCTACAATATTTACACATACCTCTTTTTCAATTTAAATTATTTTGATTGGTTTACATATTATGACATGGAAATTATATGAATTTTTTATGGGCACTTTTAGGCTCAAATTTCCTCTAATGTGTTATTCCAAGATATAAATTGTCCTAAAAGGACATGCCCTGTCAACACCCAGGTGGGGTGTGTAGCTTGAGAGATAATGATGGTGGTATCAGTCAGTGATTGGTTTCACCAACATTTTTCTCTAATGATGTGGAGATATAGAGTTATTAGTCAAGGCCTTTCTATGTGACAATGTTGATTACTATGATGAGATGATCTGGCTTACCAATATGACTCTTCTTATGATAATTCTTCATATTGGGAATGCCAAAGTACCTTATATGGATTATGAATACCTCCTTAGTTAGTATGGAGTGTTAAAATATGTAACTAGGTTCGGTCTTCATATTTACATATGTAGTCATCCTTTTATGTATTTATTGTAAAGAGAAAAATAACTTTATTATTGTTATTCTTGAGGCATGGGTTTCATGCTCTAGGGAAACTTATTTTTAGGTCAAACACCCATTGAGTGCTTTTAGGTATTGTCATTTATTCTACAAGTAAATTGATTTGGTGTCATGTATGGAAGACCCTTTTGGGCATGTTACATAATGTACAGTAAAAATAGAGTCAAATACCCTCCAATACCTCGTCGAAAAAGTAGCAACAAGTCGTCTTACATGAAGGGACAATTCATCTAGTATATAGAAATTTGTACCCCTCAAAAGCCTATATATAATAATAAATTTGACCTCATTGAGACACACTCTTAAGAAAATTTGATCTCCTCAAGATAGAAGCTGGAAAAGGAAGAAAAATAAGAAGAAGAGAAATATCAAAGATTTGGGCCTCTCTCTCTCTCTTTTGGTATGGTTTCTAGAGTTTTTGGGAAATTCAAAGTTACTCAGCAAGTCAAAGTTGTTGGGAAATTTGAAGTATTGAAGAATTGATGGCATCAAAGTTGCGAAAGAAACTACTAGGTCGAAGTTGCAGAAGAAACTGTTGGGTCAAAGATGCAAAAGAAACTGTTGGGTCGAATTTTTAGAAGAAACTGCTAGTATGAAGTTGTAGAAGAAACTATTGGGGTTGAAGTTGTTGAAGAATTTAATGGAGTTGAAATTGCTGGAAAGGAAATCTCACCAGGGAGGAAGGGTTTGACTTGGTCTTAGAGGGGTCTTATTCAAGGGTCATAGGTCTTGGAATTTGTTAATTGAAGTTCTAGAAGAAGAGAATAATTCTTGTGGGTTTTCCTCTCAAGTGGAGAGGTTTTGGCCCTGGCTGATAGCATATATATTATGTCCTCTTGTCTTATTGTTTTGTATTGTTTCAAAGTGGGATCCTAGCAAATGAGAGTTTCAAATCATTTGACTTGCCATAACAACAGAGATTAATCACAACACATGAAAGGTTAAAAAATAAATAAATAAATTTCTTGAAATCATGAATTCAAGAAGATGAATTTATTGAATTATTGAATTCAATTTCTTGTTATAAGATCAATTTCTTGAATTCTTGATATACTTGGAGGCATAAATTATAAAAACCATGCATAAATAAAACAAATTCAACAAAGTTAGGAAAAAAAAGCTAACCAAATCCTAAAAATTAGTAACAATACATCAATAGAACTTTTTTAATAAAATTAGGAAAGAAATACTCACAAGACTCTAAAAACTAATAACTAATTATCATAAAGTTATTAATTATAGAATTTATATATAAGCGATTAAAAAAATTATGATTAATCTAATTGGAATTGGAAATAGAGAAAGAAAAATAGAAAAAAACCAAAAAAAAAACATACAAGTAAAACTAAAAAGTAATAAAACCTAAAATGTATATATTTATATTGGAAAAATATTTTTTAATAATTTTTTTTCTCTTTAAAATTTGTTATCTTAAAAAAACCATAGAAAAGGATTAAAAAAAGTAATATAACTCTTTATATATATATATATATATATATATATATATATATATATATATATATATATATATCCTCTATAAAACTGGTTAAGTTAAATTGAAAGTATGGAGAAAATATTATAATTCATGAAAATGGAAATAATAGCAAAGGGAAAATAAAATAAAAAATCAAGAGGTTAAATAAAAAGGAAATAAAAATAAAAATAAAAATTAGTAAATAATAAAAATGGAAGTTACTAAACCGTCCATAAAAAGACCTCAAACAATCACCTTATAAATAAATAAATTTAATAACAAATAGATAAAAATATATTTAAAAAATAAAACTAAAAAACTTGAAAAAAAACAAATAAACAAATAAATAGACAAAAGAATCTAACATTAAAAAAAAACAAAAACAAAATTAAAATATACAAAACAAATATACAAAAAAAAAAAAAATATAATGAAAAACAAATATAAAATATAAAAACCAAATATGAAAAAATAATTAAAAAACAAGAAAATACTAAAAAAAACATATTTTAAGAAAACCAATAAAATAAATAACTAAAAAAAAAAAAAAAAAAATACTTAGATAACTAAAAAAACACAAAAAAAATAAAAATCATTAAAATAACTAAAGTATACATTAAAATTAAATTAAAAACATTAATCCTAAAGATTCTTAGATAGATGGTGATCGGGTACTCTATTAAAGCACTCATTGATGAGAAGCAACTAGTTCAAATCAAAATAATTCAAAAAAATTAAAATGAAAAATAATGAATTAAAAAAAAAAATCAAAATGATAACAATTCAAAATTAAAAAATATATATATTAAAAATTAAAAAAATGCATGCCCTAGTCAATTGCCAGAGGGGCTACCGGAGAAGACAGGGAGCACTGCACGCAGACCCCAGCCCGCCCTCCCCGCCCCCCCCCAACCTCCTTTGCAACCCGTCACGCGGATGGTTGTCGGATGGTCAATTCCTAAAACCAACCATCCCCCAGCCGGTCGTCGGAGGGGCCATGGGGGAGGGTCCTGGTGGTGCATGCAACACCCCTTGCCCTCCCCCACAAGCCCTTGGGTTGTTGGCTGGGGGATGGTCGATTCCCAAAAGCATCCATCCCCTAGCTAGTAGCCTGAGGGGCCGCAAGTGAGGGCCAAGGGGTTGTGCGATGGTTGGGGGAGATCGGGGGGTAGTGTGCGATGCCACCTACCCTCCCTCGCGACCCCTTCAGCACTTTGCTAGGGGATGATCGATGGCCCCTCGGGCAGCTAGGTGGGGAATGGATGGTTGTGGGAATTGGCCATCCCCTAGTCAACTGCCTGAGCGATCGCAGGGAGGTGAGAGGGAACTACACGCAACCACCTACCATCGTTTGCGGCCTCTCGTGTGGCTGATTGGAGCTTTGTATTATATATATATATATATATATATATATATATATATATATATATATATATATATATATATATATATATATATATATTTCATGTTTTTTTAAGTGTGTGTCTGTGTGTTTTAATTTTTTTTTTTTTAGATTTTCTTGGTTTTATTTTAAAGTTGTTTGTTTTATTTTTATTTTTTTTGTTATTTTTATTTAAAATTTTATGTGAATCCACTTTTTTTTGGAAAAAATAAAATAAAATACGTCAAATGTTATCATTTTTTAATATAAAATTCACAAACCTTTCATACAATTTGTTATTTTTGCTATTTTTTTATTCAACTTTATCATAAAAAAATTATTTAAAATGTTATTCTTACTAAAAATGCCCCGAAATACATAATTTTTTTAATTATATCTATATTAAAAATGTGTATTTTTTATCGAATGTTTAAACTTATTAGTTTTTAGCAAAAATTATTTTATGTGCATTGAACTATTAATGAATGATATATAAATATACAAACAATCATAAATTCAAAATATTATTTTTATTATTTTTTTAAACTTTGCAAAATAAATAAATAAATAAATAAAAATTAAATTAAATTAAATTAAACTAAATTAAATTAAAAAAATTATACATACATATATATATATATATATATATATATATATATATATATATATATATATATATATATATATATATATATATATATACTTCTTCCATGTTTTGCGGGATAATAATAAGGATGCAGATTTGGAAGCCAACGAAGCTATTCTTCTTTCCACCGGCACTCTTTCAAGAGACAGGGAAGAAGAATGGGATCCAATCCCTTAAAATCTAGCTTTCATGTTTTAATGCATTTTACTGCATCAGTTCGTTTATATCCACAATTTAGGGAAAATTTTGGAGATTGATTCGATTGTTGTTTGTAAGAAACACTAACATATATGTATCCGAGACATAGAGCTCCTAACAGGTGAGGAGAATTAGGATTTTCTCCCATATTTTGTAATCTAATTCGAGGCATTCATGCTAAGGCTTTAATATAAAACCATATCCATTCCTGTAATATATATATATATATATATATATATATATATATATATATAACATTGCAAACAAAAACCAAAAAAAGAAGTTTGGAAAACCCTTAAAAAACAAACATCTTAGGATGAAAAAGAATAGGGGAGGAAGACAACTTGAAATTTTTTTAAATAATCAACATTTTAAAAAAAAATTGTGCATACTTAGAACATAAGAAAATTGAAGTGTCAAAGATATGCATTAAAAAAAAGTTAATGGTTTTCAAAATCCGCATGAAAATCATAAACATTTAAAAAAAATTATCCACATTGAATACATTAGAAAAATTAAAGTTTTGAAAATAACCCCTTTAAAAAAAGGGGATGCATCAACATTTTTCGAAATCAACATGAAAAACGCTAATATTTTAAAAAAAATTTTCATTCTTGATCAATAAGAAAAATTAAAGTGTAAAAAATATGCTCCAAAAAAGGTGTATTCTGAATCAACATTTATAAAAATTAGAATATTTTTTTCTACCTCAAAAAAATGGGTACTCGGTACAGTGCTCGTTATATAGTTTATTTTTTTTAACAAAAATAACCTAATATAGTTGTCCTATATTTCTCAACAAAAAGGTTTTCTAGTGTTGTATTTAGCTCCCTGTGGATGTGCCAGAAACTGATTTCCTAGAAGAAGTTCCTTATCTCCAATATTCTAACTTTCCAAGAGCCTAAGTTTAGAACTTCTAGATGTTCTTTACCTACTGAACAACCTATTAAGCATTTGGAATCTCCAAGAATTTTTATGCATATTATATTTTTCGAATGTGCAAAAAACATAAGGGTTGAACAAGAAATCAAATTTTCTTTTGTGTTTGTCATCTCCCTATTCCACTTTTGAACTGAAAAAGACTTATTATATGTCAAAGCATTCCTTCACTCCACATTTGTCCCCTTGTGCAACTCAACCAAAAAAACCAATTGAAAAAAATTGAGATAAATTACGCAGATTCATCATTCTTAGTTTTTATTTCTTTTTTACTTTAGGTTTTATTCCCTCAAATGTGCCACAATCTTCGTATGATGAAATAGAATAACTTTTGATATTTTTAAAGTAACCCTATTTCATAGTAACCAGATTCCTTGAGCCACAAAAATAGGAAGGGAGCAAATAATTTTTAACTTTTTGATCCAATGATGGAGGGTATCCTCAAAGGAGATTTGATCAATGTTCTCTTTTATGCCCAAAACCTATAAAATTGATTACCATATTTCCTTGGCAATATTACAACATAAAAATATATGATCAATTGATTCTTCCTGTATCATAAAGAGGCAGATTGGGCCCTGAAAATCCTCTTTTCTGGAGGACTTCCCAGGTTAATATTTTATTTTTCTAGACCATCTAGGGGAAACATCTCAGCTTATTTGGGATTTTCCATCTCCAGATTGAATTATCCACCAACATACTCTATGATCTATGACTAAATGAGCAATGGATTCATATTCATATTTATCTCTCACCCTACTAGAAAAATTTTCCCAACTCCATACAAGTATATCATTAGACTTATTTAAGATGATACCATTATTATGTAGCTATTTTGTGAAATAATTCTATTCTTCAGCCAAATTTCCAACCAAACTCAATTCAACAGGAGTCATCTAGCAACCATTTGTGAAATGTGTGGAATCCACTCTTCGACATTGTTCGGGATCAAATAACCTTCTGAGTTTAGGGGATTTATCAATTCCTAAGATAGTTTATAATAGAAAGTTCTTCCAACAAAGGGATCCCTGCCAAAAATCACCTGATTATCATCCCGAACATTCCAAAAAATCTAATTGGAGAGGAATGGGAAGGATTTGATGAGGGCCTTGCATAGAATGGATCCCTTTTAGACCAGATTAGTCATAGTTTTATTAAGCCAATCCACCTTAGGCATCTTTATAAGATACTTTTTCCTTCTTAATTGGCTCCAAAGTCTTCACTAAAAAAACCTCATCATACGATTTCTAGATCTAGTTCCTTATCAAACCAAATCAAGTTCTTAAAACACCACCCTCTAAATTATTTTGGCTTGGATAATGATTCCTAACTAGCAAGGTGAATCTCCTCCTTGCTTGTATTACCTGACCAAAAAACACTTAACATCCTTTTTCCTACAATATTCAAAATTGATTTGAGAATCCTGGATAAAGGAAGCCAAAAGAGTGGAATGTTCTTGAGTACCTATTTCACTAAAATCATTATCTCCCATAGGGAAATCTAGTTAAAGAACCGCAATTTTACTTTTTTCTCTACTTTTCTAAGCAACCACATCTAGTCTTCTTTATGGTATCCATTCGGGTTAAGATAGAAACCCAAATACTCAAAAGCTTTTTCCAAGTCATCCACCTAAAAGAGCATAATAGACATTATGTAAGAGATAATATCTAATCTTACACCATTTTGTATAAAAGTAGATTTATTTATGCTAGTAATCATTTCGGAGGCCTAACAAAATGATTTTATCGCCCTATTGAAGACCTGACATACCAAAACATTACCAAATACCATCAAAAATACATTTTCCACAAAGAGAAGATGAGTAATATACTGTTTGAGAGAGACTTTAATCCATTTTATGTTTCCTTCTTATTTTTATTTTAGAAAAATTAGGCTCTCACCTTCCATAACTAGAAGGAACGTGAAGGGAGAGAGTGGACACCGCTATATAAGACATCTAGAGCTAGAAAAATTGCTTGAAGATGACCCATTGATCAAAACTAAAAAAAATTACTAAAGTGACAAGATCGATGATCCAATTTGTGACCTCCAACCCTAAGCCAATATGCAACAAGACAAATATGAGGAAAGTCCAGTTCACATTGTCGAAAGTCTTGTTGAGATTCATCTTGAGGGCCAAAGATTTTGAACTTCTTCAGTTTATGGAATGGAGGACCTCTTGTTCTATGTTGATTGCACCATGGATTCTCCTATGTGCCAAAAAGACAAATTAATTAAGAGGCATAATCTTTGCTAGCTTATTTTTTATCTTATTTGGGATCACTTATGTGACGATTTTATACACCAAGTTACATAGATATATGGGCGTGTAGTCATCAAAGGTCATAGATTTTCAAATTTTTTAAATAAGAAATAAATAAGTTGCATTCATGGGTTTTGAGACTTTCCCAATCCTTTTATATTCCTCCACTACTTTACAAATATTTGGCCCTATGATCTCAAAAAAGAATATAAAGTGCTCTATTTTACAACCATCTTGGCCTAAACGTTTTTCTTTTGAAAAGTGATTTATAACCTGTTTAATTTAATCAAGAGTGATGGGTCTCGCTATCCTTTTAGAATCCTCAGCATTGAAGAATCTCGAGTAGTTCTAGATGGGTTGTAAGTGAGGGACAATATTATTTTCTCCCTCATCCCTAAATAGAGAAGTAAAATGTTTTTTTTTTTTGTAAATTTGGTAGGACCTTGCTATTTTCTATTTATAATTATAAGGCAGATTACAAAAATATAAAATCTTCTGTGAGCCTCATGAACTAACTGACCGATTACACAAATATTGACATACAGAGGAAATGATAGATGTTCATACAAAACTAATAATTGCATCTAAAAGCATGATAAAAATTAAAACAACTAGCCATCAGAGGAGTAAACCGGGGCTGGGTCTTTCAAAGTTGAGCCAGGCATATCAACTTGCTGGAGCTGCTGAAGTTGCTTCTCCATGTGGCCTACCCGATCATCTAGTCGACTAATGCGGTCAGTAGCCTGATACTGAGTGATCTTTATATGTTGCAACTGGTTCTACATGTCCTAAAGCATGTCCATAAGGCGAGGTTCAATCTTAGTTGATTTAGTCCTTGCTTGAGCAGGAGGGAAACTCTGCATAGCCTTGGCTATAAGGCACTTTACTATCCACTACGTATCGAAAGTCTGCTGGAATAAAGTGAGATGACCCCGTGTATTTCCAGGGTTAGTTATGAAGTCCAGGATCTCGGCTTCCACTTCATTATCTTCAGGGTCAGTTTGAATGTCTCGTTCCCAACCACGGATCTCCTGGCGAACAGTGGATGAATTACCTATAACATAGTTTGCAGTGAGGGTTTCAAGGATCTCTTGATTAGACTTCCAACTGTGCTTCTTAGGAGCAGGCTCAGACTGGGCCTGCTGTTTGCCTTTACCAGACTGAGAGCAAGAACGACGCTTCCCCATGTTGGAGAGAAGCCTATTCAGGAACAAAGACAGGCAGGAGAAAATGATGAAGGAATGAGAAACAACAATTAAATAACCGATGGACACCCAGTGAATAGAGACATTGTGTCTGCCACAAGAACATAGGAAAAATAACCACAGAACCCAATTCCAAAAACGAAAACCCTGATTAGAAATGGAGCGAAGGAAATGTAAAAGAACTGAGCGCATGCAAAGGATAGGAGTAGAGTGCATGGAATGGGCAGGAACAAGGCTAATAACAGAGCACTTAAAAAGAGCATTAAACATCACTGCATCCCAGCTATAAGCGAATAGCAATAATTCCATAAATGGTATCCCTGTAAGGCGAGACAAAGAAGAACAAGACCAAACCCATTCACGAGACAACAACATACAAATGTAAATAAAACCCCAACGGTTTTCACTGAAACTGGGTGCAAAAGACAGAAATGACCCAAAGCTAAACCTTCGCAATTTTCCCCGCTCTACATCAGGATGGCAGCACATACTAGTGCTAACCCAACAGCTTCCACTAAAACAACAACTGAGCATACCCCCCGATGCCGCAAGCCCCTAAACAAGGAACTGAAACTATCACACAACCGACCTTCGAATTTGAACCCGCACAACAGCAGGATGCCAAAAAAGGCTGACACTGACCTGGGCCATGACATAACTAAAACAGCCAAGAAAAAAAAGAAAAAGGATCCCGAAAACAGGGTTCAACAGGACTCAAAAGTGGAGGCACCGAGATACAGGCCATTCAGAACTGCCAGAGAAACATAATATAAGACAGAGCTAACATAACCTTACAGACATCAATAGCAACGGTATGCAGACAAATGAATATGTACGCCAATAGAAATGCTTGCCTGGTTGAGAGAGCGGCCAAGAGTCTCTGGTGCTGCCTCTGCGTTTGCACTGCAGAATGTCTTTGCTTGGAAAAATGTGGCAGGCTTTCTAGTATTGAATACATTCCCTAGCCTTTCTGACATCCCAGGCTAGCAAGCATGCGAATTCATTACTCCCCGTTCCATCATACAGCTCCCTAACAATACGATGATCAGCTCGATGTTATGGCGTAATTACATGAGCTCAGTACCGCAACCATCTGTCATTTCCATTTATGACGCTGTTGCTAAGTGCCCACCCCGATCGGGAGGTCGTTGGTGTGCATAGTCCTGTAGATCCTTGCTCACAATAATTTGCAGAGAATGGAGTTCAACATCCCATATGGCATCAATAGGGCGAGCTTCCATGGAGCGATCAGGATTTTTACAACCCCAGTTAGCCAAATAATCGGCAGCCTCGTTTCCTTTTCATCGGATATGAGTTGGGATCAAATACTAGATATTTGTAATCAGCTGGCTAACTTCTTGGATAAGGGCAGATGTACGCCAAATTCGATTTATCTTATCCCACGGTGTGCCATGCTGTAACTTTTGGAGGATGCCTGTCACCATTGCAGAATCGCCTTCTACTATAAGCCTTTGATAATTTTCACGGATAGCAATAAGAAGGCCTTGTTTAACTGCCATAAGTTCAGCTTCATTGTTTGTGGAAAAGCCCAAATCGGAAGCAAAACACCGACAGACTACCCCCTGAGAGTCGCGAAAAATCCCACCTGCACCTGCTTGTCCGGGATTTCCTTTTGACGCGCCATCGTAATTGAGCTTGAGGAAGCCTTGCTGAGGGGACTTCCACTATTCCTCTATTGACTGACAAGGTAGCCGATACTTCCATAAATTCTTATATAGCATTTGAGGTTTTAGATTTAAACAGTCCAGCATCTGAGCTTCCAAACCCTGAGTCTGCCAATCCTCTTCTGACCAGCACTCCACTAAGATCATTTCCTGAATATTTTCAACCGAACGTTGCCAGATCTGATGCATGGGTTGTTCTATTGCACGAAAAACCCTTTGGTTCCGTTATTTCCAAATATTCCATAGGAGGAATCCAAATGAAAGGTGCCAGGCTCTATTTAATACTTTACAATGAAACCTTCCCTGTCGCTAGTTACGGATTGTGTCCATTATGCTACGATGATTTTTATCTGTTTGCCGAAACAGTTGCTCCAAATTCCTCCATAACGGCTACACCATTGAACAAGAATTCAACAGATGCTCTATTGTTTCAGTGGCTGCTTGATAGAAGTAGCATCGAGAGGGCCCAAACATTCCACGTTTCTGTAAATTATCCGAGGTCAAAATATTACGATGACTAACCAGCCATAAGAAGTATTCCACCTTCGGCCAATGTTTCAAGAGCCCAATCTTCTTCCATATAGTTCTGGCATTATGTTGTGCATGCTAAGCTTGAATGTAATAGCCTTATTTGATAGTAAATAGTCCTTTTGGCAGATATCCCCACCTGAGAATATCGAAACCTTGTACATACCTTATCTTCCTGGATTTGAGTTCTTTAGCAAAATTTTCCCATTGTTGTGTATCCGGAGCTTCCTGCCAATGGATTCTATCTTTCCATTTTCACCATAAACTGTTCTAATTTGGGCACAAATAATGATGAACTAGTCTATTATTAGGTGTATTGGTAAATAAAAGGATCTCCCCCAAGTCAAGCCTACTAAACAATTTCTCCCGTTGTTGCCAAGAATCTTCCCAAAAGAGAGCTGTGTATCATTCCCTAATTTCCCAAAAGCTATGTGAACGGATTAAATGCCAGTTCGTTGCCGCCAAATTCCAAATAGATGAGCCTCAGGGAACAATCTACTTGCAATCGACTAGTGACTATTCGGGGCATATCATATCTGGTCAGCCATATATTCTTCCAAAGATCTGATCCTCCCTGGAGCCACCTCCACCAAATTTTTTCTCCGAGAACATTATTCAAAATAAACGGATCTGGAATTCCTAAGGCTCCAAGTGATTTTGGCTTGACAAGTTTATCCCAACTGAGAAGGACCCATTTCCTATTGTTTTGCATGCCCTACCATAATTTTTTTTTAAACAAGCAGACCAAACGATTACAGATCCCTTTCGGACACGCTCGACCCGAAAACTGATAAAGAGGGAGCGATTGGAGGACAGATTTTAACATAATTAGATGCCCAGGAGCATTAAGGACTCTGTAAGCCCAATTTTGAATCCTTTTTTCCACATGGAGAATGATTTCCTGCGAGTCAACCATTCTGACTGGGCCCGAATTCAGGATCATACCCAAATATTTCATCGGAAACGAACCAATTTGAAATCCTAAAGTTCTGGCGAGAAAGTTCTGTATAGCTAGATTACAATTAAAGAAATATACATTAGACTTGTCATCATTGATTTGAGTACCTGAAGCCTCCATAAAGAGGTCTTATATCTAGACAACTACCCTGCATTCCTTCACCGTCGCCACACAAAATAATAGGATATCATCCACAAATTGCTGATGGGTCAAAGGAAGGTTAGGACCCCACAATTTTAAACCCTGCAACTTTCCTTCCGCAAGATGAGCCTTGATTAATCGGACAAGTCCTTCCACAGAAATGATAAAAAGAAAGGGAGATAAAGGATCTCCTTGACGAAGGCCACGAGAGCTGTTGAATGGAGCTGAAGGGCTACCATTTAGTAATATGGAAAAATGAGGAGATGAGATAAAGGAGCGCAACCATTGAATCCATCGGTCATCAAACCCAAACGCACGCAATATCTCAAGAAAATACTGCCAACTAATACGATCATAGGCTTTGGACAAATCTAATTTAATTAACAAGCATTTCCTCTTTTGTGATTTTAAAGTATGAATTGCTTACTGGGCTACTGCTATTCCATCTAAGATTTGTCGACCTTTTACAAAACCAGTCTGTTCCAGAGAAATTAGCCGGGGCAACAGGGGTTTCAACCGATTAACCATAATGGTAGAAAGAATTTTATAAATAAAATTACATAGAGAAATGGGCTAAAAACTGACTGGAGTGTCTGCATTTTGCTGTTTTGGTATGAGAGTTAAAAAAGTGGCATTTAAAGATGGGTAGACCATCTTATGCCTTCGTGACTCTTCAAAAACTTCTAAAATATCTTGACTCATAAAATGCCATGCAGCCTTGAAAAACTCTCTTGTAAAGCCATATGGACCCAGAGCTTTATTCTTAGGCAAGTTGAGGACTACTTCTTCGACCTTTTGGAAACTGATCTCCCGAAGCAGTGCAAGATTCTGATCTTGGGTAACAACTCTAGGGATATGAGCAGTAATTCTATCGATAGCTGCTTGGCGTTGGGGAAGAGGCTCTATAAGTAGGTATTTGAAATGATTAGTCAATTCATTTTCCATATCAGCATGCTTTGTCAATCGCTCCCCATTGACAGCTTTTAGAGAGAAAATCCTATTGTGTTGGCGCCTCTGTATCATTGTTTTGTGGAAAAAATTGGTATTGTGTTTGCCTTCCTTTAACCAATTGATCCTGGACTTCTGCTTCCATAAAATCTCTTCTTGCTTCTGAAGCTCTTCTTGTTGACTAAGGATATGACCTTCCTGCAAGGCTAATTCATCTGTTCGACCATGTAAAATAATTCATTGCTACATATCTTTCATTTGATATTGCAACCTGATTTGTTCCTCATGAATATTTCCAAATTCAAGACGGTTCCAGCTCTTGATTTTAGTTTTTAAGTGCTTAAGGCGAAGCTGAAACGTGTGCATCTTATTTCATCCTATGGCCGGATGGGAGGTCCACCAATTTTTAACCTTTTCAATAAAACCTGGATCGCGTAACCAAAATAGTTCAAATTTTAAAGGTCGATTAGGAAGGCCTACCTTAACATCAATCTCCAGTCTAATCAGCCAATGATCAGAACCAATCATTAGAACCAATCGTTGGAAGAATAGCTGCTTCATAATAGATATATAAGCTTACCAACGGTTCTGAGGCGAGAAGACGGTCCAAACAGGATGCCACTTGACGCCTTTCTCCCCTTCTATTGTTCCAAGTAAAATTACCATTCACAGTCAGTATGTCCACTAAGCGTAAATCTGTTAATAACTCTCTAAAAAGAGCCATGTCCAGTTCTTCTCATCTAATACCTCCTTTCTTTTCATAGATATTAAGAATCATACTAAAGTCACCACCAAGGAGCCAATACTTTTCCTGATGCATTGTACTAAGTATTCTAACATTATGTAGAAACTCTGCTCACTCTCCTGGAATTGGAGGTCCATAGACTGCCAATATAAGAATTCTTTCCTCTCATCCGAGTAGCTGAAAATTTCCAGTTAATATTCTAGGAAATTCGATCCATTCATCTGCAATTACTTCAGTAGCATTCCATAGAATGGCTAGTCCACATACCGTACCAACAGAATCAATCGCCATAACTTCATATTGCATTTTAAAAGATTGAATAATGGATTGAAGCTTCTGCCTAGAAACCTTTGTTTCCTGTATTAACATAACCTCAGGTTTCTCAACCTTCAATCTATCCTTCAAATAACGCTGCTTTCCCTTACTATTAAGACCTCTAATATTCTAGGAGAGTACCTTCATTAGGAACTTTTGGGTAGTTGTTGAAATACCGTTGTTAACGGTATGATCTTGCTTGTATTAGTTAGCATTTATCCAACTAACTGGATGGATTCTTGCAGGGTTCGTCGCCCACGTTTTTAGCAAGTTTTGACTAAGGAGGTGCCTTCTTGTTGGCTGCTTGCTCCATTTATTGTACTTCTTTATGGGCTTGCACTGTCAAGTAATGCTCAAAAGTTTCCTTGTATAATTTTTTCTTGTCAGCCGGAATAAAATGGTCATCCAGACTCCTCCATTCAAACAGAAATATTTTCAAGATTTTATCCTCCGCACTCAAATCCTCTTTATTTTTCTCCACCTCCATTAAAGCATGTTCTTGCAGAGTGTTGTCTTCAACCATCACCATTTCTTGAACTACCTTCCGTTTAGAGGACTGGGATTTCAGAGGTACCTCAGTCGAGCCTTCGGTGACACCATCATCTACCACTTCAATCACCTACTTTTCACCTTCTTCGTGTAAGACCTCATATCGATTTTCAATAGTTTTTGGGCCGACTGGAATTGGCGTGGGGGTCGGGGCAGAGCTGGCATTCCCCATTCTATTAGGCTGCTTCCTATTTGTAACTATAACAAAACCATCGCCATTCTGGCGAGGCTGATCTTTTGAACCATTCACACGAGGTGGTTGAGGCTTTAAGACATTAAGAGGGCAGGATTTGTACAGATGCCCATATTCATGACAACGCCGACAGCGAAAAGGGATATGTTCATAATCTAGGAGCTGAAGCCAGATTTTCCCTTCATATTCCAGTTCAATCATTTCAGGCAGAGGTTCAGATATATTCATATAAATACAGATGCGTGCAAAAGATGTATATCGTCCATGGGAAGTGGATTTTTCTATTTTAACAAAATTTCCTAAAGAATTTCCTATTCCTTCCAGGATTTCTGGATCCCAGAAATCCGTAGGAAGGCTAAATAGGCAAACCCAAATAGGTGCCACTAAAAATTGCTCTTGTTCTGGGTTGTAGCTTTCTTCCCATTGTCTGAGAAAAAGCCCTACAGTGTTATAAAAATATGGCCCTCCCTCAAAAATATTTTCTTTATCATGTAAATTAGTAAAAATAACTATAAAAAAGCCTTTGGCCCCAAATTTCAGATCAATGTGACCCTTGGGCTACCATTTTATTTGAATCCATTTTAACAAATCCTTTTCTGTAGGCCAAATTCCAATGAAATTACATATTAAAGCATGGTTCTTCATGTATCCTCTGTACTCATCCAACTTAGAGGTCAGGATAACGAACCCTGGTTTCTTGACTGCACGTGGCAAACACTGCCCCTTCGTTCTGCCTTGCCATTTTGCACCTAAGACAGGAGCAGTTCATGCTTGAACAATCGCAGATGGAGGCGGATGCAATAAGTGATCCCCGCTCGTCACATTATGGTAGGAGGGTGGCAGCCCTCCTCCCGAGGAAGCTGCCATGGCTCACCCGGACGGCAAACGCTATTGTAACCCTGGAAACCCTAACAACTGTACTGGTATTTTCTTGAAATCGTTCGCGCAGCTCAAAGCATTCTTAGTAATCAATAGAGAAGTAAAATGTTTTACATCATTATCTTTTAAATATTTTTGGCTTGTAATGACCTTAACATCCTCCACCTCTAGTTCCCAAATGGAGTTTATATTTCTTATATGATTAGCATAATTATGAAAAAAATTAGTACTTTTGTCTCCCATCTTAATCCAAATCACTCCTCGAGGTCTCTTCTTCCATTCATTTTATTTGCAACTTCTCAACTTCCAAAGAACTCATCCTATCTTTTATTTTTTGAAAAATTAGAGTTAATAAAAGATTAAGAAATGTATTCATATTCTTTCTAGAAGGAAAACAACTCTTCTTTTAGCTCAACTTTTCTTTTCTTTTCTCATTCAATAACCAATTTCTTATGTTCCATAAGTTTCCTAACAAAAAATTCTATGTGAGTGAAGCAGTTAAAAACATAACTATTTTTCTAAAAGCTATGCACGAAGGACCTGAAGGAATCCAATTCCAACCAAGAACGATTGAACTTAAAAGTATATTTATTTTTGTGATCCTCAAAGTCCAATTCAAGAAAGACTGGGAGGTGATCTCATATTGTTTCTTTAGTAATCCATTATCAGAATATTTCCAATGAATGAGCCAATTGTCATGCCCTCAAAAACCTATAAAGTCTGTTAGCAATACCTCCCTCACTAGTCTTACCATACCTCCAAGTAGGGGTTAAAGGGAAAGGAGTAACATCCCACAGATTATGATTTTGTAACATCTTCGAAAAGTGATAAACCAAAAGGTACGAACGGGCTCAAGTCCAGGTTCCCCTCACGAGTTAGTGAAGTACAAATCTCCTGCCAAAAAGAAAGAATGGTTCTTCATAAGGCCACTAGATTGGGCTTTATCGTGGCCTTGATCGAAAAACTCTCGTGTCTCTCTGTAGGGCCCATAGTAATTTACCAACCTAAATAGGGGTACTGCCTCTCACGAAACCTTCTAAGATAATTCCATTAGAAGAAGAGAACGCGTTCGACCTCTCTACAGCCCATCAAAATCCATAAAATAAGTATTCCGAGAAGGACAAAGATATCGAAAAACCTCTGTCGCCTTCTCCCAGAACCATGGCTCTTCTCGAGGACTTCTATACTCTTGCCCTATCCCATAACCATGGTTCTTCTCGAGGGTTTCTGTACTCTAAGGGTACTAGAATCGTTCTCCTTACGTGAGTGAATCCACACAGGCTTCCGTATTCTAAAAACCAAAAGATTATATTCCAAAATGGCGTAGCCCCCTTTAGAGATGGCATAAAGAGAAAGTCAAATCGATAGGTCGAGTTTTGGGAATCTGATACGTAGTCCGGTCGTGTAAGGAAAATGAAATTCAAGAGGAGCACATGCACTCCCCTGCTAAAACAAAGGGATGTAGGAAATATGGCGAAAACAATATCCACCGTGGAGACATTTTGGTGGAACTCTGAAATCTTCACGTGATAAGTAGGTATGACAGATGTAAACCAGAATGGAAGGAGAAGACAATACGATGCTTAGCAGTTTCCAACACTGACCGAAGTGAAGACAGAGGCCTAGTCTGTACATTCAGGAAAAAATTGTGCACTCTCATTGTTCACTTTGACCTAGTACTCTAATATTGCACATGGAATTCTATTAAGCGTCAGTGTCATGTAAGATAAATGCTTATTTCACGTAGTAAAAAATTCATTTCAGTCTGCGTGATGTTAAAAATTGAGCTCTGAGGAAAGAGATTAAACAACACACCAAATCAAAATTGAGCTCTGAGGAAAGAGATTAAACAACACACATTCAAATCAGGATTTGGTGTGCTGGCAAGCAAATCGTTCATTGTTCAGACTTTCTAGCGTCGTACAGCATCGTCACCTTCGTGAAAATATTTGGATGAGCAGTGCCTGTGAATTCAAAGCGTCGTACGTAGGATATTGTGTTAGATTTCTCGACGATGACAACCGCAGCCAGATGTTCGCGTTTTCATGTTATACCTTCAAATAAAACACTCACCACCTCATGAAGAGATTATCTGATGTGATCGATCAAGAGATTGTGTTATGTGATTTATGTACAATTTTCCCACATATGACATGGTCACCCCTGATAAGATTTGAACCCCAATGATAATGTGATGTGATGGGCCTCTTTTGTAAAGTTTTCCCAAATACGACATGGTCACCGCTCATAAGATTTGAACTCTAATGTCATTTGAACAAGGGTTGAGACCATCCTTGGAATTTGATGTTTCAATGGATATTTTTTATTTTTTTAAATTTATTTAATAGCTAATAAAATTTTCAAAATGTCAAAATTTATTAGTAAAAAAAATGGCTCTTAAATTTGACATCCAATAATTTGAGTTAATTATCATGATTTATAGGTTAGAAGTAAAGGAGGCCCAATACTTACTAATATTGTAAAAGGTATATCTGAATTTATATGCAAATGTGTTTGCACAAGGACGTTGTCTAATGGTACCTCTTCACTTTTATTAAAAATTCATTTTTGTATAAATACAATAGTTCCACAATGAGTTAATGTTCACTAATGATTTGCATTCTCAAATATTGTTTCATATTTGTGATTGATTCTCTTCTTCTCATGGATACATTTATTTGTTTTAAGAGATGAATGATGGGAAACCTATAACAAAGAAGGATATAGTTCATCTTAATTTCACTAATAAATCCATTTTTTTTTAAGGTTCTTCATTGTTATTTTCTTTTGCATGTATATGCTATAGATTTTCATATTTTTAAATACGCATGTCGTAATTTACTAAGATTTAAATATTATGGTACTAAACATAATACAAGCTATCCATAATCACCAAGTTCAACAATAATTAACCAAAGTTAGGCATAGTAAACCATGGTTATCATGGCCAACCATGATAAAGATCACAATTTGGCATATAACCATTAAGGAATATAGCAATCCAACAACTCATTTCACAAACATCACAATGCAACATAGCCCTTCAAAAACATTACAATCCAATCTAAGTGCAGCAAGGAGAACATTATAATGGGACAAAAACATTAACACGTCATATTGAAACATAACCCTTAAGGAATTTCACATTGCATAAAAATTATTCATGGGTGTTAGAAGGCAACAAAACCATCAAGTAACATAACAGTTTGATGTTAATAAACCAAGATGATCATTCTAATGTCATATATCCATAGTACACCATGGTTAGACATTACCATTGCAACATTTATCTTGGTTTCTTATGTCAAATTGCTATGTTCCTAAGTCATTATGCCATAATGCCATATTACACAAGGATTAAGCTAGATGTAACATCCTTAAATGGTTGACCTATGACAAATTTCTATA
The DNA here is from genome assembly GCA_034641835.2 of Pinus albicaulis. Classification (NCBI taxonomy): domain Eukaryota; kingdom Viridiplantae; phylum Streptophyta; class Pinopsida; order Pinales; family Pinaceae; genus Pinus; species Pinus albicaulis. The sequence goes on from CM076570.1 coordinate 1,025,647,044, forward strand.
TTAGTTAACTTATCCAATCAATAAAAGTCTACCACAATAAACCAATGTCAATCATAATCAACCAAATTCGGTCATAACCAACCATAGTCAACCATAGCTAATCAAATCCAATCTTAGTAAACCATTGGTAACTAAAGACAAACATTATTTTCAAAATTCAATTATATTCAATTGAAGCCAATCATAATGGGGCATAGTTAACTAAATGCAACCATGATTAAACATAATCTTTGTAAATCATAGTGAAACATAATCAACCATAATCAACCAAAATTGACCATAAACAACCGTAGGAAACCATAGTCGATCAACCATAATCAACCATGCTAAATGTAAGTCAACGAAAGAAAACCATAACCAATTATAGCCAATGATTTAAGAGAATCACACTATAATATAAGCTTGAAGGAATTTCATGAGGAAATATTAACCTAAATTAATGCCAAAATGTGACATATTTATTCAAGAACAAAACAATTCAGTTAAAGTCAAGTAAGACGTAGATTGCAAAGTGACATAATCATTAAAAATCAAAATCTTAAATAACCCTTAAGAAATTTCTTAATGTGACATAACCCTTTATGGACATCACAATGCCAGAAAACCACTAAGGAACACAACAACTCAAAATAATTATACCATGATGAAGGTAACAATGCAATATTACCTAAATAAAAAATTTTAAACATAATCATAATGGTTAACCATAGTGAGCCATTGCTAATAATAATCAACACAGTCAACCATAGTCCAATGAGGTAAACCATAATGGATGATGGCCAACTAAATATTATGGTGGTTAACTTAAGTCAACCTTGATAAACATTGTGATATGAAACAACCATTAAGGAATGTTACAATATATGGTAACCCTTAAGGAACACCACATTGCAACATAATAATAAAGAAATATAGCAATTTGACATAACTCAACTATGTACATTGTTACAATGTTGCATAACTATTCCTGGACATTGCAATCGAGCACATTATTTCTTGAACATTGTAATATGAAATAATTGTTTAGAAACATTGCAATTCAACATAAATTCACCAAGATGAGTGTGGCAAAGAGACAACCATTAAATAACGTCAAAATTGTGACATGACACTAACCAATGTAGCAATGTAACATAGCTATTAAGAAATACGATAAATGTAATGTTATTGTTATGAATGTCATGATGTGTCTTAACCCTTTATTAACATTTCAATGCACCATAACCTAAATTCCATATAAGGTATCGAACATGAATATCAAAATTCATTATGACCAATGAGGAATATTACACTTAAATATAACACTTAGGGAATATCACAAGATGACATAAGTCTTAATAAACATTGCAATGTGAAATAATCATTATGAACACTAATATCCAATATAACCCTTGATGAATACCATAGTGACACATAACCCTTCATGGATGTCACTTTGCATCATAATCTTTTACGAAAAGAGCAATTCCACATAAGATAACCATAATAAATATTTTGGTTTGACACTACCATATTAAGTCATGGTTAAACAAAATCAACATAGTCAATCATAGTCAACCATATATAGCTACTAACCATGGCCAACCAATGTGATTCATAGTAAATCTAAGCTAATTATAGACAATCATGGTCAAATGTAGTTAACTATAGTAAATGAAAGTAAGCAATAGCAAACCCATAGTAAACTAAAGTGAACAAGGGTCAACCAAAGTGAATGAGGGTCAATGAAAGTTAATGATGATCAATTATCATTATTAATGTTCAACCATGGAACCAATGGTCAACCATAGTAAAACCAAATCAAACCATATTATAATGTTGTCAAAGACGGTCAATCATACTAAAATATCATACTAATCTTTTAACATTAATTACATTGATATTTTAATTCACAAATCTAAGTTATCTCCACACACATATATAATCAATAAAAAAAACCAAATAATTAAAAAGAGTGGATATACATTGATTAACTCCATTAGTTACAAAATGGAGAAAATGATGTTGCTTTGTCAATCACTTTTAACTCCATAATTATGCTATTATATATATCCTTAATAGATAATATAGGTTTAAAACATTTACCAAATTTCTTTAATCATTAAAACATAACTTAAAGGAATTATAACATTAATCATACACAACCACCATTATACTATAGTATTATTAATATAATCAATACATATCAAAATAAATATTTTAATAAATAGAATTTCATAATAAATATTTAATAATATTATTAATATAATCAACACATATCAAAATAAATATTTTTAAAAATAAAATATCATAATAAATATTTAATTTTATTATTTTTATTTCATAATGTCATTTTTAACACCAATGTAGGTTCATGAATAATTCATGATCAATGTAGATTCATATTTATTCATGATCATTTATTTTAATATGTAAATTTTCATTAACAAATCCTTTAAAAAATAAAATAAAATAAAAAATAATAATTACATAAGTATAGCACATGTAAAATAAGTAAACCAGGTTACTTATGGGTATTAGTTCCACTAAAATGAATTAAATTTTTTATTGTGTAATTTTTTTAATACATGATCTATGATAAACCAAGGAATATAAATACAATTAATTTTTACTATCACTATAATAGTTTTATCCATACTTTTTGATTATTTATTTTCTACAAAAAAAAATTAGAAAAATTTACAAACATATTGTTGGAATATGAAAATCCTACTTGTATGTTCCTAGTATTTAGGATGTGGTTATATCTAATTGGTTTGAAAGATATTCTCCAAATAGTTAGTTTAGTTAGCTTCCTATATTAGTGTTTAGTTTAGCTTAGGATGTGGTTAGATCTAATTGGTTTGAAAGATATTCTCCAAATAGTTAGCTTAGTTAGCTTCCTATATTAATGTTTAGTTTAGCTATTCACTCAATCAGATGATTTTGTCATCAAGATATTGGTTTATCTCTAGACAAATGTTGTATAATTTATATGTTTGCCATTAAATTGTTTAATAGATTTCTTAGCACAATTTTACTTATACAATAATGTCTACTCTCCACTATACAATTTGGTATTAGAGCCAAACCTACACACTTTTAGTATATTCTCTAGAAGTGGCTCTTAATTTCGTATGGAGTCTTGTATTTGTTTGCATTACCATCATAGTTTCGAGTTTGAGAGCAATGTGAAGAATTTTGGTGAAGCCCATGTTGAAATTGTTGATGACTCATCCCATGTTCTGGCCATTTGAGTAATGGAAAACTATACTTGTCTAGCCATATCTGTGGGCATGGGGAATCTTTAGTCTTTCCAGAGTAAGGGTGCAAGTTTCTAGACATAATGGCTCAAAACCTGCAATGTCATCCTCCATGAATTTTTCCTCCTCGTAAAACAATACATGGATAACCTTCATTGTACTTTCCAATTCTTTAAGAACGATTTCTACTTGAATGGTTCATGATGATGTAATTATTATGTGGACATATTGACAGCTATCATGAAAAGAGTTGAAATAAAGAAAATCTGAGAAATATGTAGCTAGTACTTTTCTTAGGATCATGAAAAATCACTTCCTAGCTTGATTATTTAACTGTAGCTCGAATTCACATAACATAATGAAATAAATTGACCTACACCAACAGTGCAAGGGTAGTGCTCGGATTAAAAGAATGGAGAAGGTGTGTCATCATTGATTGAGATTAGAAGGCAACAAGGACCCCTTTGGGATAATGGTGAGGTGTATCATTAGCTTGCCATAGATTACATGCAAGCAAGTGTGTCGTCAAGGGTGAAGGCTTAGAAATGGAGGTGTTGGTATAGTTTATGTAGACTAGACATGCTGCTTGAATGATGACATTATACAACAATAAAATTACATTTAAGTAGAGGAGGCCATTGAAATTTCATTCCCAAGTAACAGAATTATATTTCTACCTTAGCAGCCAAGTATCAAACCTATAATCCTATCTTAGGGGAAAAAGTTGAGGTATTTTATGAGTTATCAGGGAAATTGGATACACACATGGTGATGGAAACAACTTCTTTCATTCCTTCACATTTTCATACCTAGGACATATATTGGATACTTGAGACAGATAAAAAATAGAATATTTGGTGAAAAATATTGAGAAGGGAAGAAATCCCTCTTGAACCTCAAATATGCAAATATCACATTTGACAACATCTTCATAAATATTTATTAAACTATATGATAGTGTTCTTATAGAAAAGGATTCATCATTTAGTATTGGTACACCCATAGAGAGGACTTGAGATCAAATATTATCAGCTTATGTTATGTTTTATTTAAGTTTGTGACATTTTATGAGATTAGTTTATTTCACTAGTGAAGATTTCAAGTGGAAGTCTTGGGGTAGCAATTGATGTGAAGTAATAATGGAGGATAAATAAGATAAATTTTGTGAGTATTGTGGAATATTAGTAGATTGAAGACCATATTGTAACGGGAGTCACGCATTCTTTTTGTAGGCAAGTCTATGATGTCATGTTTGACTTGATGTACTGGTTCTAGACAATCTTTTAGTATGTACCTCATATCTCCATGAATGGAGTTTGTAATTTTATGTAGCTAAGCTAAATGATGTACACCCCCAAAATTTGTTATCTTTGAGAACCCACTTTCTAGGGGAAGGTTTGTGGTAAGAAAAAAAAAAATCATATAATGCATTATTAGTATTAAGGAGAAATCACTTGAGGCATAATGGTTGAGGGTCATCCACGAAATACCATAGTTGTAATGATCAATTGTGGTTATAAGTGAGTGAAGAAAAGCCAATGATGATGACCAATGATCTTGTAGGTGGAGTTAATGGTACAACTATGAAGATATGTTATTCAAGGATGGTTTAATGGAGCATGTACATGAAGGGACATTCTACTAGTTACCCATAAATTCTAGTGGAAGGTTGTTCCTTTATATGGATGCCAACATTCTGATAATGTTTGCATGATAGAGTTGTGATATGTAAATGACAAACCTATACTTGAATCCTTATTAGGAGGTTCTTCTGTTCATAGTGAATCATTTGGTGTAGATTCACTAATGGAGATTAATGCAATTTATTATTAAGAGGAATATGTAGCTCTTATTTGTCTTAGGATAACAATATTTGTGGATTGTTGACAGTATCGGTCATTATTAGGTAGAGTCCATCTAGTCACTTTGAGTTGGATATATCTAGTTAGCTTAAAAGATATTACTGAACTAATGAGTTCCTAAATGTGTGTGTAATTAAGATATTAGCTAAAATCAATAATTGTATGATCGAAAAAAAATATCAATATTAAAACAATGTTATTGTATTTTTATATATATTGTATGATTCAAATAATTTATTTATATTAAAATAATATTTTTATATTTGTATGTATATTGCTAAATTGTTTAATAAAATACTCGCTACAGATTTATATAATTTTATACAAATACAACCATGTTTATGCTCCATTTTATTTATTCATTTTTCCATATTCAATTTATAATGGAAGTATTATTCTATTCGTGTCATTTATAATCGAAGAGATTCGATACATTATAGATCCATGTTTAAGAGAATCTTCTTTCTCCACCACCAGATGAGAAATTCAAATATCCAACATATAAATTGTGGTTGTGACCTTAGCGCATAAGCCAAACTAAATCAGAATTCATTAAAATCAATTTTCACTTCATTACCTGAAATGCTCTTTCGAGAGAGGTTATATTGTCAACTTTAAAGTTTAAACACCATAACCACAGCCATTGCCTGGATAGAAGCAAAACAATATCAAGCGATGTGCTTCGAAGAATGCACTAAGCATCCCGATCTTCTGACAAAGTAATTACCATATGGCGTAACATAAGCATAGTATCAAGTTGTTAAGTATTGGCGGACTTCGTTGCATCAGGTAAACTGGGTCAGATAACATCGAAACACGTATTGATCTCCTCTATATGCAAGACGTATCGATTCCCGAGCACTAATATTTCCATGGCTGGTTGCTTGTCTGATAAAATGATGAAACCTTGTCAATAGAAGGAAATAATATTATAAAGCTGTGTTAACGCAATCATTTATATGGAAAGACTCGTAAATAGAAAATTTTACACGATATGTAAGATCCGTAAATAGAAAATTTGAGTTTCAGCTTCATCACATGGGTCAAAACACTTAGCCTCCAGAGCAATGAAAGTTATCTTTATTTTCGAATATTGCCAATTCTGTTCTCTTCAACTTGAACTATTACAATTCAAATATGCTGAAAAGGGTATATATATATATAAGTTGTATAGACATTAAAAAACAGGGAGGAGAAGTTTAAAATACTGTGCAGGGTAACAGGAAATATAACATTGCCAATAATTTATTGATGTGTATATTCTTCTGCGATCTTGCATCTTTTCAAACTTCTATAAATCCTTGTATTTTGGTTTTTATATTCAACTTATCCTAAATTTAGTTGCACATTCTAAGTGCTCTGCTTCCGCTTGTACTGGTGCTTTTGCATCGATTGGTGCCTTTGTGCTTTTGAATAATATGTAGGTACGTTTTACCCGCAACAAGTTTTGTTACTATGTTTTATAATGGAAAGAACTTTTGTATATCCAATCTGCAAAATCTAATCAACTGGCCGATCTTCTGTCCAAAAGAGGAATTGGGAATCTAATCAACTGGCCGATCTTCTGTCCAAAAGAGGCATTGGGGGACGGGTGGTCCCAGGAAAATTTTTCTTTGCTGCCTATTATCAGAACAGTCTTACTTAATTCTGGGTGCAGCGACCCTATTTAGGAACTCCTTTTACTTTTCATTTCTTTTTGTTCTTTGCTGAACAGTCTTACATAATTCTGGGTACTGCGATTCTATTTAGGAACTGCTTTTATTTTTCATTTCTTTTTGTTCTTTGCTGCCTAGTCTTACTTAATTCTGGGTATAGCGACTCTATTTAGGAACTGCTTTTACTTTTCATTTCTTTTTGTACTGGTTTGTATGATCGACTACAGTTACAGGTAAATATCTTATGCTAGTAACTGTTAGAACTCGTTTTTGGTAAGGAAAGGATCTTTGATAGCATCTTGTTAGAACTCGTTTTTGGGTAAGGAAAGGATTTTTGTTAACATCTTGTTCTTAAAGAAATCTCCTCCAGTTCTGGAGAAAGAAATAGACTCACTTTTATTCTATGAGATAAGTATGGGATAGGAGAAACAAAGAAAAAAGGAAATCTGACAATGTACTCTCTTTTTATTAATGAAAAAGATAGCGTTTTCTTTTGTAAAAAAAACATATATTCAATCTGCAAAATCTCTATAAATCGTAAGGCATACCTCTAGGATGTGGAAAGGAGTGCTTGCCGTGTCTTCATTCTGGTCTTTCTTCAGTTTTCTGAATTTATTCGTCGTGAGCTTCATCTCCACAGATGAACAGGATGCAGTGGATTCCAATTCCTCATGTAAATCGTCATCTTTATTCATTTTCCTAAATTTATTCCTTGGGATTTCCAAATTGTCACGTTTATCATGAACACTTCGCTTTCCTCTAGCAACTGAAATATCTGATCTGGCTGCCCTCCCCTCCTCGAAATCAATATCCTGCAGAGGTAATGGCGGCTTTGCCGGGCCGTTGGAGGCATCCGAAGCCATGGAAGAATCCTTCTCGTCGCCTGTAACGCTCGACGCTTGATAATCATAAGCTGGGTATCTGCCAGCAGCCTCTGTATACTGAGAATTTTTCTGCTGCAGTTGCTCAATATCAAACTGGTTGGCTACATTTTTATCGCTCCAGCTATCTATAGACTGATCCAAATACATTGTCCACCCAGACTCAGAGATCTCATTGCTCATGCTCTCCTCAGTTTCACTTTTGAAATATTGGAACGGAGCAGTACTGTCATTATGTGTAGGTTCTGCAAATGTAGCAGGGGTTAAGGGTCTAGGCAACTTGTGCTCCATCTTTTTACTCGACATAGAGGCCAATAAACAGTGGTCAATATTCTTCAAACCAGAATACACCATAAGCTTGGAGTTCATATGAGCATGTCCCAAAATGTAGACACTGATCTGCTATTCACTGCAACTATTTATATCTAAAAGAAATCTTAGCTTGACATTAATATCTAAATGAATCTTGGTTTTTGACGACCATCTCTACAGACTTTTCGACATCCTGCATTGGACGTATTGCCATTTTTTTCTGGCTAAAATAGTGCTTCAGAGTAGCTACCCAAATCAAGTCCCCATAATGCTTCGTCTGGTCCAGAGTATTATGAAGACTTGTATTCTATGAGGTCGCGGCATTAAATGGAAACAAATAAATTTATTGCGCTATAATTGTGATCGTGACCTAGAGTACAGAAAACAAATCGTAAAGTGGAATGTGACAATTATTTTCATCCCAACAGATCATGACATTGAAAGCGAACCCAGAAGTTAATTTTCTCCGAGACAACTATGATATCACATGGGACTCACGCCATCTCCAATCTACGGAATCACGGGATGAACTTCTTGGGTTTCCAATGTCGTTGATTCTACATCTCCCCATGACAGGGCAGTGAGCGAAAGCTAAAATGGGTAGGTGGCCGTCCAGGACATTTTAACTGACGGGTCGGTCGTGCAAAGATATGAAATTGTAGAAGGGCCACATGCGCTGCATTGTTCGAACGGAAGTCAGGGAGAGCACAGAAGGCAGGTGGGCATGACGGGTTAAATTTGAGTAGTACCCTTACAATAATTAAATTGTTGTGGATTATGTTTGATATTTACTTCGTCCTCAATCGTACTGTTTAAATGCAGCAATGTTTAAATCCGTACTCTATCCATTTTCGAGATTGTTGGAAATTTTGAACAATTTTTTAACAATATCAGAGGAAAATTCCTCTTCCACAATACAGAAAAAAAAATGCAGATAGAGAGATGGATTATAACAATATTTCATTAAACAAACTATAAGCTGTTACAAAATGAAATTATTTGTACCTCTGGTATTCTGGATTTACAAAATGAAAGACTTCTTTCAACTGCTACAACACACAGCCCTCAACAAATCTTTCTATCCTGCTTATACAGTGTTCTCTTTCTTCTTTTATGCCTTCTCACAAAAATTAAATTACACAGTCTTGCTACCTTTTCCCTTCTCCACATATGTTTTATACAATGCACACGACATATATATATCCTTTACATTTCATTACAATATTCATATGTATATTGTAAATACTAGCACAACCACATTAGTAAAAACTAATGTGGTTGATATACGCCGATAGGCGTATATAAAATAGATTCACAACCACATTTACCAATGTGGTTGATATACGCCGATAGACCTATATCCACTACCCATCACATTAATTTATATATCAATAAATAAATATTATCTATAATAAATTTATTATATTAATTTGAAAAATATATATTTTATATTAATAAGAATAATAATATATACATACTATAAATTATGATTTACTATATACATACTATAAATTAACTTGAAATATATATAATATATATTAATATAAAAAAATAGTAATAATATATAATAATTTAATATATCATACATGGCTATACTATTAATAAAGCAAAAGAACTAATAATATATTAATAATATATATTATATCATAGTTAGTTATATTATTAATAATATTATAATATTACAAATATTCATTATTAATAAATATTAGAATATTTATTTATAATGATGATTAGTAACATTATAATCTAATATTTCTTAATAATAATTATTAGTAATATTATAATAATATTTATATTACTAAATAAATATTAAAATATTATAATATTATGAATATATATTATTAATAATGAATATTAATAATATTATAATATTACTAATAATCATTATTAATAAAGATTTCAATATATATTTATAATATATAATAGTAATAATATTATAATATTACTAATAATCATTATTAATAAATATTTCAATATTTATTTATAATTATTATTAGTAATATTATAATATTATTAATATTACTATATAAATATTAAAATATTATAATACTATTAATATATATTATTAATAATATTAAAATATTAGAAATAAGCATTATTAATAAATATTTGAATATTTATTTATAATGAATATTAGTAATATTATAATATTATTAATTTATACAAAAATAAATTAATAATATTAGAATATTTTTATTCATTATTAATACTTATTATAATATTATAATAAGTATTAATAATATATATTAATAATATTTATTAATATATTTTTAATATTAACTATATACATACTATAAATTATCTTCAAATATATATAATATATAATAATAATATTTATAAATATAAAAATAATAAAAATAATAAAAATAATATTTAATATTTTAATATTTATTTATAATTTAATATAGATGGTTATATTATGAATAAACCATAAAAACTAATAATATATTAATAATATTTATTAAATATTAATAATATTATTATAATATTATAATATTACTAATAATCATTATTAAACTGAAGAGAGTAATAAACCATATGAAACAAAATTTAAAAATGCAACGTTGGATCAACTGTGACCAAGGTTGGCCATGGGTGACTTTCCTATTGAGACAATCTTTGTCAGAATGTGACATTTGATCATGGATGACATTGATCGAGTATTCATATTATAAGCCAAAAGAAGTAATAAACCTAAGGGTTTAATATTAGAAAGCAAAGGAATTCGTGAACCCAAGGGACAACCATCACTCAACAAATTATAAACCAAAAGAAATTGGTGAACCCAAGGGAATTGATTTAAACATTCAGAGAATTCTTGTCACAATGCGACGTTGGACCAACTATGAGCAGGGTTGGCCATGGGTGACTTTCATATTGAACAATATTTGTCAGAATGTCACATTTGATCATGGATGACATTGATCAATTATTCATATTATAAACCAAAAGAACTAATAAACATTGAGACAATTGTTGTCACAATGCGACATTGGGGCAAGTATGACCATGGTTGGCGAAGGGTGATTTTCATATTGATACAATGTTTGTCAGAATGTGACATTTCATCATGGATGACATTGATCGACTATTCATATTATAAACCAAAAAAACTAATAAACCCAAGGGTTTAATATTATAAACCACAGGAATTGATGAACCCAAGGGACAACCATTACCCAACAAATTATAAACCAAAAGGAATTGGTGAACCCAAGGGAATTGATTTAAACATTGAGACAATGGTTGTCACAATGCGACGCTGGACCAACTATGACCATGGTTGGCCATGGGTGATTTTCATAATGAGACAATCTTTCTCATAACGTGTCATTTCATCATGGATGACATTGATCGATTATTCATATTATAAACCAAAAAAACTAATAAATCCAAGGTTTAATATTATAAACCAAACCAAGTGGTGAACCCAAGGGAAAATCATTACCCAAAAAATTATAAACCAAAGGAATTGGTGAACCCAAGGGACAACCATTACTCAAGAAATTATAAACCAAAAGGAATTGGTGAATGCAAGGGAATTGATTTAAACATTGAGACATTGGTTGCCCCAATGCGACGTTCGACCAACTATGACCATGGTTGGCCATGGGTGATATCCATATTGAGACAATGTTTGTCAGAATGTGACATTTGATTGTGCATGACATTGATCGATTATTCATATTATAAACCAAAAGAACTAATAAACCGAAGGGTTTAATATTATAAACCAAAGGAATTGGTGAACCCAAGGGAAATCCATCACCCAAAAAATTATAAACCAAAGGAATTAGTGAACCCAAGGGAATTGATTTAAACATTGAGACATTTGTTGTCACAATGCGACATTTAAAAATTATAAACCAAAGGAATTGGTGAACCCAAGGGACAACCATTACTCAAGAAATTATAAACCAAAAGGAATTGGTGAACCCAAGGGAATTGATTTAAACATTGAGACAATTGTTGTCACAATGCGACGTTGGACCAACTATGAACATGGTTGGCCATGGGTGATTTTCATATTGAGACAATGTTTCTCATAATGTGTTATTTGATCATGCATGACATTGATCGATTATTCATACTATAAACCAAAAAAACTAATAAACCCAAGGGTTTAATATTATAAACCAAAGCAAGTGGTGAACCCAAGGGAAAATCATTACCCAAAAAATTATAAACCAAAGTTATTGGTGAACCCTAGAGAATTGATTTAAACATTGAGACAATTGTTGTCGCAATGCGACGTTAGACCAAGTATGACAATGGTTGGGCATGGGTGATTTTCATATTGATACACTGTTTGTCAGAATTTGACATTTCATCATGGATGACATTGATCGACTATTCATATTATAAACCAAAAACACTAATAAACCCAAGGGTTTAATATTATAAACCAAAGGAATTGGTGAACCCAAGGGAAAATCATTACCCAAAAAATTATAAACCAAAGAAATTGGTGAACCCAAGGGAATTGATTTAAACATCGAGGCAATTGTTGTCGCAATGCAACTTTGGACCAACTATGACCATGGTTGGCCATGGGGGATTTTCATATTGATACAATGTTTGTCAAAATGCGACATTTGATCATGGATGACATTGATCGATTATTCATATTATAAACCCAAAAAACTAATAAATCCAAGGGTTTAATATTATAAACCAAATGAATTGGTGAACCCAAGGGACAACCATTACCCAAAAAAATTATAAACCAAAGGAATTGGTGAACCCAAGGGACAACCATTACCCAACAAATTATAAACCAAAAGGAATTGGTGAACGCAAGGGAATTGATTTAAACATTGAGACAATTGTTGTCACAATGCGACGTTGGACCAACTATGACCATGGTTGGCCATGGGTGATTTTCATATTGAGACAATGTTTCTCATACTGTGTTATTTGATCATGCATGACATTGATCGATTATTCATATTATAAACCAAAAAAACTAATAAACCCAAGGGTTTAATATTATAAACCAAAGCAAGTGGTGAACCCAAGGGAAAATCATTACCCAAAAAATTATAAATCAAAGTTATTGGTGAACCCAAGGGAACTGATTTAAACATTGAGACAATTGTTGTCGCAATGCGACGTTGGGCCAAGTATGACCATGGTTGGCCAAGGGTGATTTTCATATCGATACAATGTTTGTCAGAATTTGACATTTCATCATGGATGACATTGATCGACTACTCATATTATAAACCAAAAAAACTAATAAACCCAAGGGTTTAATATTATAAACCAAAGCAATTAGTGAACCCAAGGGACAACCATTACCTAACAAATTATAAACCAAAAGGAATTGGTGAATCCAAGGGAATTGATTTAAACATTGAGACAATGGTTGTCACAATGCGACGCTGGACCAACTATGACCATGGTTGGCCATGGGGGATTTTCATAATGAGACAATCTTTCTCATAACGTGTCATTTCATCATGGATGACATTGATCGATTATTCATATTATAAACCAAAAAAACTAATAAACCCAAGGGTTTAATATTATAAACCAAACCAAGTGGTGAACCCAAGGGAAAAGCATCACCCAAAAAATTATAAACCAAAGGAATTGGTGAACCCAATGGAATTGATTTAAACATTGAGACAATTGTTGTCGCAACGCGACGTTGGGCCAAGTATGACCATGGTTGGCCAAGGGTGATTTTCATATTGAGAAAATGTCTATCAGAATGTGACATTTCATCATGGATGACATTGATCGACTATTCATATTATAAACCAAAAAAACTAATAAACCCAAGGGTTTAATATTATAAACCAAAGGAATTGGTGAACCCAAGGGACAACCATTACCCAACAAATTATAAACCAAAAGGAATTGGTGAACCTAAGGGAATTGATTTAAACATTGAGACAATGGTTGTCACAATGCGATGTTGGACCAACTATGACCATGGTTAGCCATGGGTGATTTTCATAATGAGACAATGTTTCTCATAATGTGTCATTTGATCGTGGATGGCATTGATCGATTATTCATATTATAAACAAAAAAAACTAATAAACCCAAGAGTTTAATATTATAAACCAAAGAAAGTGGTGAACCCAAGGGAAAATCATTACCCAAAAAATTATAAACCAAAGGAATTGGTGAACCCAATGGAATTGATTTAAACATTGAGACAATTGTTGTCACAATGTGACGTTGGACCAACTATAACCATGGTTGGCCATGGGTGATTTTCATATTGAGAAAATATTTGTCAGAATGTGACATTTGATCATGGATGACATTGCTCAATTATTCATATTATAAACCAAAAGAACTAATAAACCAAGGGGTTTAATATTATAAAACAAAGGAATTGGTGAACCCAAGGGAAAACATTACCCAACAAATTATAAACCAAAAGGAATTGGTGAACCCAAGGGAATTGATTTAGACATTGAGACAACGGTTGTCCCAATGCGACGTTGGACCAACTATGACCATGGTTGTCCATTGGTGATTTTCATATTGAGACAATGTTTCTCATAATGTGTCATTTGATCATGGATGACATTGATCGATTATTCATATTATAAAGTAAAAAAACTAATAAACCCAAGGGTATAATATTATAAACCAAAGCAAGTGGTGAACCAAACGGAAAATCATTACCCAAAAAATTTTAACCAAAGGAATTGGTGAACCCAAGGGAATTGATTTAAACATTGAGACAATTGTTGTCATAATATATATATATCTTTATATATAGCACCCCGTTTCTATTGTTTTTAAAAAAATGAATCTTAAAAATGCGATACTATAAACCTCATTAGGAATACATACTGTAGATGAAAAGAGTGATACAAATAAATTTGTGATATGACCCATATTACAGTAATCAACAAGAAAGCACAAAATTATAAACTCAATGTTTATAATGAAATATTAATAATGTTAGTAATTCAATATTTGTATTTAAATTAATGTCAATGTATATATTAACTGTAGTCTAATATTATTAACAAATATAAATATCTTGTCATTGAACCAAACCACAACACATTTAGCAAACGACATTGATAAATATTTTTTGTTTCATGTAATAGGGATATGGACTTCAATCTTGAATTTAATGATTGGCTAATATAACTGGCTGTATATGTCTAAATGGTCTACTATTAACAAAAGAACAATAGTGACTAAAAACTGAAGGTATATTGAACAACACGGAAAACGATGTATGGAATTTCTCATATATTACTATATTTCATCTCATGAATGTATTCATTTAAGTAATACATAACACTATATAACACCCTGTTTCTATTGTTTTTTAAAAGCTGAAACGAATATAAATATCTTGTCATTGAACCAAACCACAATACATTTAGCAAACCACATTGATAAATATTTTTAATTTCATGTAATAGGGATATGGACAATCTTGATATTAATGATTGGCTAATGGCTAATCTGGCTAATGATTGGTTTACTATAAATAAAACTGCCTAATGATTGGTTTACTATAAATAAAAGAACAATAGTGACTAAAAAATGGAGGTATATTGAACAACACGAAAAATGATGTCTGGAATTTCTCATATATTATTATATTGCATCTCATGAATGTATTCATTTAATTAATACATCAAAAGAATTCCTATACTAAATGAAAAAAGAGACCATAATAAAAACAATTATAAAACATTATATAAATATGTAAAAACACTATTAGCTACATGTGACAGTGATATGGAATTCCATATTGATTTTTAATGGCTGTCTCGTGTAACTAATTTTCTACTTGTGAATGGTTCATTGTAAGAAAAATAACAAAAACGACTTTATAAAAACAAGAAAATTAAAGAACAGGAAAAACGATGTAAACAACAATCCAAAATACTACTATGAATTTGATGAATGTAGACATGTCATTAATATATCAGGAGCATTATTGTTATATAAATAGCTCCATATCATAGTGATATGGACCTCAATCTCTCCTCTTCTTTCTTCCTAATTGTAACATACGCACTATTATTCATCTTGGCATACCGCTGATAAGAGAAAGGCGGTTCAATGCACAAACCATCTATTGATTTCACTCTTGATATGGCTGTGAAGGTGAGCCCTTGTTGTTCTCTATTCCCAATATCAATTGAAGCTCGCTCTAAAGTCAAACCTTGTGACTTGTGAATTGTAAGAGCCCATGCCATCTTTAAAGGAATTTGTTTTCGATTTCCTCTTATCACTGGTGTGATAGGCACAATATTCGGATTGCTTGCATCAAACGGAACACCAACATACTTATCAAAAATAATAGTTGTGAACATTGGAAGCTCAGGTGGCTTAGAGTTGGGCATATAAAATATTTCCTTCACATACCCAAGTGCACCATTCACCAAGCCAGCTTCAACCCACAAATTACATGTCAACATAACACGCTGGCCACGGCACAACAAAACTTCACGGTCCAGTTGATCATCATCGGCAACACTGATTTCTGAACGTCTTGAAGTCACAACAATACATCGTGCAATTGGAGAATTTAATGATTTCAACATATGTATGTTATGGAAGGAGACCAAATTATTTGTTGGAAACATGTGAACTGCTGCATTAAATAAATCCCTTTCTCTAGGATGCAACCTGATATCAGCCCGCGACATAAGAAACTCCCAATCATCAAGAACAGGTTCTGTGTTTCTTATGTTATTGAGGACTCGACGAAAAGAAGATTGTTTCTCATCACTCCCTTGTTGGCGAAATATTGTGTCAAGAGTGACAACAGTATTGAATTTTTTCCATAAGACTTTCCCTGATGTATTACCTGCATACAAAGGCTTATCTCTCACAGGAGGTAGCTGGCCAAGGTCACCCACAAGGATCATCGATCTACCACCAAAAGGACAATTCTTTTTATCTGGAAATGCTTCTCGTAATCGAGAATCTATTTGCATCAACAACCTTGATCCTAAAAAGCTCATTTCATCAATCAATATATATCAAATGTGCCTCATTTCCTCTTGGAATAGTGCCAATGATTGACCCTGTAGTGGTTTCATATCTCTAATTGGGATTTTCAAAGCAGAGTGTATTGTTTTTGCATGTATATTGAAAGCAGCTATTCTTGTTGGGGCAAGAAGAAGCAAAGGACTTTTCCCATTACTTGACAGATTAGAAAGAGCCTCAAAAATACACTGGATAAGGAAAGACTTGCCAGTGCCTGCAGTGCCTTGAATAATCATAAGAAGAGCTTCACGAATCTCATATTCAGCAGAATGCCTTAAAACGATTTCAAAAGCAAGACGCTGTTTTTCTTCCAATGAATCTGGAGAGACAAATGTTCTATTTGAAAGGTCACCAACATCAACCCTTGATATTGCATTCCTTATAAAATTAATAGCTTCTTCGGCCACATCATCAGAAATAGTTGTACCTTGCCAGTCAAAGGATATATCAAAATCCCTTCGACCAAGGGTGTCAAGATCAGAAACATTGACACTATTTGGTGGAACCAAGCGAGAGAAAAGTTGCCACTCTTGAAAATCATCTTCAAGATTCATTTCCTGGTTAGCAAAATCACCATCTTCTCCATCTTCAATATTTTCATCAATTGATGGGTTTCGATCAACATGCCAAGCTTGATATCGGAAATTCCTCCAGTTTTCAACAATAATTTCATTTGAAAGCCCAATCTCTGTAGAAATGTCACGAAACGGTTTGTACAAGAGCAATTCTGACCAGCAAAACGTTTCAAATTCCTCTGAATCCTCACCAGGAATAGAGTAAAACCGTGGCCACACCTGAACAATTGCATGAGCATCTCTTGGCCTCCATGGGTCTTTTTTACGGCTGCTCTCATAGGTCCAAGATCTCGCTGTTTATATCAGAGATAGATGGTCGAGGAAAGAAGGTCTCTTCTGATAATTTTGAACAAATGTATTCTCAGATGAACAGTGTAGGCCACCCCTTGAAATTTTTCTGAAGACCTTTCTCCCAACATTTAAGGAAACAAATTGACAACTGCACACAACAAGAGGCAACTTAAGCAACATATGACATGTTTCTTGTGCCCCAATGTCGCGTTCAACGACTGTTTCTGCAAGAAACCTCCTGTAAGCACATAAAGCATGATCCTCAGAGGCAAAAGAATCTGAAATTCTAGTTAACATATCATGATAGCTTTCAGAACTTCTCTCTGCTTTTGATGCATACTTAGCAATATATTTCAGGACAGCATGCCGAGAAAGCACTGGTTGGCAATCAACATTTGCAGGCCACATTGTTAGAAGGTCAATGTTATGTACATTGAGCCTATCATCATTTCTTGCTGGTTCATATTTTTTTCTTCCTTGATCATCTATGAACAATCTTGATTCCCCAGAAAGATCCCATGGGGCATTGTACCGACAAGCGAGAATAGTGCCCTTTTTGCGCAAACAAGAATCTACACTACACTTTTTGTGCCTTTGGACACGGTTCAACAATTCTTCATAATCATTATGAGGATTGCAAGAGAAAATCTGATCAGTATTCAGTAGGCAAGGGTCATCATTGAGACTTCTTGGAACCATTATATTGCGATGATGTATTTCACGTGGATTCCATGCAGTTACATAGTTGTCAAAGAATCTCTTTGCATGTTGCAAATCACAATCATTTGACCAATCAAGTCTTTCCATGTCCGGAGCTCCTTCCAACCATATGAAACCATGGATATGTGCTGAACCTCTATGTTGCCACTCATATCTGGAAAAAATGAACACAGAGTTAATATGAAAAATATGAATGGAAAATCAATAAGAAATTGACAATGAATAGAAAATAAATTCAAGAAAACAGACCTATACCAGAAGTCTTTAGCTTTAAGATATTTTTGGATAACTTCCTCTCGAAATATATTGAATCTATGGTGCATAAATGTGGCAACAATATGAGGGTACTGGATAACATTTTCAACCTTTATACGATGCTCATTTAAGGAACGAGAAGGTGACGGTGCAGGCATGAGGCTATGCAGCTCTGGCCACTTTGTGTCGGCTGCACTCAAAGTAAAGAACAAAGATGGACATCCCAACTGAGTAATCATGTCAGTCAATTCAGCTCGACATTTAGTCCAGTATGCCCTTGTACCTCTTAGACAAGACCCAAACTGCATAAGATGCTCAGCCAACTTATTATTTGGTAAATCAGAAAGTTGCTGATGCAACTCATCAATTGTTGTCGGTGAGTTATCATGTAAATTTTTCTTCACAAAAACTGAAGTAGTTGCTTGGCTACGATGCCTCATTATCATGTTCAACAGGAAATATCGGAAGCGAGGATGGCTTCCAAACCTCTGATCATAGTATCTAAGAAGATGCAATGCATACTCATGAAGTTCAACAATACAGATGCGTGGTTGCAACCAATCAGCAGCACCAGTGGGGAACAATGTGGGGAATGCCATATCCAATAACCCCTCAGTATTATATTCATTCACTGGAGACGTTCCAATACTGGGCCAATCCATTTCATCAACATCTGAAGAATCAACATTATCAAGAAATTCTCTAATTTCTTCCACTTCTCTCCGTTCATTAGGTAGGCGAGCAATAAAAGACGAAGGATGAGACGGCAAATGGTTAAGAGGAAACCCTTCATTATTAGCTGCACTGAACTCAGGTTCTGCAATGTCACAATCAACAAATTTAAGCCTGGAGGAGACATCTGTTGATCTTTCAGGCAGAGCATTCACTGAATCATAGTCAATCACAACATCTCGATAATATGGATCACGTTCAATTTTGAAACGCAATGCATCCATAATGCAGGATCTTTTTACATAACATTCATAATGTTTAGACTGAGCACCATGTCTCCTCACAATCAGAAAGTCAAGATCTTCAACATGGCGCGAAAGCCTTTGTGCAATTGTTGAAATATCTTGGGGAAAGCTAATTGTGTGTCCGCTATACTTATATTTCCCACCTCGAGCATGTGTCACTTGCAAAATAGGATTTACGCGTGCTATTAACATTTTTTCAACTTGAGTAAGAACTCTTAAAATATGAGGTTGCTCTCCAGGATCCATGTCATTATAGCCACAAAAACGATGCGAACCTCTTTCATTCTTACATCGTCTGCAAACAGGTCCTTCAGCATCTCTCAAAACGTGGATTCCAGGATATGATTCATTGCAAATGTGGCACATTTGGACAACCGACAAGGTATCTAGCTTTTCTCAAAATCTTTTATGCACTGCAATCATATTTTCATCAAAATAAATATGATTTGTATTGGTTGGAGCATGTCGAGAATGATGTGGAACAATATAATTTCTTCTAAGATTTATTTGATTTTCAGCACCACGAGACTCCCTCCCCAAATTTGAAACATGTGGAACAAATCTACGACATGGCGTTTCAAAATGTGTGGTCTGCATTTCTGGAACCTAAGAGTTTCCAAAGGTTTATTCAGCATAATTTTTTAAAAAATTGAATGTCCAAATAATTAGAATTTAAAAAATGGAAAAAAGAAATTAATTCATTCAATATTTACATTTGTTTCGCGATGTCCATGAAGTGTATGAGATGGTTGCTCTTCACTTCTAACATCAGTAGATTGAACATTTGGCGATTTAGTTTTGACGCCTCCATTCAAATTAGTTGTTTCCTGTTAAAACGAATCAAAATATTTTATAAAAATAAATGTCAAAAAAAGATAGATTTGCAATGTCACACTTAATAGTAAATGAAAAAAAGGGGGAAAATACCAAATGCATTCAACATTTACATTTTGCTGGCGATATGGATGAACGCTATGCGATGGTTCCTCTTCAATTATAACATCAGTAGACGGAACATCTACGAAGTTAATTTGCATGCCTCTATTGAAATGAGCTGTGTCCTGTTTGAAGAAAAACAAAATATGCACCAAAAATTCAAATAAAGAAAAATCAAATCAAACACATTGAACATTAACATTAGTTTGTCGATTTGATTCTCGAGGACAATGTAGTGGAAGGATATGATGTGCTTCATATTCAAATCTCATATTAAGAGATGGAAGACGCGGGGATATTCAAATCTCATATTAAGAGATGGAAGACGCGGGGAGAAAATTTCTAGACCTCTATTAAAATGAGGTGTACCCTACTCCAAAAGAATAAAATACAGCAATGTAATAAAACAACCACTATCGCATGAACTGTAAAGATATCATTGGATTACCTCCATTGTTCCACGCGAACTGCTATCAGGGATGACTACTTATGTTCGTCGAACAACATTATTTTCAGAAGGGAGATTGGAAGAGACGACATTTCGATGAGCTGGATCCATATTATCAAACAAATGGCCAATCAAACTATCATCCAAGTCACCACATACAATGTCATCATTCCCTCCACCATGGATATTTTGCAACCTTTGGCCTTTCTCAGAAGATGCAATTGCAGAGACAGAAGGGTTAGGGTGAAGATTTTCATCAACGTTATGAATATGATGTTCCTCCCTATTGCGAGATGTTTCCTCAATATTATGAAAATTTGCAGGAGAGCGTTGAAAAACAGAATTATGTTGAGGAGGAGCATATTTTGGCAACGAACTACCAAGCGGAAATGTTCTTTCCATGATATCATCCATAGTACGATACCTAGGAGGAACCATAAAATCGTTTTGAAGAGTTGTTTCAGTCGTTCTTCTACGATATTTAGCTCTTCTATGCTCATTTATTGTGTCCTTATTTTGTTGATACCGCAAACGATGACTTTCATTAGACTTGTCACGCGATGCAGGTGAGCTATTCCTTTTTCTTGTACGTTTGCTTGTACCTTGAGACGACATGTCTACAACAAATAATAAAATATTTGTTATAGAAGAGTAAACATGGAACAGATATAATATATGCAATATAAATTAACAAAAAAGGATGAAAAAGGAACACATTTTTTTCCACCCACAAAACAAATTAAAATCGTTCACGTTATTTTTTCCAACAAAATGGCTAAAAAGAAAATTGGATTTTTTGAAATGGCCAAAACAAAAAAGGATTAAATATCTTGTATCATATTATTACTGTAATGGGGAACATTCACAAGATTAAAATTCTAAATATTTATATGAATTTGAAATATATCTAAATAGTTGGAACTATATACCATAAAAAAAACCTAAAGATATAACATTGTTTGAGAATCAATGACAAAAAACTGATGCAAACACCATGTATAGAACAAGTCACAGTAATTACAATTATAGAAACAGAGAGAAATGGATAACATCCAAACACATTCAAATGCAATTAACAGGACACAAAAAAATAAATATTTTTCGAGCAAATTGCAATGGAATTTAATGTCCAACATCCGTTACATACACATATAGAAGACACCCCTCAGAATGGAGCCATACAAATATCCATAGTCTTAGCATACATACCCAAAAGTATGCAAAGAAAATAAAACCACAAAAGAAATATTTTCCACGACGGCAGAGAGAGTACAAAATGGAAAATAGCCTAAGACTCCATGTCTACATCTAATGGTGGAATCTCATCTATAGAATCCATACGCGGAACAATTGCAAAGACATTTCCAGACTCGATTAAATCGTTGCAATCCTGCAACGTTGGAGACCAAAATCCATTCATTTGTTCATTAGTTGAATTATCAATATCTACTGGGAAGCAAAGGCCAGCCACCATGTCATATAACACAAAAGGAACTTCACTGCATTTGCACATAAGAACCACACCTTGGATTGTTCAAAGAGGAAGATAACCAGGACATTTCATATTTATATCCATAGACATTTCTTCCAACAACTTCCATCTAAAGCCCCAATCATCCTCAAAGTAATCAGTTCTTCGTTCACTACACGGGTGGCCAAATTGGAAATTATCTATTCCTTCAATTGACCACACAGAAGTGGAGGCATCATTGATAAGACATATCAACTCATTCTTGCATACTGCCAATGACATACACCGAATGTCAGTGATTGGAACAAATGAAAATCCCCAGTCATTTTTTATCACATCAAACCAGTAGATTGTATACCCATATCGAGGATAATATTCATACTCTGTGTCGAGGTAAAGCCAAAACAATTTACTTCTATAAAACACTCCATTTTGAGGGGGTGAGGTGCCACCAAATGGAAGATCAACCCTTCGCCAAACCCTATAAAGACTACTGTAAACATAAAATTTAGACTGAATTCTATCATAGATATGTTTTAGAACAACCCAGTCATATTTGTTGCTGCTGACATTCTCCAATACCGAAAAGAAGCCCCAGTCTCCAATTCGTATTCGCCCAATGTTTTTTAAGGCCTTTGTAAATGGATTCATCACAAAATAGTTTCGTGAATGGGAGAATTATGTTGGCAAGGATAAAACCACCATTGGTCCAATAGTAGACTCCACCTTGTATCTTGAATCTATGAATCGCAAATGAAAACGAGATATCCGCCCATTCTGATTAAGGTATTCAGCAGCAAAATAATTGTCTTCATCATTGGCGAAAGGAACCATAAATCCAAATTCATCTGTACAGATATGCTTGCAACGCAATAAGAAACAAGGATTTTGCAAAACAGTCTTCCATTGCTGACAAACAGTGCTAAACTTTATGACAACCGATAAAGGGAGCCAAAGGAAGAAAATCTCAAGAATTTCAAATGGAATACAACTCCAAATAGCTGGATCCATCATAAAACAAGGAAATCACCTAACATAAAAGAAAACAGACGTGATATCAACAAAACAACTTTCAATTAATGGTAAATAGAATAAGCAACATAGAAAAGCAATTTTCCGTCTACAAATATAGTAACATGCACATATACATTGCTAGCAAACGAATGATCGGCAGAACAAACGAAGATCCTCCTCCAGAGATGGGAGGTGTAATAATACTAATATTACAATTACAAAGCTTTTTGTTTACTTATGAAATGTATTTTTATGTTTTTTTTAATAGTTGCACAAAAAGTATTCGGATATTAAAGGCTCGGATACGTTTGTTATAATAAAAACAAGGGCACCATTGCTAATTTTTAAATTGAAAAATGCTCTGCAGATTCATTGTTATAATATATATATATATATATATATATATATATATATATATATATATATATATATATATATATATATATATATCGAAATCTCCTGAAAAAGGCTTACTGAAATGTATAAAATAAGATGTATTGACAAAATTGCATCATGTGTAGCATAGTGGTTAGATGGTTTCCCACTAGGGGGAAATACTAGTCGTATAGACAAGGTGTTGCTCGACAACGACAACACCATTTGACGTCCAGAGTAGGTACACAGTCAAGATAGTATGCTCGGAGTTCTCTATGTGCATCCCCTTCATGAATATGGATGAGGAGATTCATCCAATTTCTTATCCATTGCAGTAGTTGTATTATGGGGCGCAACCGGTAAAGAGGCAGAGTAGGTGGACGCAGGAATCGCTCCTGTACATTGAGAAGTGCAGCTTCTTGTTCATTGATTTCTTTGAAAAATTGTTGGAGCTGTGAGATATATCTACGATCCATTATGTTCCTGCAAGGAAATTGAAAGCATGTTGAATTTTTAATAATAATTTATCATTCATATCTTAGATTTTAAATTAACTCAAATTTTTTATAATAGTTTTAATTAATACTTAATAATAAATTTATTTTAAAGATGGTAAAGAAATATTTTTTTTTCTCATAATTTAATTTCAATTAATTTTTTTAAATCAATAATTAGATTTATTTTAAAACATGAGAAGGAATGATTTTTTTTTTTTTTTGGTGTAAATTCAATTTTAATAAAAAAATTTTATGGGTCCAATTTAAATAAAAAAATTAATATTACTAATATAAATATTAAAATATTAGAATACTATTAATATATATTATTACTAATATATATTAATATTATTATAATATTAGAAATAATCATTATTAAAAATCCATAAAATTTTATGTATTTAAAATAAAAATACACAAAAAAATTGTATGTACTTTTATTTAAAAAATATAAGTTTTTAAATAAAATAATTTAAAATTTTATGTATTTAAAATAAAAATCGAAAAAAATATTTAAATAAACCTAAGTGTATTTAAAAAAAAAAAAGAAATATACCTTCTTATTTTTTATATTATATTTTTATTTATATAGAGATCTTTATTAATATTTTCAATTTTTTTTAAGTGTAGATATTAAATTTATTAGAATCTCAAATTTATTAGAATCATTGAGAGTAAAAAAAATAAATAAAAAAACACATTATATTAACAAATTAAAATTATTCTATAATTAATTTGATTATTTCATTTTTTATATTTAATTAAACTACAATATCAATATTTAATTAAAAGGCTTTGTTTACGCCTTTGTATTTTATCAAATATCCATTTTAACCATAGTCAATATAACATATACAAAATGTAAATATCCAAATTTATTTCTTAAACATTGTACCCTACTTATTTATTGAACTTTGTACACTTGAAATTTCACAAATATCCATCGAAAACAGTTGGGCTATCTAGGCAAAGTGCTCTATTGAATACGGTCAAAATTTAAAACATTAAAAAAATTGAATATGGAATTAATTCAAAATTTGATTGCTAAAAACATATTAATATGATTTTTATTTAACTATAATTTTATATACATATAAAATTTAAAAATTATTTATAAATTTGTAATTTAATAAGGCAATGCAAACGATGCAAAAGAGAACTGAAAGAAAAACAAGAACACAACCCAATTATATAAAATATAAAATTAATTTTTTAAATGAAAGTGTCGACATTTTATTTTTACCATATTGTAAAAGCTGATTACCGAAACATTCGTTTTAAACCTATCTCTTTATATTTTCAACACGCTCGAATTACGTTTTAAACCTAATTCTTGAATATTAAACCTATTCTTGAATATTAAACCTAATTTGAATATTAAACCTAATTCTTTGAATGATTCTTAAAATGTAAAACTAAGCAAAAGTCGAGAAGGTACGAATTGTTCGTATGATTTGGCATAAAAATTATTATAATAATCATTTTGTATATTTTTTAACATTTGGAATCCCCTATTTTATCATTTGGAATACATCATCTAACTTCACATCCCGTTTTATCAGTTCAGACACAAAATAGAAAAGCCGTTAAAATCAAATTCAAATACAAAATGGGAAAGCCATTATAATGAAAATTTAACTGTAGTTAGAATGACTAAAATTGAAAAGTCATTAAGTCAAAAATATTGGAAAGTCATTAAAGTCAAAAACTAATTGGAAAGTCATTGCGGTAGGACTTATAATGTGAGTTAACGATTTCGAAACATTACGTTTTAAACCTAATTCTTTATATTTTCAACACGCTTGAATTACGTTTTAAACCTAATTCTTGAATATTAAACCTATTCTTGAATATTAAACCTAATTCTTTGAATGATTCTTAAATGTAAAACTAAGCCGTCAGAAAGGTACGAATTGTTCGTATGATTTGGCATAAAAATTATTATAATAATCATTTTGTATATTTTTTAACATTTGGAATCCCCTATTTTATCATTTGGAATACATCATCTAACTTCACATCCCGTTTTATCATTTCAGATACGAAATAGAAAAGCCGTTAAAATCAAATTCAAATACAAAATGGGAAAGCCATTATAATGAAAATTTAACTTTGCCGTTGAACAAATACAAAATTGAAAAGTCATTAAAGTCAAAAATATTGGAAAGTCATTAAAGTCAAAAACTAATTGAAAGTCATTGCAGCAGGTGTTATAATGTGAGTTAACAGTTACCGAAACATTACGTTTTAAACCTAATTCTTTATATTTTCAACACGCTTGAATTACGTTTTAAACCTAATTCTTGAATATTAAACCTATTCTTGAATATTAAACCTAATTCTTGAATATTAAACCTAATTCTTTGAATGATTCTTAAATGTAAACTGTCATTTAAAGGTACGAATTGTTCAGATGACGAAGTATTAAAAAATTATGATAATAATCATTGTGTATATTTTTTAACATTTGAATCCCCTATTTTATCATTTGGAATATGTATCATTCACACCTTCACATCTCGTTTTATCATTTCGTATACAAAATAGAAAAGCCGTTAAAATCAAATTCAACACAAAATGGGAAAGCCATTATAATCAAAATTTAACTTTGCCGTTGAACAAATACAAAATTGAAAAGTCATTAAAGTCAAAAATATTGGAAAGTCATTAAAGTCAAAAATTAATTGAAAGTCATTGCAGTAGGTGTTATAATGTGAGTTTTTTTTTTTTTCTTCTTCAGGTCAGCCATACATATGTGTTTCGTTTTGTTTTGTTTGGAAGAGAACCCTGGTCGATGTATTTATGTTGTGTGACTTAAACAAAACAGTGAAGAGGAAACGATCATGACACGGAAATTTGACACTACTACCCAACAGATCACAGATTAAATGATAATTCAAAGTCAAATATTTTTATTTTGTTTGCATCAGATCAGATGAGATGCATTCATGCTGCAGCGCTCCATCAATTCAACCGAGAAGATATTAGGCAGTGTGGTGTGCATTAAACAGAAACAGAAAGGTGGAAATGAAAATGATTATAACATAAAAATCTCAAACACCCATATTGTTGTAAAATTATCCTTTATTGCATATAGAAGAGTCACGACTCTACAAGTGAGGGAAAGAGAGGTTTTATTTATTTATTTAGTTGGTCTCATATATAACAGCCGACGAATGAAAGAATGAATTAGATGAATGGAGTGGGCATCAAGCTGCCAAGAATTTCCTTTGGAGAAGTTGGACGAGGGAGGCATCGATCTTGAAAGCTTTGGCGAGAAGGGAGGCATCAACCGGGGGAGAGGCTCCAAAAGTAGTAGTACACGTGATTTGGAAAATTACAGATGAACAGCGAAAGTTGTATGGCAAAATGTTGATATCATTCATAAGAAGAATTTAGCACTAATATTCCATGTTTGTGGTACGACATGACAGAGTAATTGCCGAAGCATCTACGCTTATGTTAATGCAGATCTATGGGAGAAATATCTATATATAGGACTGCTAAGAGCTCAGCCAATTCCAAAAGCCTAACTCCATATGGCAATCATTCTATAAAACATTGTAGAATATAATTATGGAACACACCGAAGATACCTGTAACTCTATAACCTGCGCCCCACAAAACTCTCCTCCGCTCGGTGAATACTTTTCACATCCAACGCACGGACCTGTAAAGAGAGCTACTGACAACTAAAATTTCCAGAGCGAAACATTAAGATTTTCTGCAAATAAAAACTCTGTGGGAAACGTTATGAATCTTATATGCTCACCTGAAACGTTATGAAGTTGAAACTGAAACGTTCTGCCAACGCACTTGCATGCCGCCTTCATTCACCTGCTCTCTCTCGCCCACATTCCATAACACCTATGCGTGGGCCACGTTCCATTCCGCCCACGTTGCATGAGAACGTTTCATTCCGCCAAATAACATTTCTCGCCCACGTTCCATAACAGCGACGCGTGGCCCTTAAACCTAATTCTTGAATATTCTTCCCTCATGGCTAAACAACACATAGAGTTTTCCACTTGTTTCCTCTTAATTCACATCAGTGTCGTGCGTCTTATTATATGAAACTGTGTAAATGTTTTAGTGAAGTTTCATGCACACCGAACTAAAATAAAAAATCATGATTCAGTTACAATGTCTTTGAAACGCATTAATAAACTAGTTAAATAAAATGGCATTGATAAAAGAATAATACTATATTGAAATAGTCACAGCGAATAAAATAGAATTCTAATGAATACTAGGGATGCCAACATTAAACTCCAGTTTAAAAACAAATTCAAAACCGTAACAGATAATTTCACTCAGGTGTCGAATACAAGTATACCTAGAACGATAAAGAGCACATTATTAACTCTAACGGATAGAGTAAAAATAAAATATTTTGGCATATAGGAAAATAAATATTTTGTTCTACTGTGAATATATATATAACGTCAAGTTGAAAAATATTAATAGATATAATTCTAAACCATGAAGGTTTAAACTAAAAATAAAAAAAATACAGTAGAAAATTAGAATTATATATGCAAAACAATACCCAATACAGTAACGTCAAACAAGATGAATAAGGCGGAAGTGTCGACCTATAGAAAAAGAAAATGCAATTAAACTCATTATAATAAGGGACTCTTGGTAATGTCGTAGAGAAAGGTTTCCTTATTCCATAGATTATACCTGCAACAGAAATAATAAACAATAAACACATAAAACACATGTAATATTTTTCAATATACACCTAAAACGGCGACTGTTAAAAACCTAAAACAATAATGGCGACGGTTAAAAACCTAAAACAATAAACACATGTAATATTTTTCAATATACAAACGGCGGCGGGCGTTATAATAGGCGGCGGGCCTTTTATATATGTGGCGACTGTTAAAAACCTTGGTATTACGTGGCCACCACGAATGGTTTATAATAGGCGGCGGGCGTTTTATAGGTGGAGACTCTTAAATTCCCCATATCCAATTCCATCGCCACATGTCTACGAACAGACAAACAGTAGCAACGTGCGGCTCATCAACGTGGTGGTTATGGGATGGGAGGATTTCTTAATTTGATAGGTGGCAGTGAGTAAATGGGATAGTAAATTTTTAATCTAGATTTGTAAAAAATTAATTTAAGTACGGTTTAAACACCTGATTTAGATATGCAAGGAAGTTAGTGGGGTAGATTTTATCCATCGATTTAGTGGCGACGACCAGAATATACTGGCATCTTCCAATCCTGACCATCAGATCAAAAAAATTAATTAGCCTAATCACAAAACATGCTCCTTCCGACAGGGGGTTACGCCTATCGGCGTAATAATATATTTACAATATATATATTATGAAATATTTATAAACTAAGTTTAAAAACAAAACATTAACATAAATACATTAAAACTTTAGTCACTCCATATTCCATGGAGTCAAAACATCATGTGGGAGCCTGTTACTTTATCCCGCGAAGCTTCTTTCATTAGTCCAGAGGAAGGTGACGTCACCTCCTCCGGTGGGTCCCCTTTGCTCTTCATGTTTGGATGTCCACGGAATCTTGTTGGTTGTGCGTTAAATGAGGTTGGTGGAAAATTCATGGCTGGTAGGTGCTGCAGATAAGTGGAGGCAAGGTTGCGTGGAGTGCAAATCTGAACTGAGGATTTATTGTTGTCGTCCATCCTTCAAACTTTTCATCAGAATTAAGTTCATCGTCCTACCTTTGCGTGCAGCAATTGGAATTAAATTCCAACACTCCCCCTTAATTACAACTGTTGTTCTCTTGCATGCCCAGACATTTCCTGAGATAGTTAAAACACTTCTACATTTATGGCATTGTGAGGATATCAGCAAATTGTTCCTCTATCCTGCAATGCTGCAAAACAATCACCATTATTAACCAGTTTTCTTATAAAATGAAGTTTTGCATCAATATGCTTTGTTCTCTTATGGAAGATAGAATTATTTGATAAAGCAATTGCCGAGCTATTATCACAACAAATTGTTGTTCCTTTGTCTTGTTCATGACATAAATCTCTGAGCATTTTTCTCATCCATACTGCTTGGCATGCTGCTGTTGTTGCCCCCACACATTCTACCTTTGTTGTTGATAAAGCAACTATAGGTTGCTTCTTGGAAGCCCATGAAATGGCTCCCGATCTCAAATGAAAAACATATCCAAAGGTGTTTTTCCTGTCATCTATACTTCAGGCCGATCACTATTAGTGTATCCAATCAATTTAAAATTTTCATATGAGGAGTATAAAATACCATACCCCTTCGTTCCATTCACATACCTCAGAATCTTCATGGTTGCCTGCCAATGAGTTTCTTTTGGTGTTTCCATGAATCTAGAAATTAAACTTACAACATACATAATATCTAGCCTAATTGTCGCAGAAGATAGGCAGATCAGTGGAAGAGCTCATGGACAGGAGCCCATGAAGAAGATTGCCCTCTGGAGTCTGATGCAGGGGCATTAGACACTAGCCAGCAATGTAGGAGGTTTTGTCCACATGTTGTGGCTAGGAGGATTCGAAATCATCAAAATTGTAACAGATAGGTGTCAATACCTCAGCTGATTGTTTCATTTCAAAGTAGTTAGAATTGTAGGGGTCGAATAGTCTAGCTAGTCCAATTTTCATACATCCGTTACACTGAATTATTGTAATTAGACTGTTGGTTTTCTAAATGGTCCTCACTAAAGAACCAAAGAGTCACTCTATAATGTATATAATTGTATCCTTCGGATGTATAGAGAGAGAGAAGAAGAATAGAATAGAGATTCTGCAATAAAACTTGGTGCATTGTCGATTGCTTCCAATTAAATGAATTTCATTCCTGTTGGTTGTCTAATTGTCTTGAAATGTTAATTGTGTGGAGGTTTGTTTGATTGCGAGGCAATTGTGTATTAGGAATTCCGTTCTCTGTCTTGAATTCCTGTAAATTGTTGGATAACCCTGTGAAATTATCCCACCGCAAGCGAGGCCTGTGTAGTGAAATAGTGATTGTGGAATCGTGTTTAATGTTGGTGAGATTCCCGTATAAGGAAAAAAATTTCGTTCGTTGTGTGAATTGAATTCCCCAACCGGAGATTAAACCCGGGGTTAATAAACGAGGAAATACATAGGAGAATACAACCCCAAATTAACCTTGGTTGAGCACTGTAGCAAAAACCACGACGAATTTACAAAGGCGGATTGCCCCCCCCCATCGCACCACTTTTGCGGCGTGGGTGGTATTTTCTGAATTGGAGCAATTCCATACAGGAATCGACACGTGGCAAGGAACCCATTTCAAAATCGTTGGTTAAAACGCGCCATCGCACGTTATCGCTCGTACCAGGACGCCGAGCGAAATCGCTCAGAGTAGTTGATTTGGGTAAGGGCAATCGGATGGTGGTCGCCTGCCATAGATGCTCGAACGATAACGAAGGTGCGCAGACGATAAAAGAGGTGTGGTGCATGCGTTTGATTGGTCCGTCGAGTTATAGGTGGGGCCGAATCCATGGGCTATTATAAAGTCTTGTGTTCATAAAGTGTTGGGCTATTAATATAAAATCCCGCCGGATAATAACATTATTGCCAAGGTTTATTACACAGTTAATTATTAAAACACAGCGAATGGGTTTATTATAAAGTTGCGGATATGTTTAATTGTCAAATAAACAAAAGAGAAGCAACCAGAGCCACGTCACAGTTGACCAACCTCTCCTTTGGGCGACTTTCAGTAGTGTTGTTGCGTCATTAGTGGTATAAGAGTTGGTCTGAAGTTGTTTACTGACATGGCAATCCAAGTTGGTAGAGGTGCTAGCAGAAGGAGACCTGTTGCCAACGCTGAGGTGTTGGGGATGTTGCAGAGGGTCGAGGCCAGAATAGATGCCATGGAGCAAAGATAGCCCAGAGATCCTGAAGACATCAGCGAACCTGAGACAGAAGAAGCAGAAGAAAATGTTGAAATTCCTCCTGACATGAGGCTCCTTAGAACCATTCTAGGGTCTGCAGTTAGGCCGAGGATTGAAGTGTCAAGCTATGCAGGGGGACTGAATCCAGAGGAGTTGGTGGACTGGATAAATGAATTAAACAAGTGCTTCGATTATGAAGAAATAAGTGAAGATAAAACATTCAAGTTTGCAGTAATAAAGCTGAAGGGACATGCTGCACTTTGGTGGGATGGAGTGTAGGCAGAAAGGAGGAGAGTTGGCAAGCAACCTATGAAGAGCTGGACCAGAATGATGGCTAATTTGAAAGGTAAATTCTTGCCTAGTGATTACCAGCTGACATTATATAGGCAAATGCAAAACCTGAGACAGAGGTTGCTGACAGTAAAAGAATACACAGAGGAATTCTACAGAGTAAGCATAAGAGCTGGGCAATTTCAAGATACACCAGAGAAGACTACCAGATATGTGAATGGTCTCAAGCTGGAGATCCAAGATGATATTGGTCTTCTGTCTCCTAAGACAGTGGAAGATGCCTATCAGATGGCCTTGAAAGTAGAGGAGAAACTTCTGAGGAAACAATTTGCCAAGAAGAGAGGTACTTTCCATGGAAAGGGAAGTCAGGGTGGTAGAGGAAAGCCTACACCTAGGAATGGAGCTGAAAGTATCTCACCTCAGAATGCATCTACAGAGGATGATGCAAAGGGCAGAAGGGGTTCTTACATAGGAAAGGGAAGAGGAGAAAGAGGCAAAGGCAAAGAGTTGAGGTGTTATAGATGTCAGGGAGTGGGACATAAGCACTATGAGTGTCCAGAGAATGTGGGTGCTGGTCCAAGAAATGTTGTTGCTCGGAAGCCGGAGAAGAGGCAGTAATTGAAGAAGAAATTTCTTCCGCAGGGGAGAATCCCCTGTGGTAACAGTCCCATTGAAAGCAAGCTAAAGAGGCTACCCAGCCCACAAAGGAAGACTTTGTTTAGGAGCACATGCAAAGTCCAAGGGAAATGGCCGTCAGTTTAATATTTAGAGAACAATCAACACAAGACAAACTCGGTCAATGGTTTCCACCGAGGTCATAGAAAATTTGAAGTCAAGACTAGGAGCACCAACCCCCACAGGTGTCCCGCTGCATAAAGGGCACCCATTTAGTTGGGAAAGAACAGCAGGAATAGAGGTTTCAGTCACCACAAGGACAAAGTTTTGTGTGATGTAATGCCCATGGATGTGTGTCATATACTGCTGGGTAGACCTTGGCAGTTTGACAGAGCAGCAGTGCATGATGGCAAGAAGAACACTTACAAGCTCTTCAAGGATGGGGCACACCATACATTGATACCCATGGAAGAAGGAGAGCCATCCAGTAGAGTGATTGATCCAAAGACCCTGTTGCTGAGCGGGAAGGAATACCTATAACAGATAGAAGAAGAAGAGGTAAGCTTTGCTTTGGTTTGCAAACCTAAGGTAGTTCTTACTTCTACAAAGATTTATGATTTACCAGTAAAGATACAAGAGATGTTAGACAATTACTGTGATATTGTTGTGGATGATTTACCTGATGAGCTGCCACCTATGAGGAAGGTCAGCCATCAGATAGATTTTATCCCTGGTTCAAATATGCCAAATAAGGCAGCCTACAGAATGAATCCCAAGGAAAATGAAGAAATCATGAGACAAGTACAGGAATTGGTGGACAAAGGACTGATCAGAGAAAGTTTGAGTCCATGTGCTGTACCAGCAGTATTGAGCCCAAAGAAAGATGGAGGCTGGAGGATGTGTACTAATTCCAGAGCAATCAATAAGATCACAATCAGGTACAGATTCCCTTTGCCCAGAATTGAGGACTTAATGGACTGTTTGAGTGGTGCTAAGTATTTCTCAAAGATAGATTTGAAGAGTGGATATCATCATATCAGAATAAGAGAGGGTGATCAGTGGAAAACTGCTTTCAAAACGAATGAAGGACTGTATGAATGGATGGTAATGCCTTTTGGTTTTTCAAATGCACCTAGCACTTTTATGAGACTTATGAATGAAGTATTGAAGGAATTCATTGGTAAATTTGTGATAGTGTATCTGGATGATATATTAGTTTTCAGCAGAACTAAGGAAGAACATCTAAGGCATCTTAGTTATGTCTTGAAGAAGCTGCACCAAGAGAAACTGCTGATAAATTTGAAGAAATGCTCATTCATGAAAGAGGAGTTGGTGTATTTGGGGTTTGTTGTTTCTGCAGAAGGATTGAAGATGGACCCAGAAAAGGTTAAGGCAATTGTGGAATGGCCTTCACCCAGGAATGTTTTTGAGGTAAGAAGTTTCCATGGACTTGCTAGTTTTTACAGAAAGTTTATAAGAAACTTCAATAAGATCAATGCACCCATAATTGAGACAATAAAGATGAGCAAACAACCATTTAAGTGGACTGCTGAAGCAGAAAGAATTTTAAAGTTTTGAAGCAAAAGATAACAGAGAAGCTTGTTTTGATTCTGCCTGATTTTACTAAACCTTTTCAAGTAAAATGTGATGCTAGTGGAGAGGACATTGGAGCTGTGTTGAGTCAGGATGATAGGCCTGTGGCATATTTCAGTGAGAAGCTGAATGACACCAGAAGAAAGTATTCCTCTTATGAGAAGGATTTCTATGCAATTTTTCAGGCACTGAAGAAGTGGAGACATTATTTGATGTCCAGGGAATTTGTATTGTATTCTGACAATCATGCTTTGCAGTATATTGTACAACAGCCCAAGTTGAAACATAAGCATGCTAAATGTGTTGTGTATCTCCAAAGTTTTAATTTTGTCTTGAAACATATAAGTGGCCAAGCCAATAAAGTAGCTGATGCTTTGAGTAGGAGACACATGCTTGTGCAAGAAACTAATTTTGAAGTTGCAGGATTTGATTTTCTCAGGGAATTGTATAAAACAGATCTAGATTTTAAAGAAGCATTTGAGCCATGTAGTAACCCTATCTTAACAGATAGAAGCCAGTGGCTGGATTATTTCCTGCAGGAGGACTTGTTATTTAGAAGAAGCCAACTATGTGTACCAAAATGTTCCATGAGAGAAAATTTGATCAAAGAGAAGCATAGTGGAGGACTTGCTGGACACTTTGGTACCGACAAGACTTATGAGAAACTGAGTCATTTCTATTACTGGCGCAAGATGAGAGCAGAAGTGGATAAATTTGTGAAGAATTGCAAAATCTACCAGTATGCTAAAGGAAGGAGCCAGAATGCAGGATTGTACACTCCCTTGCCTATTCCAGACAGGCCTTGGGACATGGTGAGTATGGATTTTGTTCTAGGATTAACCAAGACTCAGAGAGGGAATGATGCAGTCTTTGTTGTGGTGGACAGATTCTTCAAAATGGCACATTTTATTCCATGTTATAAAACTAGTGATGCCACCCATGTTGCTAACTTGTTTTTCAAAGAAGTTAGATTGCATGGGTTGCCCAAGAGTATTGTTTCAGACAGAGACACCAGATTTGTGGGTCACTTTTGGAAGAAATTGTGGAAGAAACTTGGTACCAAACTAAGTTTCAGCTCAACTTATCATCCTCAGACTGATGGACAAACTGAGGTAGTGAATAAGAGTCTGGGAAATCTGTTGAGAAGTCTTGCAGGAGAGCATCCCAAGCAGTGGGACCATATTTTGCCCCAGGCAGAATATGCATATAATGACTCACCAAATAGGAGCACAGGGAAGAGCCCATTCCACATTGTTTATGGAATGCACCCTAGAGGAATATCAGAGTTC
This sequence comes from Pinus albicaulis, assembly GCA_034641835.2. Taxonomy (NCBI): domain Eukaryota; kingdom Viridiplantae; phylum Streptophyta; class Pinopsida; order Pinales; family Pinaceae; genus Pinus; species Pinus albicaulis. The sequence goes on from CM076570.1 coordinate 1,025,683,227, forward strand.
AGATATCTGGGAAGGGCAGAGATAAGGAGTGCAGATGGTGAGGAATTTGCTTCAGAGATCCAGGCCATACACGAACAAGTGAAGCAACAATTACAAGACAACAGCATAAAATACAAAAGCATAGCAGACTTGAGCAGAAAGGAAGTTCATTTTGAAGTAGGAGATCAGGTTTTGGCACACTTGAGAAATGAGAGGTTCCCAAAGAAGCAGTATAATAAAATGAAGTTCAAAAAGATTGGGCCATGCAAGATACTTAGGAAGTTTTCTGCAAATGCTTATGAGATTGAATTGCCACCTGATGTTGGAATAGCTCCCATTTTTAATGTCACAGACTTGTACAAGTATGAAGATGATGGTGCAGAAGAAAGATCAGCAGACAAGGGACAGATTGAGTGGAAAGAGCAGCTACCTCCAGCACAGCCATTGCAACCAGAGAAGATATTGGATAAAAGGGTGTTCAGAAGGACCAGAGGACAAGAGTACTTTCAGTACTTGATCAAATGGAAGGATAAGCCAGAGGAAGATGCCACTTGGATGACTGAATAAATGTTGCAGAAGATAGGCAGATCAGTGGAAGAGCTCATGGACAGGAGCCCATGAAGAAGATTGCCCTCTGGAGTCTGATGCAGGGGCATTAGACACTAGCCAGCAATGTAGGAGGTTTTGTCCACATGTTGTGGCTAGGAGGATTCGAAATCATCAAAATTGTAACAGATAGGTGTCAATACCTTAGCTGATTATTTCATTTCAGAGTAGTTAGAATTGTAGGGGTCGAATAGTCTAGCTAGTCCAATTTTCATACATCCGTTACACTGAATTATTGTAATTAGACTGTTGGTTTTCTAAACGGTCCTCACTAAAGAACCAAAGAGTCACTCTGTTATGTATATAATTGTATCCTTCGGATGTATAGAGAGAGAGAAGAAGAATAGAATAGAGATTCTGCAATAAAACTTGGTGCATTGTCGATTGCTTCCAATTAGATGAATTTCATTCTTGTTGGTTGTCTAATTGTCTTGAAATGTTAATTGTGTGGAGGTTCGTTTGATTGCAAGGCAATTGTGTATTAGGAATTTCGTTCTCTGTATTGAATTCCTGTAAATTGTTGGATAACCCTGTGAAATTATCCCACCGCAGGCGAGGCTTGTGTAGTGAAATAGTGATTGTGGAATCCTGTTTAATGTTGGTGAGATTCCCGTATAAAGAAAAAAATTTCGTTTATTGTGTTAATTGAATTCCCCAACCGGAGATTAAACCCGGGGTTAATAAATGAGGAAATACGTAGGAGAATACAACCCCGACTTAACCTTGGTTGAGCACTGTAGCAAAAACCACAACGGATTTACAAAGGCAGATTCCCCCCCCCATTGCACCTCTTTTGCGGCGTAGGTGGTATTTTCTGAATTGGAGCGATTCCATACAGGAATCGACACGTGGCAAGGGACCCGTTTCAAAACCGCTGGTTAAAACGCGCCATCGCACGTTATCCCTCGTACCAGGACACCGAGCAAAATTGCTCAGATTCGTTGATCTGGGTAAAGGCAATCGGACGGTGGTTGCCTGCCATAGATGCTCGAACGATAATGGAGGTGCGCAGACGATAAAAAAGGTATGGTGCATGCGTTTGATTGGTCCGTCGAGTTATAGGTGGGTCCAAATCCACGGGCTATTATAAAGTCTTTTGTTCATAAAGTGTTGGAATATTAATATAAAATCCCGCCAGATAATAACATTATTGCCAAGGGTTATTACACAGTTAATTATTAAAAAAAAGCGAATGGGTTTATTATAAAGTTTCGGATATGTTTAATTGTCAAATAAACGAAAGAGAAGCAACCAGAGCCACGTCACAGTTGACCAACCTCTCCTTTGGGTGACTTTCAGTAGTGTTGTTGCGTCATGTATTCTCCACCTCTGTCAGTTCTTATCACTTTGATGTAGTGCCCACTCTGCTTCTCAACAAGAGCTTTGAAATGGAAAAACTGTTCAAACACTTCACTCTTCTGTTTCAAGAAATACGCCCATGTATTTCTGGTGTAATCATCTATGAATGTCAAAACATATTTGCTGCCAGTTAAAAATGGCATTTTCATTGGTCCACACAAATATAAGTGGACAATCTCTAAGGGTGTCTTTTCCCTTATACTCTTCCCTGCTAGAAATATTTCTCTATGTTGTTTTCCCAAGATACAGCCTTCACAAAGGTTGTATGGTTTCTCAATTAGTGGTAATCCTTTTACCATTCCCTTTCTGTGCAACAAGTTCAGGACTCTGAAACTGAAATGTCCAAATCTCAAGTGCCATAACCAGTTTTCATCTTTCACTTCCCCTTGAAAGACCTCTTGTGTTACAGCTACTACATTTCTTCTTTCCTTCAATTCTGTTTTGAGCTTGAGAGGAAACATCCTATTGCTTGTCATCTGCACCTCTGCAATGAATTTCTTGCTCAGAGGTATGTCCATGATTGTGAACACATCATCTTTAAAGAATACATTGTAACCCTTGTTTATGAGTTTTCCAATGCTCAAAATATTACATTTCAAGCCATGTACATAATATACATCTGGCACAAACTTTTGTTCTCCTTTTCTTGTCAAGATACTTACTCTTATTTTTCCCATGACAGAGACCTTACTATCAGTCCCTGTTGTTACTTCAGATTTAAAATTTTCATCTAGATTGGCAAACATTGATATGTTTTCAGTCATGTGGTTACTACAACTTGAGTCTAAGAACCATACATCATCTTGTCTATCTTGCTCTACATTACATGTTAACAGCACATTCTTCTGGTTCTTTTCTTCTTTTGTAAAATTAGCATTCTGTCTATTATTCATGTCATTTTTCTTTTCCCTACATTCATTCGCATAATGCCCATATTTCTTGCAATAATGACATTGGACTTGGGATTTATCATACCTTTTTCCACGAGCTCGATGTTGGATTGAGCCTTCATTCAGGTTCTGATTGTTGCACCTTCCACTCGTGCTTGCAGGGATGTTTCTTCCACCTCTCTGTGGGCTTCTTCCTCTTCTTTGGTTGTTTGATCTTCCTCGGCCTCTACATCGACCAAAATACATTTGAGTCTTGAACACTTGTTTGAATGAGGAATATGTTCATCTGTTCAATCTTTGTCCATGAGACATTAGGGATACACTAAGCTCATCCACTGTAAATAGTGAGAGATCCTTTATCTCTTCTATTGCCACTACTATGACATCAAATCTTAAGGGTAGACTTCTCAAGATTTTCTCCACTATTATTCTTTCTTCAAGTGTCTCTCCATGTGACCTTATCTGGGTAACAAACCCAATAAAATTCATGAAGAATGAGTCTATGGTGTCAGACTCTTCCATACAAAGAGTTTCAATATCTCTCCTCAGCATTTGCAGCATTGCTGTCTTCACCTTCTCTGTGCCTTAATAGGTTGTTTTGAGAATATCCCATGCCTCCTTAGACTTTTTTGCTGCTATAATCCTTGGGAAAATACTCTCGTGCACTGATTGGTAGAGATAGAAGAGGGCTTTGGAGTCCTTCTTCCTATTATCTCTTAACAAGTCTCTTTCTGCTGCTGTCAAAGCAGCCAGTGCTACTGTGTCTGCTAGTTCTGGGTAGCCATTATCAACTAACTCCCATTTGTCCTGTGAAGCAAACAAGGCTCTCATCGTGATTGCCCAATATTCATGGTTATTCCTGTTAAACTATGGAAGTTGGGGATTCGTCACGCTGGCGCCTGCTGCTGCCATCGCAACCATGCAAACACGACATTTTTCTTGACTGTGTTAAAAAATAAACGAAACAATAGAACTATTTTTACTATGTCAACAAACATAAGCTTTTTCTTTGTTGGATAAATCCCCTTCAACAACCTTTTTATAGCTTTTGTAGTGAAGAGTGATCTCAGCTTCGTTCACTGAGTGCCTAGACTAGCTCTGATACCATGGTGGAATTTCTAAACAATTCCTTAACACATAGAGGAAAATAAAATTCCTCTTCCACAACAAAGAAAAAAATGCAGACAAAGAGATGGATTATAACACTATTTCATTAAACAAACTATAAGTTGTTCCAAAATGAAATTCCTCAGAACTCTGATGTTCTGGATTTACAAAATGAAGGACTTCTTTTAGCTGCTACAACACACAATGCTTCAACAAAAAAAACTTGTTTTTTGCCTTCTCTCTGTCCTGCTGTTACTGCTACGTACACAATGCTCTCTTTCTTCTTTTCTGCCTTCGGGAAAAAATTACATTACACAATCTTGCTACCTTTTCACTTCTCAGCATATGTTTTATACAATCCACACGACATATGTATATCCTTTACATTTCGTTACAATATTCATATGTATATTGTAAATATAATATATTTACAATATATATATTATGAAATATTTAAAAACCAAGTTTAAAAACAAAACATTAACATATGTTGCGGCAAATAAAAACAGATACATTTAAACTTTAGTCACTCTATATTCCATGCAGTTAAAACATCATGTGGGAGGCCGTTACCTTACCCCACAGAGCTTCTTTCATTTGTCGGGAGGAAGGTGACATCACTTCCTCTGGCGGGTCAACTTTCCCTTTGTTGCTCAAGTTTGGATGCCCATGGAATGTTGTTGGTTGTGCGTTAAATGAGGTTGGTGGAGAATTCATGGCTGGTAGGTGCTGCAAATAAGTGGAGGTGAGGTTGTGTGGAGTGAAAATCTGAACTGAGGATTAACTACTATCATCTGTCCTTCAAACTTTCCATCAGAATTAAGTTTGTCGTCCTGCCTCTGTGTGCATCAGTTGGAATTAAATTCTAACAGAGATCAAGGCTCAAGCATTGTTTAAAGGCTATATGAATAAGTTCTTTATGAGGTGCCATGTCTACACACTATATAGATTTATAGCGTACATTGTAAGCCTGTTGTGAAGCGAAAATTCCTGTAGTCCTCGCGTTCCTAATTTCAATTTCCACACGAGTACTCTGTTTTCTCTTAGACCTTCTGGAATTGTTGTATCCGAGTGAGTGCCTTGATGTTTTTTGATAGCATATATATTTTTTTTTCAGAAGTTCATTCATCATTTGTGATGAACCACACTAGTTAGCTTGAAACTAGTAAACCAATTTCTTTGCAATGTCATTATTATCTAAACATAGCTTTGTACAAACTCATTCTCAATTCTTTATTTTAGCTCTGCAGCATGGCTCCTCCCACTAGAGTTCTGAAAGGGAGGAATAAAGAGAAAAAAAAGGATTCATATGGAGAGATGGAGAAATCTAGAGATGGCGAGGAGAAGGTGATGGAATCACATTGATGGCACATCTTTTGGAAAAGGAATTCCTACTCGTATGGCACATCTTTTGGAAAAGGAATTCCTACTCGTTTTCATCAAATTCAGGTTTGCATCTATGCAATTGGATAGAAGATAACTTTAACCAATGTTTGGTATTCAAGAAGGCGAGATGACTTTGAAAAATGTTAGGTATTTACTGTTAAACACTAAATATTATTGCAATTGTTAGGTATTGGTTATCCAAGAAATGTAGATTTGAGTGTCCATGAGCCTCAATGTTTGGTTATTCATGAAATACTGCGACGAGAAAAAAATTGCCCATAAATATTAGGTGTTAAATTTGGTCTCGATATTCATTTTCTTCATAAGTTGGTTATGTATGTGGTTAAATCAAAGCACTGATATGGTTTCAAAATCCCCGAAATACATTTTTCTACTTTAATATGGCCGACAAAGATGACTGCTACATTTGACGCCAGGTGGAAGTACTTGCGATCTTGAAAGCCCATGTGGCACATCTCAATGGATTGGACCTTAGTGGTCCACAGATGTGGCCTAACTGAACTAATACATACCCCTTCAATGTGGCATATATGTACGAAGGGCCATCTATGAAGACAACCAAAAACATAGGATATTCATCAACTTGTACTATTGTATATTTAAAAACAATAATCTCATCGGATATTCATTAAGGTGTGCTATTGTATCTTCTTGACTTCAATCCCATATCCACCAATGACATTGGTACTTTGCTAAATACCCTGGTCTCGCATTTTGATTAAGGATACATATCAACATGAAGTTTGTCTGGAGTTCAAATATTTGTGATGATCATGCTTTGTTACAACTCCACACGGGTTCATTGTGGGTTGAGCCCCTTGTAGTGCCCATGTATTTATACAACTCTACATACAACTTCATGTATTTAATTTCTATCAATGACGCGGGTGGAACCTTTTCAAATTCCCTGGTTTGGGATTTTAATTAAGGATCCACATCCTTAGCTAGTCTTGAGTTCAACGCCCTGGAGTGTTATATTTTTATTTCTTGTTTTTCTCCTTCTCTATGGCACAACAATTCCAACTAAAGCTACTTTGATTCCAATGAATTCAGAGTGAGGGAATAACATATCAATATGATGGTGCAACACTAGTGTTCTTTGGAGTGGTATTGGTGTTATGCGGGGGGAGAGACAAAGGGTGCGTGCATGCCTCCAATATGCACGTGTCAACCTCTTCCAACACTTGGTTTAGACTATTGATCCACTTAACTTATATTTTCTATTTCGAAGCCTTTGTTTCTAAATGTATTATCTACTATTAGAGCGGGGCGTAGTTTCCTAGATATGTTATGTTACTCGCATGAGGAATTGAGGAGGGTGCAGATCCAAAGGAGGGGTGTGCATGCATGCATGTGACCATTGTCCTCCACTTAAGACTAACTACATATGGCACTTTATCCATGCAAGAGGGAATTCTTGTTGAGAAGATGAATTTTAGGGTTTGATTGAGTCACAAGGGGTTGAGGAGGTGCATATCCAAAGGAGGTGTGTGCATGCTTGCATGTGACCATTGTCCTCCACTTAATATGAGCTACATTTGGCACTTTATCGATGAAAGAGGGTGTGCTTGTTGAGTAGATTAAGGGTAGGGTTTGATTGAGTCACCTTATGGACTTCGTGACGATGACTAGATGCATTGCATCTTCTCTATGTAATTTATTCTATAAAAAAGGCCTATGATGCACCATCGTACTGCGTGGAGAGTTTTAGTTTTGAATGTTGGAAAATATAATTTTTCTATTTTTTTGTAAATAGAAGATGTATGTACTATTTAGTGTTATGTATTTCCTGTTCACCATTATGAAATTTCCAGCTATATGTGTTTGTAGATAAAAATATTCAATAAAATTGTTTTGCTTGAGGATTTTGGTTTTTAATCTCCCTTGGTTCAGGTTGATTTATTTTAGTGCATAATTTGTTTACCATGGTCTAAAATTTAGCATCGCATTAGAACAAATTCACTGAAATCCTGTAGAAATGCGCATGTAATGGGCTACTAACTGTGAGAGGGAGTTCTAGAAGGGTTTTAGTTGGATGATACCTAAGCTTCAGTGAATGAAACATATTCATATTTGTGATAAGTTATTAGGTTATATGCCTAGGATCTTTTGGTGATTGGAAGGTTGTAATTGGCCTAAGATAAACAATATACCCCTGCGATAGGTTGTAGATCTTATTTCCTTTCTGTGGTCTCTTTGTTCAAGTGTGTTTTTAGGGTTTGTAGTAACGGTTGGTTTTGGACTTTGAGAGCGTTACATATTCGAGGGTGCTTCTAACATTGTACTAAGGAAATGAAAGCTGCAAAATATCGTGGAGGAAGTTGAACTAAGGCATCTTGTGAATATGAAAGTTTCATTGTTCATTGATCTCAAGGACTTGGCAAAACATGCAAAGAAATTACTGAAGGAAAAATAATATTCCTTGATTCTGTGAACGAACACTAACCCCTAATATGGTAAAGAAAAATATGACGAAGGAGATATTGTACACCTTGGTAATTTTGTATGAGAGTGTTAATATGTCTTCCTAGTCTTCCAAGATTCTTCTAAAGAGCAAGATGACTTGCAGCAACTTGCACAAGAAAAATCAATACTATAGGAATTTATTCAATGAAGATCATATATTTGGGAGATAACTTGCTGCCATTCAAGAAAAAATTGATTACAGAGCTAGTTTAGATCACTCTAAATGCCCTTGGTCCATAGTGAAATTATTTTTTTCACTGTATTTGTGCTCATCACTTTTGAAAATTTGTGTGTCTACTTTATTTGAGAGGAGAAAAAATGTTAGATATGTTTTCAGTTGGTTTTTCCAGAACTCAAGACCTAACCCTCATTGGAATGGTGAGGAAAAGAGGAAAGAAGGGAGGATTTGGGAAGGGTTAGAAGAAGAGGAAGGATCATGATCTTCAAACTAGGGGAAGAAACATTTGAGCCATTTGAAGCTCTTTAAGTGTCATAGGTTTGGTTAGTATGCCTCTTATTATCTTGAGAAGAAGGGAAAGGGTATATAGTAGTAGTAGAAACAACTTGGAGTAAGTGCAGAAGCTTCCATAGGAGTAGTCTTCCATCTAGCTTGGAAATAACCTTTTCCATGTCTCTTGTCTTTCCACCAACATTATTTTAGGTGTTGGGTAGTATGTAGACAATGGATCTTTGAGATACATGGTAGCTAATATATGAAGTCTTTTTAGACTAGAAGAGATGTTTCTAGCATGTAGGTGGAGCTTGGTGACGATATCAAGTACTTTGTAATTTGGAAGAATTCCATCTCATCCGACATGCCAACATGAGAGGTTATTGAGCTACATGAGGTGTATTATGTCCCTGGTTTAAAAAATTATATTGATTTCTTGTATAATAGATTTCAAGTGTATGGTTGAGATTGAGGATTGGTGAGTAATAATCATAAAACAAAAACTTGATTGTGTGAATTTTAACTAGAGGAGTATGTGACGATGGAATTTACAGGTTGCTTACATAGCCTATGAAGCATGGATTTTGGGGTAGAGCAATGATAATTTATGTGATATTTTGCATATTCATTTAGGTCAGTTAAACTATGGAGATTTAACTCTCCTAAAGGATAGGGTGGAGATATTTCTTGATTCTAAGGTAGAGAGGATGTAATAGTGTGTAAAGGATGTTCTCTTGAAAAGCATGTGAAGATTTATTTCCCAAGTAGTGAGAATAGATTGAGAGAAGTTCTTGATATATATGTGTGTGGACCAATGTCATAAACTTTCTTGACAGGGAATATCTATTACGTTTCTTTCATTGATAATAGGAAAATTTATATTTATTTTATGAACCTCAAAGGTCTTTGATAGATTCCAAAACTTCAAAGACCTTGTTCAGAAATAGATAGATAAGAAGATTAAGGCACTGAGATTTGATAATGGACAAGAGTGTCCCTCGAAGGAATTTGATTTATTTTGTGTAGAAGTACGGTATCAAGAGGGAGTTCACAATTCCTTACACCCAATAATATATTGAGATTTCTAAAAGGAAGAATAGGTCCATCATTGACAAAATGAAATCCATGGCTCATGACCTAGATATCCCTAAGACAGGGGTATGCAGTGCAATTACCTACATCCTAATAGATGTTCTCCTAGGGTATTGAAGGCCAAAATATCAAATGAAGCAGTCATTGGTGAGAAACCCTAGATATCACACTTTTTTGGTTTTCTTGTATATATTCAAATTCTTGAGGAGAGGAACGAAATTGGAACTATTTAGTTGGAAGGATACTTTTTCTGGTTATACTAATACCTTCAAGGCTTATAGAGTCTACATTTCATCATAAAGAAATATAGTAGTGAGTCAAGAAGTGAAGTTCGATGAGGATGCTTGGTTGTCAAGGCCTCAAGAGCCTCTAGTGGAGGATGAGGAGGGAGAAACACTTGTTGTCTTAAACATTGATACGTAGAAGTAAAAAAAATAAAAATCATATAAGAAAGGTTTTGAAGGTGGAGTGATGCTTCATAACCTTCTAGTGTAGCTAGGAAGCCTAGTTTTCTTACCTAGAATTGAGGGGTGCACATAAGCAAGTTAGAGCTCTAAAGATATAATTTCTAGTGCGCAAACCTCCTAAATGTTTTTAATTGTGTTTCATTGATCCCTTCCATCATTGATGTAGAGCCTTTTAGTTATGAGGAAGAAATGGGTGAGCAAGTATAGAAAAATTCCATGGTGGAGGATTGTAATTCCATCATGAAGAATGATGTTTGGGAGACTGTGATGAGTCAAGTGTAATCGACTCCCTCTGGATGTGGAATGTGAAGCATGAAACATTCTTATCATAACCAGACCGAAGTAGGTGGAACCAACCAATGTGACCGGCTTGGGGGTGAAACTGGTCTGGTTCGAGGTCTAGAATTGGAAATGGTTGATTTGGTACCGAATCAACCTGTGTTTTAATGGAACTAGATGATTTGGTACTGAGCACTAGTTTTGTCATCGAACTGACTAATTCGGTACTGAACCAACCATTTTCACTAAACTAATGTGTTTTGTACCAAATAGGCCAATCTTGTACAGTTTGACCAAAGACATACACAACGGAATTTTCTTTTTTTAAACAAATTGTTTTGAGTGGGAAGTCTAATATTAAAGCTTGTGTCCCTAGTATTGTTATCTTTCAATATCATCCTTTTACATTATTCTTAACATTACCATTAAATGACTCAAGATATTTTAGAATGGTTCAGAATTCATTGTATTTCATATGGAGAAATTAGAATTTTAAATTTCACTCAAAATCTAGCAGACTTGATAGTTTTTCTAGATTTTAGGATTAGAGGGATTGTATTGTTTCCATTGGATTTTTTCATGGACAAGGGTATGAAATTATAATTTAATCAAGAGCACCAAACCATATATTTACCTTCATGTTAGTGGCATTGGTTGATGAACTCCTCTATCATGACCCTACTAAAAATGTACCCATGGCTCAAATAAAACCATGACTTGACATGGTACGTTTCCTCTATCTTATTTTAATGCTTAGGGGGTGATATTGATAATGAAGATCAAATTACAAGAAATGATTTTGATGATATCTACGTATTTTTTGTATTATGATTTGTTTTGGATGTTAGAGGCCATATAGAGTTGGTAAACTAGATTTGAAATTTAAATCTGTAACAAAAAATTTCGAATTTGTCAGCAATCTCATTTCACCTCCATAAAGGGCACTAATTTTCACACTAGTACTTTATTCAGAATGAAAATACATGTAAAACCACTTTTATAAACATAAAGATTCTCAAATATTCTCATGCATTCATGAGAAAATGTTGCTTCAAAAAATAAACTACCACAAATACTCACGAAGCTTTTTATTCTTCTTCTCCACAATTTATTGATATTTTATTCAATGTTCGAATATGAGACAAAATTGTTTGCAAGGAAACTCTTTCCTATGGCTTCCTAAACAACGCATATATTCTTTCATCACAATAAAAAAACATTTTGTGAATAATTTGTATGAGGAATTCTATGGGACATGTCAGGTATTTATATTAACATTTTTCTCGCCATGACATATATCAACTCTCCTACCATATTACGAGGCATTAGACGATGAAAGTCAGAATTTAGAATAGGGAAAAAATAAAAGGGATTATTCAAGAGAAGAAAATCCTAACACTCCACATAAATGAAAAGACAAAATCATGTTTCCAACATAGAACATCATAGTTTACTATAATGGTCAAAGAAAATCGTCTATGATTTGAATATATTAAAAAAATACTATAATATTGTTGGAATTTTTAATTCAATATCATTGTGTAGAGTTATGTTTAGCACTCATACTAGCGACATATTTGACAATAGGATGGGGATCTTGGCCCTATTAAACATATATGGTAGATGATAACAGTGATGGTGTATTTGATACGGTGTGGTGGAAATTATTTGACATGCTTCTCTATTTGGTAGCTCTCCAAAGTGTGGTTAGATCCTTGGAATTGTCCATAAAATAGTTTGATTATGAACTATGATATTCCTAGCCTATTCAGTATTGTATCTTACCTTCCCACCTGAACATGACTCTAAATTTTTTTATAAAATAGTTTCATATTTTACGAGTTGATTCTTGTATCCCATTTCCTAGCATTTGTTGAAATCACAATCTAGGTGAGTAATATAGAATGTTTCGGTTCTTTCATTTTCCATTCCATTTGAAGTTGTTACGATGGATCATGAAAAAAATGTTGAGGAGTGATAAGTAAATTAAAGGAAGCAGAAGGAAGGAATTTATGAAGTGACTAATGTAGCATAGGTGTTTTCTGACCTATCAATTAATTGAATGACCTCACTCGACAATCACATTTGACTGTGAGGCATATTTGTGAACCTCCATGTATGAATCAAATCAGAGGAAAACCACCCAAATTTTGACTACCAAACGATGCCACTTAGTTCCCTCTTCTTCACATCCAACACCAATATGAATTGAATCAATGAATGTATAATTTAGAAAAATGAGTCTTATTTAGAGAGATGAGGATCTAAATGTAGACTTTAGGGACATAAGGATTAGTTAATGAATAAAAATTTGCACTCTCAGAGTTGTCCTCTGTATTCCACACGTAAGAGTCTGCACTATCATGAACTCTTGTATAATTTAGTGGAACTCATGAAGATTTCAACCGTTCTCCAAAATGCGAAATCTTAAAATAAATTTCAACAAATGGTCACTCGTACATACCCTGGCTTTATTTTAGGGTTTAATTTTGAGCCATGTTTCAAAAATATAGAGTCCGAGTGTAGATAGCATGTCACTTGTCTACTACATAGCTTGATATTTCTCTCACCACGATCCTGGATTACACTTCCACAAATTTGAAAGGGACCTTGATTTAGTTTACAAGAGGGTTTCCACCATTATTCATTCACCTCTCGGTTTGAATGGCATAGTCACTCATGGTCATGCAATTGAGTCATCAGAGGGTGGTGCATGGGGGCTTCAGTCAATGAACCTCTAATATATCACGTGCAATCATAGAATATTAAAAAATACCCTTAATTTGAGTACACATTGGAAAATGCCTCTAAAAATCACATTATTTAACCCCCTACCAATATAGACCCAATACACCTTCCTCATTTAAAAAGTCCTTACTTTCACTATATATTGTACGTATCCATTTTTCATTACCATTTTTTATACCACTTTATATTTTTTCATTAACTTTTAGCTCCATTTTTTATACCTCCCAATATAAAAACCCTTTACCCCCTATATCCCCTAATATATTATTTCATTTTTTCCACATTATATATCCCCCAATATGAACCCACGTGCTATAGTATTTCTCTGAAAGTGAAGCCCCTGTGGGGTGGTGATTGTATAACACGGGAAGATTTTCGAAGTCCCTTGGAGTACGTAAAAGCTCTAGGTTACAAGTGTTTTAGCACTGTAAACAAAGGTGAAATATTTTTTGTGGCAAAATGTTGGAAATATGGGGAACATCCCTCAAGTTCCTTACAAAAAACCTTAAACAAGGAGGTGGATAGATTAAGTAAGCCTTCTCTTTTGTTGACTGGGATTCAAGGAAGGAGAGTTCTCAATCATTTCTTTGGGCCATATTGGACTCGAGGTATAGGGTAGGTAAGGAGATTCTACTATGTGGATAGATAGATTGTACAACATTTTATACCAAGAGGGCCGCGACGATGGAACTGAAAATCCAAGATAACTTTTAGTTATCACAGTTCTTAGCTTAGGTCTAGTTCTTACTATTTATTTCTCAGACTTGGAATTCATATCGTATTCTCATCGTAAAAATTTCATTTTGATATCTAATGAGATGGAAGAAAGTAATGACGAAAAAAAATTTGTGCAGGTGAGCCACTCTTCACTTGATACAGTTAGTGCCATGTTATGGTAAAATAGTTGAAACTTGAAAGTATATATTTATAGGTTATAAGTCTACCCCCCTTTGTTTTGAGTTGGAGTTGAGTTATTTCTCCCACACAAAGTAAGGTATTTTAATTGCCTCTTTACCAAAGTCCTTGAGCACTGAGTTGACTCATGTACGACTCCAATCTTTGGGGAAATAATTAAACCAGACCCATTTAGTGATAACTTGGTCTAGAGCATTTTCGCAATAGTCATATTGACTATCAAACTTTACTCTATTTTTAAAAGGACAAAAAAAAATAGTTATCCTCGTTTATTTATCCAATTTCATAACTTGGTCTCATAACATATATATGGAAAACCACTTGTTGATGCCTAAAATCCATGGAATTTTATTGGATGTGCTATCATATATAGCATCTGCAGATGCTATAGAAAATTAAGACTCAAGTAGATATCACATCCATTGACACGACGCCTTTTGATTGCAAGGACTAGAGTAGTTCTTGAGGTCTGTAGGTTAGAAAATTTTTCCCCTTCAGTGTGGCATTGTGCACCCCATAAGGTGACATTGATGATGTACCTTGACATGTAGCAGAATGAGATAGTTTCTTTCCACATTCTCAGCTCGTCATTTCAGTGTTCCTTTGCACCTCTCAGTGCAATTTCTACTTATATGTGTTTTTCTCCTTTTTCGTTTCATGGACTAGATTTTTCCCAAATTATGTTGTGGACTATGTTTGATATTTACTTTTAAATTATATGTGATTTCTTCTTTTTTGTTTTTTCCTTTTTATTATTGTTTGGTTTTCAATAAATAAATATAATGTATATAGAAAATAAATTATTATAGGTTTTCTCATTGTTTATAAAAAATAGCAGAATGAATTACTGTAGGTTTCCCACTATTTTTAAAAAATAGAAAAGTGAGACCAAACATATACATTTTGTTTTACTAAAATATCTCATAGGTTATAAATTATGTTTGATATTTACTTAGTAATTAATTACATGTTGAAGTTTTTGTTAATTATTATTTATTATAGATGATTTTGGTTAATTATTAAGTAGGTAGTAAATTGAAATAAAATGGAGAGGAGTTTTAGCAAATTTTAATTTGATGAAAAATCACTAAAAATAAATTATTGCAGCCATATAGTTTAAATAGTAGATAAAATAATCCATTCATAATAAATATCAAAACATTTACGTCATAGTGCATTTCACATTATTAAAACTTGAAAAAGGACATAAACCTAATTAAGTTATATCTTTATTTTAATTTATTATTATTATTATTAATTATAAAGAATATATATATATATATACATGAAACAATATTTTTAATATTTATCAATCAAGATTTTTAATATGTAAATAAGCTTTTTTATATTATTATGGGTGAATACCATGTTTTATAAAAACCATATGCTTAAAAAACCATAATTCACTTCATATTAGAAAAGTTCATATAATTTTTTTTTTTAAATTAACCAATATAACTAAAAGATAAGAAAATGCATAACTATTTTAGAGATAAATATCAATGTTTGGTTTGTTTATCTTACTATGCATATTTAAATTATTTCATAAAGGTTACTTAATAATTATTAATAATTAATTTAAATTGTTAAAAATACTATCCCAAAATAAATACACCTATCAATATATATAATTTGTAAATTTGATGAACTAAAATTTATAATATCACACAATTTAAATACTTTCATACATTTGATGAGCTAAATTTTATAATATCTACTGCATAATTTAAATACATTCAAACTTATTTAAAATGTATATAAGTATGATAAAATCAAAAGTGGCCTTCAAATTGGACCGCTGGTGGCGGGTGTGTGTGATGATCGAACCACTTGAACTCCTACCCGCTCCCATGTGCACGGCTAAAAGTATATCTATATACTTCACTATCCAAATTGCAAATCAAATATGCCCAGCTGTCTGAATGGAAATGCAGAAGATTGCCAGCTAAAACTTCCCAGTGTCGTTCCTGATAATCTCTTTGATACAAATATTACATTCATTCACACTACAACACAAAGGGGGGTTTTAAGACAATATTTAAGACAATTTTTGGGTAACTTGTCTTAACTTAAGACAAAAGAAAACTTGTGTATTGTCTTAAATATTTTCTTTAAGCGGGTGACTCAAATTAAATTCTCTTAAAATATTGTCTCTCTAAAGACAATATACAACACAAGCATTTTTGTCTCACCATAGACAGGTCATTTTTGTCTCTCCAAAGACAATTTCATTTTTGTCTCTTTAAAGAAAATAATTAGGATTAAAGACATATTGTCTTTAAAGAGACAATATCTTTGATCCTAACTATTGCCTCTCTAGAGACAATAAAAAATTACATTCAAAGATAGTAAAACATCACTTTCATCTCTTTAGAGACAATATAAAATAATGAATTACAAAAATATATCACCATTGAAATAAACCAATATCAAAAGTATTTAATTAAAAATAAACTACAATATCATTGATTAATTCATATTAGGGGACAGTGGAATCGAACCACCAACCTGCAGGTGCTCTACCATTGAGCTAGCACCCTTTAAAAAATTATGTGAAAGTTATGTTAGTCCGAAATTTCACATATAGGTATTGATTTTTTTTTTAAATGCTCAACACATAATGGTTTAATATTTGTAAAATCTAAAATCATGCAGCCCATATTTTTAACTTTATAAAAATAAATCAATGGAGTTAGTTCAATGTCACACCCATGTAGCATGACACACACAACAAGTTAATAAATATACAAAAAATTACAAACTATTTAATCTAAACATACAAAAAAACTTAACTAGAATTATCAAGAAAAATAAAATAAATTTTATAGAGAAGTGAAAAGATGACCTAATAGGGTAACATAACAGTGGCCTTAGTCATGTTCAGTCAACTCAACATGTCTGGTAGTTGTGTCCACTTACAATGGCCCTAGTCATGTTCAGTCAACGCACCATGTGTGGGAGCTGAGTACAGTTACAATGGCCTTAGTCCTGTTCAGTCAACTCACCAAACTATTTTTTTCGTATGATCTAATATATGCAAAAATGGTATAGAGGCAGATTAGAAATTTGTTCTCACATGCATAGAGTTCAGAAATTAGACCAGCCTTAATGCAATGCCCTGAAATTAGACAATCCTTAATGGAATTCCCTCTGTAATTACAAAATGCCATAAGAAGAGTCATATGTCTTCCTATTTTAAAGTGGCCACTCTGCAATAAAAATATGCAAAAAATAAAACACTACATTACTACCAAACATTTCAAATTCTACTGTAACTTTTCTAAATATTAAAAATAAAAGCAAAATATCAAATTATGTTGTAATTTTTCTAAATATTAAAAATAAAATCAAAATATTAATCGTCAAAAAAATTGAAATCAAATATCATACCTTCAAGAGAAGAGGAAGAAAACATGCATAGAAGGGCACAAAAATAGTACACGATAGATAAAATGCATCCAAGAAAGGGCGTTTCAGGTTCTGTAACACACAGAAATCCAACTTGATATTCATTAAAAACAATAATGCCAAAGTCGAACACATTTTTTTAAACAAGAAAAAATTGTATGCAAGGTCCAATTCATAACAGAGATGCTTTGGGTTCCATGGCCCTCTTATGTACACCAATTATTATATAAAAAAAATGTTAGGGCTGCCAATTAGCGAACACTGTACAAGAATGGAGATGAACCAACCTAATCTTATATTTCTTCATATTCGAACAAATAGCCAGTATGTGTGCCTCACAATTGAACTTCAAGCTATCCATTATAGTCACAGGATTTGTAAGGGTCTATAGTGGTTTTCTATTGCCGCCAAGAAATTCATTCCTATTATAAATATTAACAATCACATTGTTTGACATAGTGGAAAATAAATTACTATCAGGAGAAATGACCAAAGCTGAATTGTTAACACAACACTCATCAACCCCCATATGAATGCATTTCCTCATTCCAATATCTCAATGATATACCTGTTCGTCTCCCCACGAACTTAGAAACTGTCTTCCATCATCAACAAAACAAAGTGCACGAATGTTCCACTCATTTTCAAGGTTCCAATAAACTGTTTAGTCTTTCTTGAAAGCATAATTATATAGCCATCATTCCCAAGGAATGCAATAATGTTGGAATTTATTGGTTGCAGAATCCAGGTGGCACCACAACTCTTCATCATGCTTTTTCAATTTTATGAGTCGATTCTTGTATCTTGTGTCTTAGCGTTTGTTGAAATTGTTATCACTCCAATAATTCCTGGGGTTGTTAATATTTTTGTTTGAAAGAATATTAAAGGTAACCATAGACCAACTTTTAAGCTTAGGATCTAGCCTTCCTAATGCGTATAGAGGGCTCTCTCTTTAAGATTTAACTTTGTTGATTTTGTTTGATATTAGGATAGTTATTTGGGATTTATTGGGATTTGATTTTGGATTTGGTTTGGTGGTGAAATCACTGGTTTCAACGGATAGTTGAAGGTCTATTTCCATTGGGCTAATGGAGTCGATGTATCAAGCATCATGAAAGAATCAATGTCTAAAGGAATTTTTCACAGGGCAAGATAGCTGGGTCAATTCAGATCTTTAGGCTTCATTGTGAAATGGTTTCAATTGGGATGAGAGAGCAATTAAGGATTATCAGATCCGGATAATGAGGGAGATGAAAGAGGTAAATCAAAACTAGGGAGCAATTAAGAATTCCGTAATCTGGATATCAGATGTGAAAGCGCGTTTATCTCTATAAGAAAGGAACACTGCTCGATAACAGAAGGACATCAAATAAAGCTCCTACCACGCTTGTCCTTTAGTTCTTTGATTTCATCTCTTTTGGGGCCCCTCCCCCAAAATAGATTTGTTCCTATCCTCTCACGTTACCTCACCCTTATGGTTGAGCCTGCTTACGCATCCCAGATGAACTCTCGACAACAAGAGAGGATGCCCCCGGCAGGCTCGACTGTTAAGGAGAGGATGTGAAGCATAGCTCGACCAATGGGCCGTCATCATGCCCCCGGCAGGGCTAGACAAACGGGAGAGGTAACATGCGAGGATATGAAACACTGCTTCTCGAGGAGAGCAAGGGACCTATACCCTTTTTTGATCTGAGGTTGGAGGATGAGGTACCATGAGGAGCCATTTTCTATTTACATAATGACGTCGAGCTTCTGTAGCAGCTGATGCTACTAAATCAGTTTCTTGATATTTCGTACATATAAATGATAAACAATTCAAGCCATAGTGTAATTAAACATATTCTGTAGTAATATTCCTATTATATCATTTAGATTAAGCAAACATATGAACATGTGAAACACATAAGAAGAATAACAAAGAACAGTTGAAAGTACTTCACCAAAGTGGCTCAACACATGAATCCTATAATATGATGCTTTATTTCTCAATCCAGTCTAATGACTTGAAAATGGTACAAAGAACCCTAAGGTTTCAGATCAATGCAAGTATAGAAATGTTCAGCAATTCATCCACCCTCAATACTTCAAAATGTGAAGTATTTATACAAAAACTCTTACAAAATATCCTAAAAAAAACTTAGGAATTATTCATGGAAAAATAAATATCTTCATGCAAGAAGATAGAGACAACTATCTAAATAATGCAAGCTATCTCTCCTTTTATTGAATTTATTGTTTGTTGTCTTTGATTTGTTGCATATTTGTATCTTTGTTGTTTTCTCAATGAAGGCTGCAGTTAAGTGTCCTTCACATTGGCATCTTTATCTTTCAACTATGCTTTGACTTTAACCTTTTGACTTTCATCTGATACTCTTTAAAATCTGATACTCTTTGAATATAACAGCTGTTTTACTTTATCCTAACTGCTATGTTTATCTTTGACTGTTCTGTATTAACTACAAACTATTTTCACAGTAAATCAGTCAACTTTTCCCAAAATTCTACCTCTAGTAATTTGATCTTCACCACTCTTCTGAATATTTCACCAGCCTCTGTATATTTTGAAAATGTAGGCTTGTTGATGAATAGGTGTTTTACCTCATGTTGCAGGTAAAAAATATTTTCAAAACTCTTGTACGAAACTTTCCATGTTGGAATTCCTTGTGAAGAAGGAAGGTTAGCTTGATCCTTGGCTACTTCCCTCATTTTCTTATCATAATCTTCTTGTTTCATCAATTTATCATGAATAACCAGAGGATTTGGAAGGAATTTCTGCCTCAGAATGTCAAACTTCATCATAAATCTAGTTATTCCAAGCTCCATGTTCAACATTTTTCTTCTAGATGCATTATCAAGTTTCTCTTTGAAATAACCTTCCTGACATCAAGAATGGTATTTGTTCTGTCAATAATTCCAATCTCTTCTAGTTCTTTCTTATTCTAGGAATTGAGAAATTTGATGATCTCATTACCTCTTCAGGTTTCTTACGAAGTTATTCTTTGATTTTTTGGATGGCTTCACCTGCTGCTTTGATTATATCTTTTTGTTCATAGATAACTTGAATAGATGGCAAAATATCATTCACAGATTCAATGATATTGGCCTATAGCTACTACTTGGTTTGTGCCATTGGTTATTTCAGAGTTAAATCCTTCTCTAATTTCTTCAAATTATTTGTCAACCTATTTCTTTTTTGTTCATTCTTGTGCATGATCTGAGAAATTTTCTTCTCATCCTCCAGACTTTTCAGTTTTTCTTTAAGTTTGTTGATTTCATTTTTCTGAATAGACATTTCCTGCATTTCTTTTACTAACTTGCTTGCCTCATCAGTAGGTTGTGTTGCTATTGTAGATGACTCTTCTTTTGAGGTTGTTGCTAATATGACAAGAAGTGATTTAGCCATTGGTACTGTTGGGGGCAATGATTCTCATAATGTGCAAGGAACAACAGTAGTGACTACTCAAATAACAGTGACAAGGACTTCTTTTGATCTGGCCTATTTCTCCTATACTAACTTGTCCATTTAATTTTCCATTTCTTTTATTTGGGCAGTTAATTGAAGGATGAAATTCATAATCTCATATTTTTTTCTTTTACTTTCTAATTTTTCTTTAGCTTGAGGATGTTCTGTAGGAGGAATTCTGAGTTTTTTTCTTAATGCAACAATGTCTGCATTCTTTTTATTTATCAGTTCTTCTACAAATTTGATATTATTAGGATCATATCCTACTTCAATTACCAAACCTTCCAAAGATTTAATTTCATTGTCTTTAGCCTGTGAAAATTCCTTTTATAATTTGAGCTAATCTCTAATGTTCCAAAGAGTGTTTTGTAGCTTCTATACACTCATGGCCTTGGTGGTCATCGTATAATATATCATTTCCCCTGCCATCTTATGAAACTCAATTTGGTCCAAAGGATGAATATCCTTGGCCATGACTTCAAATGTAATCAGAGGATGACTTAGGAGTTTGAACTGTGGGCTGAAGAAATGTCATCTGCATCTTTTTAGTCTTATAATCAAAGGTAGAAAGTAGCCTTTTCTGGCTGCCAGGAGTCTGTTTTAGATATTGAGAATATATCTCTGTCTTGATTTCCTCATTTATGGCCTTGATGTCATTGTATATTTATTTAATATCCATTTCTTTCTTTGTTGGTTTTCTAGATGAGGAGACTTCAATAATGTGCTTCTTCTGAATCATTTGAGTTTTTGAGGTTGAAAGTTGGTGAGTTTCTTCAAAAATTGCAGGAGGAGGATTGTCTTTTACCACTGCATCTATGTCAATTACTTCAATGGTTTCCACTTCTTCATTTACATGATTTAATTTTGGCTTCCTCCTGTAAATCATCTTAAATTTTGTTTTAGTAATAGTTTTTGCAGTAAATGATTCCTTTTATCTAACTCTTTTAGAGTTCCTATCTTCTTGGGATGGTGTCTGCAAGGTGTGACTAGTATCACCTTGCTTCTTGGCCTCTGTCAAAGTGTTCTTGAACAATTCAGACTGATTGGAGTATTTTTCAATGTTTGTCTTTGACTCATGCACATAAGGAGTTAATTTAAGTTTAACTCTCAATTTGTTTATTACTCCTAAAGCATCATAGTACCATTGAAAACTCTGACTGAACTTAAACTCTTGCAAATGTTTGTATGCATGTGGACTTGCATCTCTACCATTGCAAATAAAAGGGCCAACGTGATTCTTAATCTTAAATTGTATCTCCTTTTTGGCTGCCAAGAAATTAATTGCATCAAAATTAAGGATCTATCTTATATATTCAAGGGAAAATAACCTCATTCAGAGGTATTTGGGCAGCTTATAATCGAAGAAGATTATATTCATATACCCTAATATTTGTATGGTTTTGGTAGAGGTACCAATCTCCTGTCCTATTGTGCTCTGATAATTGCAGGACCTTCTTAATTTCATCACTAGCTCTTGGTTGACTGCTGTTGTTCAGCATGTTGACCATAGGATGAATGAAAGAATCAAATAATTTTGTGTAGGTGGATTGTGTGGAGTCTTCTCTGATTAATGGAGTCCAAAATATAATTGACTGTGGGTTACCTTCACCATCAAGATTTTGTAGGTTGATGGAAAATTTCTCAAACTAAAAGTACATAAACATAAGAAATAGAATAGAAGAATACTTCAAGACACCTTCTACAAGTATTTTGACTAACTGTCATGAATAGTATTTGCAAGGTACTGGGAAAAATTGAAAATGGTAGCAGGAGGCTGACGAGGTGTGAAAGTAGACAGAAACCCCAAGACTGAAGCATCAACATGCTCATCAGTAAAATAACCCATAATGCATGACAACATAGTGATGATATGCCTGGTTCTTTCAAAAAATATTGTAGATGGGTAAGGAGGATTGGTTTTGGGAGTATTTACAGATGAAGGAATGAATGTTTAAAATATTTGGAATCTCTTGGGGAAGTCCAAATTTAGGTATAATTGTGTAAGGGCCTCAATATATAAATTGGTTTCATCTAGTCTATGTTGGATCTATAGCATTTGGTTAATTGACTCAGTTGTGATAGTGAGAAGAATTTCTTTTTCCAGGGGTTATAATGGCTCTCTAATTAGGGAAACAACAAGATTGACCAATTCTGATTATTTCAGGACACTAGAAGGTCTGTGGGACTAAATAATTTGGTATATTATATTCCCAAATGAAAACCTCAAATTCTTGGTCAATAGATTTGTCATGGCTCCAACAGTGGAGCTCAAGGAGGTTAAATTCAGTGACATGGTCACTAATTTTAAAGTCTCTATCTGGTAAAGGAGTATGCTCTAAATCTACAAAAGGAGGTTTCAGAGGATCAACAGTAAAAACTCCTTGGGAAGCCATATTTTAGTTTGATTTATCAATTAGTTACTCTTTTAGCTTAGAAAACAGATTTTTGACCTTTAGGAAAACTTTTGAAAGATAGTTATAGTCTACATAAGGGTTTGAAATGAAACAAGGGCTACCCTATGGTCTACAATACTTCAATTGATCAAATTATACTCTTCTGTGTTCAAAAATATTCTTAGGCCTTGGGAATTCTGTAAAAGACACCTAGAGTCTGCAAAAAAAGGACTGGAAGGCAAATAAGGGCTTTCTTTTGGTCTGCAAAGGTTCCTAAATGATTTCATTACTAAATTAATTTCTTTTAGCTTTAGGAGCAGGCCCAAGCATTGAGGAATAACTGGAGAAATGAGGATTTTAGTTTGGAGAAGGATTCTGAGGTAGCGGAGGTTCTCTGAAGCTCTTCTGGTCTTTATAAGGCTTCAGACTGGCTGTGCAGTGTCTTTAGCAGCAAAGAGTGTTGAATTATGGTTGAATTGGGCTAAATAACAGGTTGGCACTGGTGTATTAGATTTAAAACTAGTTAGCAGTTCTTTTTCTCCATGGACGATAACAAAAAAAATGGTAAAAAGGCTTGGAAATGGCGGCTATATGGGTTTTTAACCAACAATGATTAAAATTGAATGCGCGAGGTTAATTTAAATGGGCAAGAATACAACACAGTGGTTTTCGCATGGGTGAAAGGTGGTAGGCAGTTTAATTTGGAAGGCTGCGATGCAATACAAATTTGCCACGTAGCCAGGAGTGGGGCTCCGAAAACCACGCATTTCACAAGGTCTCGGGGTAGTTAAAGGTCAGGATTTTGGGGATGCGAAAAGGATTACTAGCCGTTAGATCTGGTCAATATAGATCTGACAAATGGGCCAATGGGAATAAGATGTTGGGGATTAGATGGGCATGGAGCCCGGTCCTAAGTCAATGTGGGTTGCACGATATAGGCAATATATGGTCGGGGTTTATAATAATCGAGGAAATAATACATGGGCCCAAATATATATCAAAATGTGGGGAATTTAAACTATAGGTTATATAAAATTAATGGGTTGGGAAATATATATAAGTGAGGAATTAATATAATATGGGTTTAAAAGGTATATAATGGGAATTAATAAATAAATTTATTTAAATGATTAAAATGAATGGGGAGGTTAAATACACTAAGTTTAATGTAAAAATTGATATCGGGGATGGATATTTTCACAATGGGTCCCGACATAAAATTTAATCATTTATACTTAGGATATTTTTATTTTTGAGGGTATTGTGAATGGAATCGACATTAATAAAGGAATTTTACTTTTCCAAGGGAAAATATGCATTTTGACTTAGGAAAAGGGATTTTTTATAGAGGAAAAAGAGCAAAGTAAGGGGAAAGAATATAAATGAAGGGGAAGGGGTATTTTTACAAGGGGAATTATTTTAAAGGGAAATTAGCAGATATGAAATGGCCAATTTCTGCTATACATGACTTGTGAAAATTGCTTTTACCTACCCATCATTTACCCTAACATTTGTTCTTCATTTCTTTGGGTGCATTTGAGGTTGCAGACCCTTATTAATGTTTTCTTTTAACAACAAACTATCTCATTCTAACCTTGTTACTTCCAAGGGCTAATATTAAACTATTGAGCTCATTATTATTCTCTACCTAACTACTAATCTGCCAATATTAAATAGTTTGGCTAGATATTTGTTCTCTATCTATCAACATGAAATTTAAAATATGAAATGTCAAGATTAAACAGTTTGAATTTCATGGATTGTGGCATTTTTGACAAGCTGCATACAATCTTATTGTGAAAAGTGAAGTAAAAAGTAAATGCATTTGAATTTTCATCACTTTCATGATCTATTTTTATCTCCCTTTTTTTCGGTTCATTTCTTATATTCCTTTTTTGATATTTTTCTTTTAGTCCTTTGATTTTTCTTTTAGGATTTTTACCCTCTTTACATTTTTATTTTATTTTTAATATGGGAATTTTTTTTTTTGCAGAAAGAAAAGTATGTACATATCATAGTCAATTCAAAATTATGAATCCTATTATTATAGGACCCTAACAGTGACTCCACATGGGGATGGAATTTCCTGGTGAAATGTCAAGAACTTTAATATCAGTAGCCTTTGAACTTTGATTGTGCTTGTCTTGAACTGTTTTCTGTGCTATGCTTTATTCATACTTATGATATTTTGTCTTTCAAAGCTTAGTTCCTTCTTTTCAGGCTTTAACTTTGTAAGAAAAACATCCAGTCCAATCTAAAATCTACAATGTTATATACAATGAGAAAAGTAAACAAAGTGAACTAATGGTTAGTCCGGAGGAAAACAGTCCTTCAGCATTCTACCATTGACAGGTCCTCCTGGAAGATTTGATCCATCAATTTCCTTCAAGAAGAATGCATTGTTACCTCTGTAGCCATAAATGACATAGGGACCCTTCCATAGGAAGTCAAATTTACCATGTTTACCTTTTTCCTCTCTTCTTGAATCCCACTTAAGAAATTTGTCACCTATGTAAAATTCATTTTCCTTTGTTTTCTTATCAAATATTTTCTTAATTTTATCTTGTATCAGTTGTGATTTGACATATACTTCTTCCCTGGTTTGCTACAAGTGTATGGTCTAGTTTATCCTTCTCTGGATATCATTATTTTCTACCTACAGTTCTTGGATCATCTTCATCACTAGTACTCCTAAAGAGGATGGAGAAACAACATCCATCCCATAAACAAGTTGATAAGGGGATGTACTAATTAACTTTTTGGTATTTAATATGTCTACCCATAAGGCATTGACTAACTTCTTATTCTAGGTCTTTTTATTTTCTTCTAACAATTTCTTAATGATGTTTACAAGTCTTTTGTTGGAGGATTCTGCAAGTCCATTACCCTAAGGGTAATAGGCAGTGGAATGGGCAAGGGTAATGTGGTATTTATTACATAAATCAATCATCTTTTCAGATTTGAAGGCAAGTGCATTATCAGTAATGAGCTTTTGAGGACATCCAAATATAGAAAGGATATTGTTTTCAAGGAATGAAATAATGACAGAATCAGTGGTTTGCCTAGAAGGAATTTCTTCTACCCACTTAATGAAATAGTCAGTGGCTATCAGGATCCATATATGTTGGGTTGAGGAAGGAGGGTCAATTTCACCAATGAAGTCTAGACCCCATTTTTGAAATGGAATTTCTATGGAGATGGGTTTGAGGGGTAAAGGTAGTATTTTTTTCTTTCCTTCAAAGATCTGACATTTGTGACAGGAGGTCACATTTTTTCTGACATCTACAAAAAGTGTAGGCCAGTAAAAACTAGCCCTCAATATTTTATTAGCTATGGATTTTCAGTAAATAAGTCCTCCACAGTCACCCGCATGAAATTCTTGCATAATATTGTCAGCTTCATCTTTCAGTAAACAATTTAAAAGAATACCATCATGATCTTTCCAAAACAGAGCATTATCTATGATATAGTATTTCACTGCTTTTAATATAGGAGTCTACTTTTAGTCCTAGAAAAACCAAGAGGAGATTGTAAGTTCAGTAAGACAAATACGATATCTGCATACGAAGGTGAATCTAAGAAAGGTTCACTGATTTATGGAGTCACCATCTCTTCCTGGTCATCTAATTGAACAATAAAATTTATTTCTAAGGCCTTGCAGTTAGATTCAGCCATACGTTTAGCTAGACCTTGACCTTTTATCAGTTTAGTATGCTTAATTTCTATGTAATATTCCAAAATTGTAGCAATCCATTTGCCTCTTTTACCATCAGGCCCATTCTGAGTTAGAATTTCCTTAACTACTAAACTTGGAACATAAGCAATAATAGGGAGTACAAAATATATACCCTAAAATCTTTGATAGCTTTTACTAAAGCCAATGCTTGTTTTTCCATTATGTTTTATTTCAAAGTGGCATATCTTAGTGATTTGCTAAAAAATTCTATGGGTTTTTCATAAACCTGATCATTCTTTTGCAGCAAAACTGCTGCAATAGTATGTTCTGAAGCAAAAGAAAAAATACTGAAATATTTTTTGAAATCATGACTTATTAGGACTAGTGTTTTAGTAAGGGCTTGTTTGATTGATTCAAATCACTATTTGGCCTCTACTGTCTATTTAAGTGATGCATCTTTTTTCAACATGTTATTCAATTTTCTAATTAACTATGTTAAATTTGAAATAAATCTTCAGAGAAAATTAATTTTACCTATGAAAGCTTGTAATTCTTTGATATTCCTAGGATGAATTATGTTCAGAATTGCCTCTATTCTTGCTGGATCTATCCTAATTCCTTATTTTGATATTATGTGATCTAAAAGTTTCCCTTCTTCAAGTCCAAAGAGTGTCCTTTAGGGATTTAAATAAATTCCAAATTTTCTGCATTTAGTAAACAATTGCCTTAAATGATCTAGATGTTGATTATATGATTTTTTAAAGACTATTATATTATATAGATAAATTACAAGAAAATCATGAATCTCTTTAGCAAAAGCTATATCCATAGCTCTCTAAAATTTAGCACCTACATTCATTAATCCAAAAGGCATGTTCACATACATGAAAGTACCCTGAGGAGTAGTAAATGTTGTCTTTGGATGGTCTTCTAGTTCAACTAAGATTTGACTATATGCAGAGAATCCATCAAGCAATGAAATCCTGGATGATCCTACCACCCTCTGTAAAATATGGTCCATTTTTGGAAGAGGGTAGTTATCTTTGAGGGACACTTTGTTTAAGTTTCGGAAATCAACACAAAGTCTAATTTCCCTTGTTTTCTTCTTAATAGGAACTAATTTTAAAACCCAATTAGAATATCTGATTGGTGCAATGATATGGGCTTCATACATTATTTTCACCTCTTTTTCAATCAAGGGCATAATAACTGGATTTATCCTCCTAAGCTTCTGTCTAAATGGTTTTTGATCTTCTTTAATAGGAATTTTATGTTCCATTATGCTAGAGTCATAAGATTTTAAGTCTTCATAAATCCATGCAAACACATCTTGAAGGATCGTAGTACCATTGAACAACTCTAACTGAACTGAAACTCTTGCAAATTTTATCTGCCTATGGACCTGCATCTCTACTATTGCAAATAAAAGGGCCAACCTGATTCTTAATCTTAAATTGTGTCTTCTTTTTGGGTGCCAATAAATTAATTTCATCAAAATTAAGGATCTCCCTGATATATTCAAGGGAAAATAACCTCATTGGGAGGTATTTGGGGAGCTTATATGGAAGAAGATTAGATCCATATACCATAATATTTGTATGGTTTTGGTAGAGATACCAATATCCTATCCTAGTTTGCTCTGATAATTGCAGGACCTTCTTAATTTCTTCACTAACTCTTGGTTGATTGCTGCTAGTCAGCATGTTGACCATAGGATGAATGAAAGAATCAATGAATTCTGTGTAGGTGGACCATGTGGAGTCTTTTCTGATTAATGGAGTCCAAAATATAAGTGACTTTCGGTTAATTTCAACATTAAGATTTTGAAGGCTGATGGAAAATTTCTCATATTGAAAGTATAGAAACATATGAAATAGAACAGAAGAATACTTAAAGACACCTTCTTTAGGCATTTTGACTAACTGTTCATGAATAGTATTTGCAAGGTACTGGGAAAAATTGAAAATGGTAGCAAGAGGCTGACCAAGTGTGAAAGTAGATAGGAACCCCAAGAATGAAGCATCAACATGCTCATTAGTAAAATAACCCAAAATGCAGGACAACATAGTGATGAGATTCTTGGTTCTTTCAGAAAATATTGAAGATGGGTAAGGAGGATTGGTTTTGGGAGTGTCTACAGATGAAGGAATGAATGTTTGGAATATATGGAACCTCTTGGGGAAGTCCAAATTCAGGTATAACTATGTAAGGGCCTCAATAGATAAAGGGGTTTCATCTGGTCTAGGTTGGATCTGCAACATTTGGTTAATAGATTGAGTTGTGATAGTGAGTATAATTTATTTTCCAGGGATTATAATGGCTCTCTAATTAGGGCCTCTCTAATGGTTGGAAGGTCTGTGGGACTACATACTTTGGTAAATTATATTCCCAAATGAAAACCTCATCTACTTAGTCAATAGATTTGTCATGGCTCCAACAGTGGAGCACAAGGAGGTTAAATTCAGTGACATGATCACTAATTTTAATGTCTCTATCTGCTAAAGGATTATGCTCTACATCTACAATAGGAGGTTGCAGAGGATTGACAGTAACAATTCCTTGGGAAGCCATTTTTTAGTTCGATTTATCAATTAATTACTCTTGTAGCTTAGAAAAAAAAATTTAGACCTTTAGGAAAATTTCTGAAACATAATTACAGTCTGTAGAAGGGTTTGAAGTGAATAAAGGGCTACCCTCTAGTCTACAATATTTCAATTGATCAAATTATACTCTTCTATGTTTAAAAATAGTCTCAGGCCTTGGGAATTCTGTAAAATATGCCTAGGGTCTGCAAAAAAAAGCATTGGAAGGAAAATATGGGCTTTCTTTTGGTCTGCAGAGGTTCCTAAACGATTTAATTACTGAAGTACTTTCTTTTAGCTTCAGGAACATGCCTAAGCACCGAGGAATACCTGTAGAAATGAGGATTTTAGTTTGCAAAAGGATTCTAAGGCAGTGGAGGTTCTCTGAAGCTCTTCTAGTCTTTATAAGGCTTCAGACTCGTTGTGCAGTGTCTTTAGCAACAAAGAGTGTTTAATTATGGTTGAATTGGGCTAAATAACAAGTGTATTAGCTTGAAAACGGATCAGCAATGCTTCTTCTGCATGAACGATAACTAAAAAAATGGAAAAATGGCTTGGAAAGGGTGATTATATGGGTTTTCAACCAACAGTGATTAACATTGAATGCGCGGTGTTAATTCAAATGGGTAGGATGGTTTTTGCAACGGGAAAGAATACAGCCTAGTGGTTTTTGTATGGATGAAAGGTGGTAGGCGATATAATTTGGAGGGATATGATGCAATAGAAATTTGCCACATAGCCAGGAGCGGGGCTCTGAAAGCCACGCATTTCACAAGATCTCGGGGTGGTTAAAGGTTAGGCTTTCAAGGATGCGAAAAGGATAACTGGCCATTAGGTTTGGTCAATCTAGATCTGACGGATGGGCCAATGGGAATAAAATGTCAAGGATTAGATGGGCATGGGGCCCAGTCCTAAGTCAATGCGAGTTGCGCGATATAGGCGATATATGGTCGGAGTTTATAATAATCGATGAAATAATACGTTGGCCCAAATATATATCAAAATGTGGGGAATTTAAGCTACAGGTTATATAAAACTAATGTGTTGGGAAATGTATATAGGTGAGGAATTAATCTAATACAATTTTAAAAGGTATATAATGGGAATTAATAAATAAATTTAGTTAAATGATTAAAATGAATGGCGAGGGAGGGGGTTAAATACACTAAGTTTAACATAAAAACTAATATCGGGGATGAATATTTTCATTATGGGTCCCAACATAAAATTTAATCATTTATACTTAGGATATTTGTATTTTGGGGGTATTATGAATGAAATGGAAATTAATAAAGGAATTTTAATTTTCCAAAGGAAAATATGCATTTTGACTTAGGAAAAGGGATTTTTTATAGGGGAAAAAGAGCGAAATAAGGGGAAAGAATAAAAATCAAGGGGAAGGGGTATTTTTACAAGGGAAATGATTTTAAATGGAAATTAGTAAATATGAAATGGCCAATTTATGCTATCCATGCCTTGTGAAATTTTTTTTTACCTACCCATCATCTACCCTAACAATTTTTCTTCATTTCTTTGGGTGCATTTGAGCTTGTAGTCCCTTTTTCATTTTTTGTTTTAACAACAAACTATCTAATTCTAACTTTATTACTTCCAAGGGCTCAGATTAAACTACTGAGCTCCTTATTATTCTCTACCTAGCTACCAATCTGCCAAGATTAAACAATTTGGCTAGATCTTTATTCTTTATCTATCAGCATTAAATTGAAAATATGAAATTTTAAGATTAAACAGTTTGAATTTCATGGATTGTGGCATTTTTGACAAGCTGCGCACAATCTTATTGTGAAAAGTGAAATAAAAAGTAGCAGCATTTGAATTTTCATCACTTTCATGATGTATTTTTATTTCTTTTTTTTGTTGGGGTTCATTTCTTATATTCCTTTTTTGATATTTTTCTTTTAGTCCTTTTATTTTTCTTTTAGGACTTTTACCCTCTTTACATTTTTTTATTTTATTTTTAATATGGGAAATTTTTTTTGCAGAAAGAAAAGTATGTACATATTACAAGACTAACCATATTTAATTCAAAATTATGAATACTATTATTATAGGACCCTAACAAAAATCACAATATAGGTGAGTAATATAGAATGTTTCGATTCTTGCAGTGTCCATTCCATTCGAAGTTGTTACGAAGAATCCTGAAACAAATGCAAAGGAGCAAGTAAATTCAAGGGAGCAGAAGCAATGAATTTATTAAGTGACTAATGTAGCATAGGTGTCTTCTGACCTATAAATTAATTGGATAAAATTGCTCGACAATCACATTTGACAGCAAGGCAAATTTGTGAACCTCCATGTATGAATTAAATAAGAGGAAAACCACTAGAATTTTGACTGCCAAATGATGCCACTGAGTTTCCTCTTCTTCACATATAGCACCAACACGGATTGAATCAATGAATGTATCATTTAGGGACATGAGGCTTATTTAGAGAGATGAGGATCTAAATGTCAACTTTAGAGACATAAGGATTAGTCAGTAAATAAGAAGTTGCACTCTAAGAGTTGTCCTCTGTATTCAACATGTAAGAGTCTGCACTATCATGAACCCCTGTATCATTTAGTCGATCTCGTATAGATTTAAACCATTATCTGGAATGTGAAATCTTAAAATAAATTTCAACGCATGGTCACTCGTAGAGACCATAGGTTGATTTTAGGGTTTAATTTTGAGTCACGTTTCAAAAATATAGAATCACAATGTAGATAGAAAGTCACTTGTATGCTATGTAGCATGATATTTCTCTCATCACGATCATAGATTAGACTTCCACAAATTTGAAACGGGATGTTGATTTAGTGTACAAGAGCATTTCCACCATTATCCACTCACCTCTCGGTTTCACCATTATCCGCACACCTCTCGGTTTGAATGGAAAATTCACTCAGGTCGCGCAATTGAGTCATCAAAGGGTGGTGATTGTCCAATATGTAGAGATTTTCGAAGTCCCTTGGAGTACGTAAAAGCTCTAGGTTGAAGTGTTTTATAAGTGTAAACAAAGGTGAAGGATTTTTTGTAGGGAAATGCTGGAAATATGGGGAACATCACTCAATTTCTTTGCAGCAAACCTTAAACAAGGAGGTAGATATATTAAGTGAGCCTTTTCTTTTGTTGACTGGGATTCAAGGAAGGAGAGTTCTCAATCATTTCTTTGGGCCATATTGGACTCGTAGTATAAGGAAGGGAGGAAATTATACTATGTGGATAGATAGATTGTACAACATTTTATATCAAGAAGGCCGCAACGATGCAATTGAAAATCCAAGACAACCTTTGGTTATTCTAGTTCTCCGTTTAGGTCTGTTTTTTACTATTTATTTCTAGAACTTGGAAATCCTACCATATTATCATAGTAAACATTTTGTTTTGGTATCCAATGAGATGGAAAAAAGTAAGGGCGAAAATAAATTTGTGCAGGTGAGCCACCCTTCACTTGATATAATTGGTGCTATGTTATGGTAAAATGGTTGAAACTTGAAAATATATAATTTTTAAGTTATAAATCCACCTCCCCTTTGTTTTTAGTTGGAGTTGATTTATTTCTCCCACTCACTAAACCGGTCTTTTAATTGCTTCTTTACGAAACTCCTCTAGCGCTGAGTTTACCGCTGAGTTGATCGACTCCAATCTTTAGGGAAATAATTAAATTAGGCCCATTAAGATATAACTTGGTCTGAAGGATTGTCGCAATAGTGAGATTCACTATCAAACTTTATTCTATCTTTAAAAGGACAGAAAAAAAATAGTTATCCTTGTTTATTTATCCAATTTCATAACTTGGTCTCATAACATACAAATGGCAGACCACCTTTTGATGCCTCAAATCCATGGAATTTTATTGGATGTGCTATCATTTAGAGCATATGTGGATTTCATAGAAAACTAAGACTCAAGTAGATATCACATCCATTCACACGACCCCTTTTGATTGCAAGGACTAGAGTAGTTCTTGAGGTCTGTAGGTTAGAAAATTTTCCCCTTCACTGTGGCATTGTGCACCCCATAAGGTGACATTGATGCCTTGACATGTAGCACAATGAGATAGTTTCCTTCCACATTATGGGCTCCTCATTTAGCCGTTCTTTGCACCTCTTGGTGCAATTGCTAGTTATGTGTTTTCACTTTTTGGTTTCATGGACTAGATTTTTTCCCAAATTATGTTGCTAATTACGTTTGATATTAACTTGTCAATTATTTCTTTTTTATTATTGTTTGTTTTTCAATAAATAAATATAAAATATATAGAAAATTAAATTATTATAATTTTTCTCATTATTTATAAAAAATAGGAGAATGCATTACTATAGGTTTCCCACTATTTTAAAAAAAATAGAAAAATGAGACAAAACTTATACAACTTTTTTTACTAAAATATCTCACAGATTATAAATTATGTGTGATATTTACTTAGCAATTAATTATTTGTTAAAGCTTTTGTTACTTATTTTTTATTACATATGATTTTGGTTACATATTAAAGATAAAGTAGGTAGTAAATTGAAATAAAATAGAGAGTAGTTTTAGTAAATTGTAATTTGATGAAAAATCACTAAAAATAAATTATTGCAATCATATAGTTTAAATAATTGTTAAAATAATAAATATCAAAAGCATTTCATATTGTTAAAACTTAAAAAATAACCTAAATTTAATTAAGTTATAGCTTTATTTTAATTTTTTTCTTATTATTATTATTATTATTATTATATATATATATATAAACAATATTTTTAATATCTATTTATGAAGATTTGTAATAACTAAATAAGATTGTTTATATTATCATGGGCTAATATGGTGGTTTATGAAGATTATATGCTCAAAAAACTCTAATTTATTTCATATTAGAAAATTCATATTCATATGTTATTTTTTAAATTAATCAATATAATTAAAAATAAAAAAATACTGACTATTTTAGAGATAAAAATTAATTTTTGATTTGTTTATAATATCATAAATATTTAAAATGTTTCATAAAAATTACCTAATAATTATTGATAATTAATTTAAATTATTCAAAATACTATTCCAAAATAAATACACCTATTAATATATATAATTTGTAAATTTTATTAGCAAAAAATTATAATATCCCATAATTTAAATACTTTCCTACATTTTGATGAGCTAAAATGTATAATATCTACTGCATAATTTAAACACGTTCATACTTATTTAAAATGTATATAAATATGATAAAGTAAAAGCGGCGTTCAATTGGACCGCTGGGGGCGGGTGTGTGATGATCGAACCATCTGAACTGCTACCCGCTCCCATGTGCACGGCTGAAAGTATCTCTGTATACTTCACTATCCAACTTGCAGATCAAACACGCCCAGCTGTCTGAATGGAAATGCAGAAGATTGCCAGCTAAAACTTTCGAGCGTCGTACCCGATAATCACTTTGATACAAATAGAAGTTGTTTATCTAGGCAACAGAATAGTCTGGACGGCAGGTTTTTATGGGAATTTAGTTCAATAAAATTCAAAAAATGAGGTAATTGTAGTGTTTGGAATCTATTTTTGAGACTAAAAATAGATTTAGCACTATCTAAACCCTAAAAACACTCAAAATATTGAAATTTAACAGCTGTAAACAAGATTTGATAAAAATTTTAACAGATTTTTTTAAAGTCTTTACCAAATTCTAAGCCATTCTATTACTTTTTTTAGACTACGGCATACAAATATTACATTCCTTCATTAGGTAAGATTTCAAAGCGAAAAACATGGGTAGGGAAATTCTGATAGATTTCTTCAGAGTCCGTGCACGAAAATGTCTCCATCTTTTCACGTTTACCACTAGATAGTGGGCTCTACCCGGCTTCTTGAAAACCTTCCCATGTTTGTGGACTGTGTATATACTAATGTTTCTACTTTCGGTCGCCCATCCAACACGTAAAACTTTCTTATCCAAATTTGATTTTGATGGATGCTTTAATCCGTATACGTTAATCCCATAGAAGCATATTTAAATGTGATGCATTTGCGAAGTATGTGAAACTCCTGACTACGTTCGGTTATATATAGAACTGTAACTATCGCTAAAAGTTTGACGGCATTTAGTTCTATATTTTCATCCCTTCCTTACAAAACCCTCTAACTTCAAATCCTGTTTATTAGGGATACGAATGAATTTGCTCGTGTAGCAAAGTCGTCTTCGGATTTAGGTTGTGACCATGTACAGTTCAAAAGAAGATTAGTTCTATACGTACATTGCAGAGTATTATAGTAATTCCATATAAGATGTCGAACATGAATATCAAAATTCATTAAGACCAATGAGGAATATTACACTTAAAGATAACCC
Organism: Pinus albicaulis; assembly: GCA_034641835.2. Taxonomy (NCBI): domain Eukaryota; kingdom Viridiplantae; phylum Streptophyta; class Pinopsida; order Pinales; family Pinaceae; genus Pinus; species Pinus albicaulis. The sequence goes on from CM076570.1 coordinate 1,025,718,853, forward strand.
TTAGGCAATAGTACAAGGTGGCATAATTTTTAATAAACATTGCAATGTGACATAATCATTATGACACTAATATCCAATATAATTTTTAAGGAATACCATACTGTCACATAACCTTTGATGGATGTCATTTGAAAATAGCAATTCCACATAAGATAACTATGATGAAAATTGTGTTGTGACACTATCATAGTAAGTTATAGTTTAACAAAATTAACATGGTCAATTATAGTCAACTATATTTAGCTATTAACCATAGTCACCAATGTGATTGATAGTAAACCTAAGCTAATTATAAACAATCATGGTCAAATGTAGTTAACTATAGTAAATAAAAGTAAACAATAGCAAAACCATAGTAGACCAAAGTGAACTAGGGTCAACCAAAATGAATGAGGGTCAACTAAAATTAATAATGATCAATTATCATTAATAATGTTCAACCATAAAAACCAATGGTCAACCATAGTAAAACCAAAGCAAACCATATGATAATGTTGCCAAACATAATCAATCATACTAATCTTCTAACATTAATTACATTGATATTTTAATTCACAAATCTATTAATTATCTCCCCACATATATATAATCAATAAAAAAAAACCAAATAATTAAAAGAAATCAATATACATTAATTACAAAATCCAGAAAATGATGTTTCTTTATCAATCACTTTTAACTCCATAATTATTCTATTATATATGTCCTTAATAAAGAATATATGTTAAAAGCATTTACCAAATTTCATTAAGCAATTAAAAAATAACTTAAATGAATTATAACATTAATCATACAAAATCACCATTATACTATAGTATTGTTAATATAATCAATACATATCAAAATAATTTCTTTTTAAAATAAAATATCATAATAAATATTTAATTGTATTATTTTTATTTCATAATATTAATTATTTTTTCAAAGAAAAAATCCAATCGTTTATTAAGGAAGTAGAAGGTTACATAGTATATGCATATAGCAATCAAAGAACTGAATTTTTTCATTTTTTTTTAAAGAAAAGGAAAAAATGGAGTTGCAACTATTGAGGAGATGTATGTATCGATCCTCCTAGCTTTGTCAAAAATCATTAAAATGACGTCTCCGAGCAGCCCCCGGGCTTCCCACTTTAATAGAGGAAAAAACCAAAACACGGATGAAAGCAAACTATGTATGTTTTGAATCATCAAAAGTCAAGAATTGGGTGGTAGACACCATTCCAATTTTCTATTTTTATTGTAGCATATTGTCTAAACAACGAAAAAAAGCTAGTCTCCTAGATCTCCTCGGTGAGGAAAAAAATCCAAAACAGAGACAAAGAAGTATAGACATGTTTAAAAGTTTTTAGCAAAAAACTATAGATAGAAATTAAAAATAAGAAAAACATCCTAAGCTGAAAGAGGGAGTTGCTAGAACTTAGCAGACAAAAGGAGGTTTTTCGATCCCTCGGATTTGACCTCCTTCCACAGCTACATCAACCTATTGCCCCATATCTTGACGAGCACCCTCCTTAGATAGGAGTTTTGCTTCAACATTTTGTTCCTTGTAAATATGACAAGAAGTTATCTGGTTAAAATGGGCTTTTATAAGATTCACCTCATCAAGCAAAGTAGATAAAATGAAATTCTGACATCTATGAGTTCCATTAAACCATTTTATGATGTTCATAGAGTCCCCAAATATTTGAACATCTCTCTTCTCAAGAAACAATAGCCAACATAGCAAAAGATGAAGAGCTTTTAATTTTTCAAAATTGCTTGTCCCTTGACCGAGCCCGATTGATGCCTTAAGAATTTTCCCTGAGGGTCCATGTATGGACAGGCCTGCCCCACATATGTTTTGTGGGTTATATGCCCCATCAAAATATGCCCATGGAATATCCCCCTTGATGTTCTCTTGAAGTATGGCTCTGGGTTGGTGAGATTGAGTCGGGATAGGAATATATTCAAAGATGGAAGATCCTTCTACTGCAAGAATATTAAATCATAATATTATTTTTTAACACAAATGTAGGTTCAGATTTATTCATGATCAACGTAGATTCATATTTATTCATACCATTTATTTTAATATGTAAATTTACATTAACAAATTCTTAAAATAAAATGAAATTAAACAAACAAAATAATAATTAAACGAGCTTAAATCTTTCTTAGACCCAGAGGTATTAGCTCCACCAAAATGGATCAAATTTCTTATTGTATAATTTTATTAATACATGACATGGGATTAAATGATAAACCAAGGAATACAAATAATCTACACATATTATACTTTAAAGCACCTCACTATTGTTAATCCAATTAATATTTATTGGTAAACTAATTTTTACTATCATTACAATAGTTTTCTCCATACTTCTCCATTATTTATTTTCTACAAAAATTTTAGAAGAGTTTACCAACATATCGTTGGAATATGAAAACCCTACTTGTCTTAGGTGTGATTATGTTTGTCATGTAGAGATTATTAATTTTCAATAGGTACAGTTAACCTTTACAAGAAGCATATGTTCCTAGTCTTTAGGATGTGGTTAGATCTAATTGGTTTGAAATATATTCTCCAAAAAGTTATCTTCTTATATTATTGTGTAGTTTACCTATTCACTCAATGAGATGATTTTTTCATCAAGATATTGGTTTATCTCAAAACAAATGTTGTATTATTTATACGTTTGCCATTACATTGTTTAATAGAGTTCTTAGCACAATTTTACTTATACGATAATGCGTATTCTCCACTTTTACAATTTGGTATTAGAGCTACACCTACTCACTTTTAGTATATTCTCTAGTAGTGGCTCTTAATTTCTTATGGAGTATTGTATTTTTTTTGCATTACCATTATAGTTTCAAGTTTGAGAGCAATGTGAAGAATTTTGGTAAAGCCCATGTTGAAATTGTTGATGACTCGTCCCATGTTTAGGCCAATTGAGTAATGGAAAACTATACTTGTCTAGCCATATCTATGGGCATGGGGAATGTTTAATCTTTCCAGAGTTAGGGTGCAAGTTTCTAGAGAGAATGGCTCAAAACTTGCAATGTCATCCTCCATGTTTTTTTTCTCCTTGTAAAACAATACATGGATAACATTCATTGTACTTTCCAATTCTTTAAGAAAACTTTCTACTTGAATGGTTCATGATGATGTAATTATTATGTGGATTTATTTACAACTATCATGAACAGAGCTTAAATAAAGCAAATCCAAGCAATCTGTAGCTAGTACCTTTTTTAGGATCATGAAAAACCACTTCATAGAGTGAGTATATAAGTGTAGTTGGAATTCACATAACATAACGAAATAAAGTGACCTACACCAAGAGTGCAAGGGTGGTTCTCGGATTAAAAGAATAGAGAAGGTGTGTCATCATTGATTTAGATTAGAAGGCAATAAGGACCATTTTGGATAATGGTGAGGTGTATCATTAGGTTTCCATAGATTTCATGTAGGAAAGTGTGTCATTAAGGGTAAAGGCTTAGCAATGGAGGTGTTGGTATATTTTATGTAGACTAGACATGCTACTTGGATGATGGAATTATACAAAATAAAATTACATTTAAGTAAAGGAGCCCATCTAAATCCCATTCCCTAGTAATATGAGTCTCTTTCTATCTTAGTAGCCAAGTATCAAACATATAATCCTATCTTAAAGAACAAAGTTGAGGCATTTGATGAGTTATAAGGGAAATTGGATGCACACATGTTGATGGAAAAAAAATCTTTTATTCCTTCACATTTTCATACCTAGGGTATATATTGGATACTTGAGACAGACAAAAAGTAGAATATGTGGTGAAAAACATTGAGAAGGGAAGAAATCCCTCTTGGACCTCAAATATGAAAATATCGCTTTTGACAACACCTTCATAAATATTTATTAAACTATTTGATAGTGTTCTTATAGGAAAGAATTAATCATTTAGTATTGGTACACCCATAAAGAGGACTTGAGGTCAAATAGTATTAAATTATGTTATGTTTTTTTTAGTTTTGTGACATTTTGTGAGATTAGTTTATTTCAGTAGTGAAGATTTCGGGTGGAATTCTTGGGGTAGCAATTGATGTGAAGTAATGGTGGAGGATAAATAAGATAAAGTTTGTGAGTATTGTGGAATATTAATGGATTGAAGACCATATTGTAATGGGAGTCACACATTCTTTTTGTAAGGAAGTCTATGATGTCATGTTTGATTGGATGTATTGGTTCTAGACAATCTTTCAGTATGTACCTCATATCTCCATGAATAGAGTTTGTAATTGTATGTAGCTAAGTTAGGTGATGTACACCCCAAAAATTTGTTATTTTGAGAATTTCATGGTGATATAAAAACCACTTTTTAGAGGAAGGTTTGTGGTAAGACAAAAAGAATTTCATATAATGCATTATTTGTATTAATGAGAAACCACTTGAGGCGTAATGGTTGAGTTTTATCCACGGAATACCATAGTTGTAATGATGATGACAAATGTGGTTATAAGTGAGTGAATAAAAGAGAATGATGATGCTCAAATGATCTTGTAGGTGGATTTAATGGTAAAAATATGGAGATATGTTATTCAAGAACAGTTTAATGGAGCAAGTACATGAAGGGACATTCTACTAGGCCACTCGATAAAACTACTAGTTACCCATGCATTCTAGTAGAAGGTTGTTCCTTTATATGGATGCCAACATTATGATATTGTTTGCATGATACAGTTGTGATGTGTAAATGATAGACCTAGACTTGAATCCTTATTATGAGGTGAGTGAATCATTTGGTGTAGATTCACTAATGGAGATTAACGCAATTTATTATTAAGAGGCAGTATTGGAATATGTAGCTCTTATTTGTCTTAGGTTAACTATATTTGTGGATTGTTGACAATATTGGTCATTATTAGGTAGAGTCCATCTAGTTACTTTGAGTTGGATAGATCTAATTGACTTAAGAGATATTATTGAACTAATGAGTTCCTAAATGTGTGTGTGATTAAGATATTGACTCAAGTTTATAATTGTGTGATCCAAAAAAAATTATCTATATTAAAACGATGTTATTATATTTTTATATATATTGTATGATGCAAATGAAATATTTATATTAAAATATTATTATTATATTTTTATGTATATTTCTAAATTTTATATATATTGTATGATGCAAATGAAATATTTATATTAAAATATTATTATTATATTTTTATGTATATTTCTAAATTGTTTAATAAATTACGCCTTACCAATTTATATAATTTTATAATACAACTTTGTTTATACTCCATTTTCTTTATTCATTTTTCCATATT